>JAPXFY010000026.1:60726104-60728604 GCA_030674185.1 Monoplex corrugatus | reverse complement strand
TTCAGCTGGTTGAGGACAACTTTTTCGATGAGTTTTGACAAGAAAGAGAGATTAGAGATAGGCCGGTAATTTTTCAGTTCATTTGGGTCTAAATTGTATTTCTTGAGGAGAGGTGAACAATAGCAGACTTGAAAGAATCTGGGACAGTTTGTATTTTGGTGGTGAAATACTTGGAGAATACAGATGGGAGTTCTTCATTTGTGTGTTTTGTTGGGAGAGGTAAATCTTTTCGTGTGCCAAGGAGATGATTCATGGTTGTAAAGAGTTCTCTTGAAGAAGAGGTATTCAGGATTTTGGTTTGGAATAGCTTGTTTTTGCAGATGCAATGAGGGTGGATACTTTTGATTTAGAGGCTTGGAAAAGTTGCCTATGTACAGTAAGTTTGGATTTGTGCCAGCGGCGCTCTGCTCTGCGGCGGGCACGTTTTGCACAGGCAGTCTCATGAGTGAGCCAGGGGGTAGGGGGGTGGTCAGGTAAAAGACGGGTTGTGGCTGGAGCATGAGTGTCCAGAAAATGGTGGAGAGTAGTAGAGAATTCATTGGCAAGGTTATGTGACTTTTCAGAAAGGAGGCGGGAGGCATCAGATGAAAATGTGGAGAGGTCGATAGATTTGAGATTGCGTCGAGTCACTGTGCGCGTGGTACGGGAAGGAGGAGAAATGTCAAGAGAACAGAGAATTGCAGAGTGGTCAGATGGAAGGGCTGAAGTTAGACGGGTAGAAAGAACTAGGCAGTTGTCAGTAGCTGAATTGTGGTGATCATGAGAAATGATCCAGTCAAGAATGTGACCTTTTTGATGGTTGGTTCAGAAACATGTTGTGTCATATTGTGATTGGACAGAGAGTTGATGATATGTCTTGTGTCATAACGGTGAGTGTTGTCATAGTGGACATTGATGTCACCTAGAATGATGAGATTTCCAGGTAAGAGGCAGTAGTAATCAAGTAGTTGGTCAAAGTCAGAGAGAAACATGGATGTGGTGAGCTTGTTGGCAGAGCTAGGTGGGGGTCGATAGACACAGGAGAAGGTGATGGGATGAGGGGTGGATTGGAAGGATACTTCAACATGCTCGAAATAAGGATGGGAGAAAGGCAGAGACTGTGAGAAAGATAGGAGGGAATGGAGTGAGTCGTTGTAGAGGATGGCAATACCACCACCTCGGGATGAGCGAGGGAAAGAAGCAAGCCTGTAACCACTCAGAGTGAGATTCGCATGTATAGGTTCATGACCAAGGGGTTTAAGCCATGTTTCTGTGATAAAAACAATGTCAACATGCTCATCTGCGATAAAGTCAGCAATGACATCGGCTTTGCCATCTGCACATGTTGACTGAGCGTTAAAAAGGCATAGTTTTAGTTTATCAGAGTCACATGGCGGTGGCCGAGATGGAGATGAAGGCAGCACCGATGGGACAGAGGATGAAGGCGACACCAGTGGGGCAGAAGATGAAGGCAGCAACGACGGGACAGAAGACAAAGGCGGCACACGCAGGACAGAAGACGAAGGCGGCACCAGCGGGACGGAAGACAAAGACGGCACCAGCGAGACAGAAGACGAGGGCAGCACCGGCGGGACAGAAGATGAAGGCGACACCGGCGGGACAGAAGATGGAGGCGGCACTGGCGGGACAAAAGATGCAGGCGGCCCCACCAGGGCAGAAGGTGAAGGCGGCACCATCAGGACAGAAGGTGTAGGCGGCACTATCAGGACAGAAGGTGAAGGCGAAGATGGCAGAGGAGGATACGAAGCCCGCAGCAGCAAGGCCGAGGGCAGGGGCAGCAGAGGAGACGAAGAAGCAGAGGATGAAAAGTGGTGTCGGACTGGTACAGCAGGAGGCAGGTTGTGCCAAAGACATTGGAGACGTCCATCACGACAGGATCGCGCAGTGCGGGGCTTACAACACAGCCCCAGTGTTCGTATGCACTTGTAGACGTCTCCACCGAGGTAACACTTGCTGTGTTTAAAAAGTGTCAGTCCAATTTGTTTTAAAAAGGACGGGTCCATAATTGCGAGCGTAGCGTTGGGCGAACACAGTGGGCTAAAATGTAAACACAGTTCACAGATAAAATGTCGGACTTGAGCGGCTGAATTAAAATGATGAAAAGTAGGTATAAAAAAACTTTAAAATCAGATTATCTGGTAAAATGTTCAAAATGTTTAAAAATATATATACATCACCGTATGTCGGGATTTAAAAGGAACAAACTGATACAAAATTCAATGCATAAAATCAAATAGAACCACGATAAAATCACTGTAAAACACAACACACACTTTTGCTGCCTGCTGGCGCGACATCTACTCACACAGGTCTTATACAAAAATTAATGTTTATGCAAGTCCATATCAACTTTCAATTTTTTCTTAACCTTTCTCTTTTCTGTATTATCTATAACTCTCACACATGTATATACACACACACACACACACACACACACACATACAGCACACACACACACACACACATACATACAGCACACACACACACACATACATACAGC
>JAPXFY010000026.1:60688604-60723604 GCA_030674185.1 Monoplex corrugatus | reverse complement strand
CTAGGTTATCCACCGGCAAGACACAATGATTGCGCAATGGATTTTAGGTGCCCTAAGTGTGCTTATCGGTGAAAGTGACTTTTAAGTGTCTTTAAAGGGAGGAAATCGATAAGCTTGCTTTGTGTCATGTCTCATGTCTCATGTCTTATGTCTCATGTCTTATGTCTTATGTCTTATGTCTTATACCTCATGTCTTATGTCTTATTCTCATGTCTTATGTCTCCTGTCTTATTCTCATGTCTTATGTCTCATCTCTTATGTCTCATGTCTCATGTCTCGTATTATGTGTATGTCTCATGTCTCATATCTCATGTCTCATGTCTCATGTCTCATGTCTTATGTCTTATATCTCATGTCTCATGTCTTATGTCTTACGTCTCATGTCTTATATCTCATGTCTCATGTCTTATATCTCATGTCTCATGTCTCATGTCTTATGTCTCATGTCTTGTGTCTCATGTCTCACGTCTCATGTCTCACTCTCATGTCTTATGTTTCATTCTTGTCTCATGTCTTATGTCTTATATCTTATGTCTTATTCTTATTCTTATGTCTTATGTCTTATGTCACGTCTCATGTCTTTTTTTCTCACGTCTTATGTCTAATATCTCATGTCTCATGTCCTATGTCTCATGTCTTATGTCTCATGTCTCATGTCTTATGTCTTATATGTCATGTCTCATTCCTATGTCTCATGTCTCATGTCTTATGTCTCATGTCTCATGTCTCATGTCTTATGTCTCATGTCTCATGTCTTATATCTCATGTCTTATATCTCATGTCTCATGTCTTATATCTCATGTCTCATATCTCATGTCTCATGTCTCATATCTCATGTCTCATGTCTTATGTCTTATGTCTTATGTCTTATGTCTTATTCTCATGTCTCGTGTCTCGTGTCTCATGTCTCACGTCTCATGTCTCACTCTCATGTCTTATGTTTCATTCTTGTCTCATGTCTTATATCTTATGTCTTATTCTTATTCTTATGTCTTATGTCTTATATCCTATGTCTTATGTCTTATGTCTCATGTCTTATGTCTCACGTCTCATGTCTCAAGTCTTATGTCTCATGGTGTATGTCTCATGTCTTATGGCTTATGTCTCATGTTATCATGTCTTATGTCTCATGTATCATGTCTCATCTCATGTCTCATGTCTCATGTCTCAAGTCTCAAGTCTGATGTCTCATGTCTAGTGTCTTGTGTCTTGTGTCTCATGTCTTACGTCTTATGTCTTATGTCTCTTGTCTCATGTCTCATGTCTCATGTCTCATGTCTCATGTCTAGTGTTTCATGTCTCTTGTCTTATGTCTCATGAATCGAACAATTTTGGAACACACACACACACACACACACACACACACACACACACACACACACACACACACACACACGTACACACACACACACACAAACACAGACATACACACTCCCCAAACACACATACACACACACAAATACACAAACATACACATACACTGCATCTCTCTCTCTCTCTCTCTCTCTCTCTCTCTCTCTCTCTCTCTCTCTCTCTCTCTCTCTGTGTGTGTACCTGTGTCTCTCTCTGCGCTGACTAGTTCTTACTGAAAACTTCGTGTAAAATTACTGCAACAGAGCTATAAAAAAAACTTGTAGTGGAAAGAGATTTGGAGGACTACCAGAGAAACCAAAAGTGATGGGTAAAGATAACAAGCAAGACAAAACGGCAACCTTCTTCCTGGCTTGCAATACATGAAATGCATGTGTATATGTAAGTATATACAGACATTGGCTACAGCAGATACATAGTTTACCTATCAATGGGGGCAATAAAACAAAACTGAAAAACAGTAGAAGTAAAGAGAACTAGTCATCGCAGCGAAACGGGTAGCGCAAAGAACTACAGACTGAGATGGCTTCGGATCAAATCCCGTTTACTCACAGACGTTGATGTGGGGACTGTTGAACACTGACCAGCTCCTACCCAGAGCTGAGCGTGCTGTGGGCTTGTTGGAGACAATGTGACCACACAGTCAAAGCTCAGCCACTGTATCGATGCAACATTAAGGCTGTTGCTCAAACTTCCTGATGAACAGTGCAGGTGCCAGTATCTCTCAAACCAGGCTGACACCAGGATATATTATGAAAGTAATATAAAGTACGACACGGGTCTTAATCCAAGGATGAAATGCATAGCATCAATTTCATTAGCCCCATGATCATGGACACATCAATCGTCATAGCGTGATGGAAACTGTGTCAGGTTGTGTAGATCTTCATGCCCTGGTCTAGTGGTCACCTCACTTTCCATTTCCCTTGCCGCTTTTTTGTCTGAGGTCAATTGGAGATGAGGAGCTTTGGTGTCAGGGCTTTGTGAGGGCTGTTGCCACAGGAACATGCAGGTAGGCGATGTTCATTCAATCCGACTCCATGACTGAACGATTTCTGTCGTTAGTAGGTACTTATAATAATAATAATTACAATATTTATATAGCGCAAAATCTTGATAAAATCAAATCTAAGCGCTGAAGCAGACACACACGCAAGCACGCACGCACGCACGCACGCACGCACACACACGCACGCACACACACACACACACACACACACACACACTCACACACACACACACACACACACACACACACACACACACACATACACACACACACTCACACACACGCATGGCTATAAATGGGGAGAAAGAATAAAAGCAATAAAAGCAAGAATAAAAGCAATGGAAAATTATAGAGAGCATAGCATATACAATTATATATTATAACCATGTGATTCCCTCCGAGCGGAGACAGGCTGCAGAGGGGGGGTTGAGTGAGGTTAGGATTTTATGCGGAGGAGAAAAGGTGAGTTTTGAGAGCGGACTTGAAGGAGACAAAAGTAGGTTGCTGACGGACTGAGAGAGGAAATTTGTTCCAGGAGAGTGGACCAGAAACAGAGAAGGCTCGTGGACCATAGGTATTGAGCTTAGTGCGTGGAAAGCGAAAAGTCAGAGGATCGGAGGCAGAGCGGAGGGTACGTGAGGGAACATAGATCTCAAGTAGGCTTGACAGGTAATCGGTGGCTGCGTTATTGAGGCTTTTGTAGCACATGGTGTCTAGTTTGTACTGTATGCGCTTTGATACAGGGAGCCAGTGAAGTTGTGCCAGGAGAGGAGATATGTGGTCAGCTTTTTTCTTTGAGTACAAGGCGTACAGCATTGTTTTGTATGTGCTGTAGGATGTGAATGGTGGAGGCAGGAAGACCAGACAGGAGTGAATTGCAATAGTCAATGCGAGACATTATGAAGGAGAGAACGAGTTTTGCAGTTGTTTCGACAGAGAGATACTTCCTGATCAGCCTTATACGATGGAGATGATAGTAGCAAGATCTGGCAGTTTGAGAAACAAAGTTGTTCATGGAGAGGGTAGAGTCAATGCAGACACCAAGGTTTTTAGCTGAATCAGAAATTGGGACTGATGTGTTACATAATGGGAGAGAAAGAGGAGGCAGCTGAGAAAGTTTCTGACGGGTGCCAATGAGGATAGCTTCTGTCTTGTCGTCATTAAGCTGAAGTTTGTTGAACGTCATCCAGTTCTTAATGTCTGAGTAACACTCAGTGGTGCGAGTCAACAGGCGCTGTATATTATCAGGTGAGTCACTGTCTTAAAGTTGGGTGTCATCAGCATAGAAGTGGTATTTTATAGAGTGGGAGTTGATGATGGTGGACAGGGGGGAGGTGTAAAGAGTGAAAAGAACAGGGCCAAGGACAGATCCTAGTGGAACACCACAGGTCAGGTATGCAGGTTGAGAGTAAGTGCCATTGATGAGAACAGTTTGTTTTCTGTTTGATAAATACGAAGTGAAAAAGGAGAGAGCAATGTCAGAGATGCCAAAAATATGATGAAGTCTAGAAAGGAGAATAACATGGTCAATGGTATCGAAGGCTGCAGACAGATCAAGGAGTGTGAGGAGAGAGACTTTGCCAGTATCAGTTGCAAGGAGGAGATTGTTGAGAATGCGTAGTAGGGCAGTTTCAGTGCTATGGCACTGGTGGTAGGCTGACTGGAAAGGATTGAGGAGATTTTTTTGGCAGACAGGTGAGAGTTCAGCTGGTTGAGGACGACTTTTTCAAGGAGTTTTGACAAGAAAGAGAGATTAGAGATAGGCCGGTGATTTTTCAGTTCATTTGGGTCTAAATTGTGTTTCTTGAGGAGAGGGTGAACAATAGCAGACTTGAAAGAATCTGGGACAGTTCCAGTTTGAAGAGAAGTGTTGATGATGTCAGTGATGAATGGGAGGAGAGTAGGGAGACAGTCGGCGTAGTTGGAAGTATCCTTCATCATTATCATCAGGTGCCCTGCCGCATGGCGTTGGCGACCATGGACTTCCAACCATCTCTATCTCTCGTTGCCCCAAGCATCTCCCCCACCCTCCTCATCCCCAGCCACTCTGCAAGTCCGTCCAGCATTCTCTCCCTGGGTCTACCCATTGCTCTCTTTCCCTCCAGCTTTCCCGTTGTGACCAGGTGCTCCAAATCCCCCTTCCTCATAAAATGGCCTATAAATGTTGCCTGTCTTTTCTTAATCTTCCTTATGAGTGATCTACTTGTGTCTGCCTCCATCAAGACTTGTCTCGTTTGTTTTCTTTGCTGTCCATGGAACTCTCAACATTCTTCTGAGAAACCACATCTCAGCTGCCTCAATCTTGCTCTGGAGTATCCTTAACAAACTGAATCAATAATTAAGGTCAAAACAGGCGCTATTAAACTCCACCGAAGAAACCAGGCAGCAGTGCAGGTTCGGATGGTGGGTGGCCCTATGACAGCTTGGAATTACATGGGCTTTCTGGCACTGTGACTGTGTGAACTTGGAGTCAGAATAAGCGCCATATGATCAATACCATACAAGTTATATAAAAAATGAGGAAGCAGAAAGAGAGAGAGAGAGAGAGAGAGAGAGAGAGAGAGAGAGAAAGAGAGAGAGAGAGAGAGAGAGAGAGAGAGAGAGAGAGAGAGAGAGAGAGAGAGAGAGAGAGAGGTGAGACAACTTTCCACCATATAAAAAAAATCATCGTTAATATATGTGTATATGTACATGTATGCTTTTGTTTTATTTAAGCGCAGCCATCTTTCTACAAAACACACGCAGTTACCTCCTCCTCAATTGTTACACCCCCTTTACTTTATGCGTTATCTCCCCTCCATTCTTTCAGTAAAATTTCATCTAACTCAGTGTTTGTGTTCCCTTAACGTGTCAGCATATGTTTCTTTTCTTCTCCTTGTGTGCGCGTGCTTTTCCTTGCCTTTTCATTTTTCTTCGTGTTTTGTACCTGTCATCATCATGTGCCCTGCCGCATGGCGTCGGCGATCATGGCCCTACGAACGAATCTATCCTTTGTTGCCACAAGTACAACACTCATCCTCTCTGCCTTCATTCATTCCACAAGTCTGTCCAATATTTTCTTTCTGGGTCTATCTGGTGCTCTTCTTTCTTCCTTTTTTCCTGTTGTGACTAGGTGCTGTAATTTCTCTTGCCTCATAAAATGCCCTATCAATGTTGCTTGTCTTTTCGTAATATTCTTTTTTCATGTTCTTTTTTGTGTCTGCCCTCTTTCAAGACTGTCTCGTTTGTTTTCTTTGCTGTCCATGGAAGTCAATATTCTTCTAAGAAACCACAATCGCTGCCTCAGTCTTGTTCTGACTTTGCGTGTTGACTGTCCTCGCCTCACATCCGTGCAACGATATCGGTTCTATGTAACACCTGTAAAAAAACCAAAGGTAGGAAGGTGTTTTGTTTGGAGTTTTTTGTTTGTGTGAAATTGTCTAGTCCTAAGAAGACAACAGTACATTTCTTTTTCATACCATTGTGAATTTGATACATAACATTTTAGTCAAGAAATTAAGATAATCAAAAACCTTATTTTCCAGTAAGAGATCATTTCATTCTATTTCTTTTGTTTCAGATAATTCCGTTTCCAGCCATTTTCAGTTCTCAAAATACTCAACATAGAATAAGTGTGACCATACATATTACCTGTATATGTATATATAACATTTTTAGCATTTTCAGCATAAATTACTCAAAATCGAATTGACAAAAGCCAAAGACAATATACAAAATCTTCGTTAAATGTCAAATGAGAAAAGGGAATCATTAAAAGCAGTGATTCCAGGTGATATTATTCCGTCAATTGTTGTGTACACCAGAGCAGAAAGAATAGATTATCACCAAGTGCAGTTAATGAAACATGAGAAAAAGTTAAAAACCCTTTCAGAAGAATAAGAACGACCTTTATTCAGTGTTGAGAGTACAGTGATGACATGTGAGTTGGACGTTAAACCACCATCCTACGTGATGGAAACCTTATCATTGGAACCAAAAAATGCCGTGCAGGATCGAGTCAAACCTAAAGACATATTTGCTAAACTGGATTATCTGTTGAACCAATGCAAAGCAAGACGGGTTTCTGACGAAATCATCACATATATCAACATCAAAACCCTCCATTATATTAAAAAGTGCAAGAAAATGAAGAATTCTAGATGTATTGATATGACCAGGAAGTATCTAAAAGAGCGCGATCTCGTTGCAGTGCCGTTTGATAAAGGTGTGGGTATTTGTTTGATGAAGCGTGAAAAGTATAATGGCAAGATGGACACTATCATTGCATTACCACAGTTTCAGAAGATGAATAAGAAACGGAAAAATGAGAAAAATCCAGTCCTGAAAGAACATGATAGAATCATAGGGCAACTGAAGAAACTGAGAGAAGAAGGAAAAATCGATGAACTGTTATACAATCAGTTAAAACCTATGGGAAGTCAGCCTCCACGTTTATATGGACTTGCAAAAGTACACAAACCAAATGTGCCTGTAAGACCAGTCCTGTTGATGCCAGGATCAGTATATCACAACACTGTGTTGAAGGTAGCACAGTGGCTGTCGAGTGTTCCCAAGTGTGGTATTAAGTGCTAGATGACTAAAGTGGTGGAGAAAATAAAGTCAACCCCACTTTATCAAGATGATGAATTGGTAAGTTTTGATGTGTCGTCACTATATACAAACGTACCAGTATTGGAGGCATTCCATAGATGTACTGATCTACTGTACAATGGCAAAATTAAAACACCATCTACGTATTGATCGGCTTACGTTCATAGAACTAGCGAAAATCATCTCCTGTGATGTCGTCCTGTCCACATATGACGGTTTTTACAAACAAGTTAATGGTCTTGCGATGGGAAGCCTGCCAGCACCTCACTTGGCCAATGGCTGGATGAGCCAGTTCGACGAAGAACTCAAAGGTGATAAAAATTGTATACTAGATATATGGACGACATTTTGTGTGAATCAAAGCGTGGAGAAATAGATTCCAAACTGGCATACATCAATAAAATACACCCATGTCTTAAATTCACATGTGAGTGTAAAGAAAATGGGAGGATTTTGTTTCTTGATATTTTGATAACAAATGAAGATGATGCCTTGTCATCAATTTGGTATAATAAGCCAATGGATACAGGATTGGTCATGAACTTTCATGCGTTGGCGCCAAAACAGTGCAAGAGATCGGTGGTGTCTGGATTTGTGCATAGAATCTGGGGATCTTGCAGCACTTGGATGAATTTTCATCATTCCCTGCAATGAGCAAAGCGGATTCTGGAACAAAACCAGTACCCTCCAATTTTTTATGACCCAATCATTGAAAAAGCCTTATCAGAACTAGTGTATCCCAAGGATAAGGAGAGTGTGGAAAAGGACAAAACAGTGAAAGATATGATTCCTATGAGGCTGCAGTATAGAGGAAAGGTAACGGAGGATTATGCTCGTTCACTTCATCGACTAGGTGCCCCATTTAAGATTGTGATGACGATTAGAAAATTGAAAACCGTCCTTCCGTCGCTAAAGCCACCGGTGGAGAAGTGCTTGAGAAGCGGAATTGTCTATAAAATCAACTGTCCGCGCTGTGACGCGTGCTATGTTGGTCAAACCAGCTGACATTTGCAATCTCGCTTTAGAGAACACGTCAAAAACAGTGGGCCAATAAAAACACATATGGACCAGTGTGGAGTGAAGACGATGGACGTGAATGATGTCACGATATCAGACACAACAACCCAGGGAGAAACATTTTTGATGACGCTTGAAGCATTGCATATAAGAGAATTGGGACCTACGATCAACACCAGAGATGAGTATCGAAGCCAACAGCTGACAATTAAAGCTGTAATCATTTTGTATGAGCGCTTCACATTTTAATATTGTTCGTGTTTAATGCTGATTTTTGTTACTTGGTTTGATAACATTTGTGTTATTTTCTCCTTTTCCAGAACTCTGATGATGAGCGAAAAGCTCGAAAATTTTCAGAAAAATTTCAAACATGGTTTGCCAATAAAAAAAACACGTAAATATATATATATATCAGAACAAGCTGTGTATCATAACAGGTGCTCTTGCACTCCATCCAAATGACTCAGTAGAGAAGAAAAGCCTCTACTTGTAGGTGGCCTTATGGTATCAGTAAGGTCAAGACGTCATAGGACTACCCAAATGAGCAGACTTTGTGTCATTGTTTGGTCACTTTAATTAAATTGCTGACTAATTTTGACAGAAAAAGAAAAAAATAATCATAACCTTTTTTCCATATTAATCTGTTAGATATTAACCATAATACTCTCACTGGGCGTTAAAGTCGTTAAAATAAAATGAAAGTTTAAATCAAATTGACACACGATACACACTATTTCACACGGGAACATTCTGGATGATCATGTATCAGTGCTATGGCTAATTATAGTATGGTTTTGTAGCTATCTATAGCACGACTTGCATCATCATCATAGCCAGTGCGGCACCTGCGCATGCTCCAAGTGTGGACACGCCATTGTCTGGGAGGTTCGGTCCTGACGTACTAGCGACCAGTGCATTGCTATTACCTATTGTTTGTTTGCCCACGTACTGTAAGCAATGTGGACTGTAGCAGTTTGTTACAAGTTCTATTCAGTTGAAATGTAACAAGTGTAGAAACAAGCTGAATAATGACCCTCAAAATGTGCCATAATGAATTACTCAAAGTTTGTTGTCCCAGCTTCAGAACACATGGAGATCCACTCATATAGATCTGTTCATTATTTAAATAGCTATGACAACAGTTCTGAATATATAGTGTATTTCCTAGATGTTTGGAATATTCAATGCAAAGCTATGGATGCCAGGGCTGTAAGTTAAAAGTAAGATAATTCCGTCTATGGAGTTCGGATCTAAGCAAACACATATCACTGTGTTGCCTTTGAATACACTTGTAGGTAAATGAGAAAGATTGCAACAGAACAAGGCACTCTGTAACGTATGTATATACATATGTGTGTGTGTGTGTGTGTGTGTGTGTGTGTGTGTGTGTGTGTGTGTGTGTGTGTGTGTGTGTGTGTGTGTGTGTGTGGTGATGGAGGAAACCAGAGTTGGTTAAGGGTTTTAGGGGATATAGTTGTGCAAGGTCAGAGGCAGATTGAAGACTCTTCTACTTAAACACACATAAAACCAGGATGATGGTTCCCAAACTTTATTTACATGTGTACGAGTTCTCACCAAAGTACATCTTCATAAGAAGAAGACACTAAGAAGACATTAAAGAAGAAGGCAAAGAAGAAGACAGTGCTGCAGTGACAGCAGTGTAACACAGTGTGAGGTCGGTCACTTCTGGTGAAAGTGGCAGCAAGAGACAGGATGTGCTATGGCGTGCCTTGTCAATTTATGTTCTTTGGGAACACAGCACAATGGTCATACTATCAATACTATGAAATAATAAGTTCTGATTGGTTGTTATCACCTACACAATAAATACTTGGTATGTACCAAAAGTTGAGTTTGATAGAAAGGAATAGAATTTTTACATCAGTTGTAATTAGCGCAGCACTTTGGTACACACAACTGGGATACATGTCATTGTCTGAGAGTTTCGGGGGGGCGGCTACGTACGGGCTATTACGCAATATTTCTTTGACAATGTATCGAAGGCGGTGTGGAATAAAGACAGTTTGCTCTGGGTTCTCTACAACCGTAACACAACCTGCGGTCATTGTCTGGGTGTTTCAGCGGGTGGCTACGTACTGGCGATTACGCAGCAAGTACCAAAGGTGGTGTGGAATAAAAAGAGTTCCTCAAGGTTCTGTAGGACTACAACGTAATACTGTGTGTAACAGATTGAAGATTGGGACCATAATGATGACAGAATTCGTAGGCCCAGCTTTAGAATGCATGTACTCATTGTAGATCTGCTCATTGTTTAGATATGACAGCAGAGTCTTTTATGCGTAATGCATTGGTTAGGTCTTTCGAATGTTCAATGCGTAGCTATGGATGGGCAGAGGCTGTGAAATAAAAGTATAATTTGGCCGAGAGAACAAAAGGCGTTTTTGGTCTAGACAAACACACTAGATTGTCATAGATAATGAGAAAAGATCGTAACAGAGCAAGGCACTTTGTTACATATACATATATCTGTGTGTGTGTGTGTGTGTGTGTGTGTGTGTGGTGTGTGTGTGTGTGTGTGTGTGTGTGTGTGTGTGTGTGTCTGATTGTCTCTGGTGTTATCTATCCATCTATCTATCTATCTATCTATCTACCTATCTATCTATCTATATATCTATATATCTATCTATCGATCTATCTATCATCTAATCTATCTAATCTATCAATCTCTTTATATCTCTGTCTATCTATCTGTCTGTCTGTCTGTCTGTCTGTCTAACTACCTGTCTGTCTATCTAGCTATCATGTATTTATGTGTTTGTGTGATATATTGGTTTTCGCTGGCATAGCAATATATAGTCACCGAGTAAAAGTGAGTTTCAGTTTCAGTTCCAGTTTCTCAAGATGACTTCTCCGCACTCGGAGTGAATTACATATGCACTACTGTCACAGATGCCTTAAGCCCGCACATAAACTCGTGAGCAGGCCAGGCCCTGAGGCCCCCCAAAAATTGGGCTCGTCTGTAAAACTGAAGTAAACTGAAGTAAAACTGAAATTACCCTGAAATCTATCGTCGGGCAGACCAGTGCTTAGATTTGATTTTTATCGAGATTTTGCGCTATATAAATATTGTAATTATTATTATTATTATATGTTTATGTACAGTAATGCAATGTTCCTGTTGACCTTGCTGGACTGCCTTTTTGGTTACTTTGGCATCCTCTTCTTTCTTAATCTCTTGTGTTATGCTTCTTTTTTCCGCATTGCCTGTGACCACCAAACCATTGTAGTTGATTGTGGTTCGGTTTGCAGGGTCCCATTATATCTCTTTAACGCGTCCACCATCGCCCAAACTTTAATTTTTCTGCCAGTTTCCATCTGGGCTGGACTATCTCGCAGTATTGTTTCCTGAGTTTTTAAGCTTCCTTAGAAGCATGACCTTTTCCGCACTGGTCTGCTCGACGATAGGTTTCAGGGTAATTTCAGTTTTACTTCAGTTTACTTCAGTTTTACAGACGAGCCCAATTTTGGGGGGCCTCAGGTCCTGGCCTGCTCACGAGTTTATGTGCGAGCTTAAGGCATCTGTGACAGTAGTGCATATGGAATTCACTCTGAGTGCGGAGAAGTCATCTTGAGAAACTGGAACTGAAACTGAAACTCACTTTTACTCAGTGATTATAGATTGCTATGCCAGCGAAAACCAAGTAAGACTCCGAGCTATCTCCTCATTAACTTGTTGATTTGAGCATTTATAAATTGTACTATCCTAGTGTCGAAATTGTATAATGATAGAAGCCATATACGCTTTTGAATCAGTGTTAAACGCAGGCAAAATAATTTTTATTTGCCAGACAGTTCACATTAGTCTACTACTTGCAGGATTTCTTCTATCATGTGCTTGGTTTCGTTTCTCTTTTACATGTCTTTTAGGGAATGATCATACCACTTTACAAAGCTCTTGACTGGTTCTTCTGTCACTGTTGGAATGGTCTGGATGACTATAGTAAACGTTACTGTTTCTGTGTTTATTCGTTCCTCGTGAGAGGCTCTGTGATTTGTTTTGTTTGAAACTCATCCTGTTTAAGGCAACTGGCTCATCTTACTGCTTCCGTACTTTATGTTTTTCATTGTCCCCTGTGAAGAAGACTGTTTTCATCCATGTGGTCTAAGTGATGCCTTTGCTCTGAGGTCTGGAATGTTTTCCTGAAATGCTGTTGCAGAGCTTCGCTGTCCACTGTGAACGTCATGGACACTGGCTGCTCGAATAGTTTCCTTGCAAACTGGGAAAAATCTATAAAAAAAACTCAGATTTTTCTCCTTTTCTTCCTTTCTGATTTCATTTTGCTGAGGGCACTGTGGACCACTTTGAGGTGTTTCCATATCTTCTCTAACCTCGCTTCTCAAGTTCAGACACAGGCTTCATTTGTTTCATGAGATTGTCTTTTTCCTTCTGGATGTTAGCCATCAATCATTAAGGTTTATGTTTTAAGGAGTGCTTTGTCCTTTGGCTGTTTCACACCATAGGCGTTTCTGAAGAGTGTATGCACACACACAACACCTACAGCTCTCAGTCAGACCACACCACGAGGTGTGACTAGCTTATTCTTTTAATACCCTCACAGTACACGGTCTGTTTTACTGTCTTTTGCGTATGCATGCTACATCTATGAGGTGTTGTTGTGGTGTTCATATAAAGGTGTTGTTGTGGTGTTCATATAAAGGTGTTGTTGTGGTGTTCATATAAAGGTGTTGTTGTGGTGTTCATATAAAGGTGTTGTTGTGGTGTTCATATAAAGGTGTTGTTGTGGTGTTCATATAAAGGTGTTGTTGTGGTGTTCATATGTGGCCCGTTTTAACAAAATGAGTCTTAAGGTGAAAATAACAGATTTTAGGATATTATGGTTTTCAACATGTCCAGCTTATTAACTTTCTTTTCATTTGAAATTTTTTATTCTACTCCTAAAAATAAGAAATTTATGGGTGTTTGAGGTGTGTAACACAGCAATCAGCCATTTTGAGAAAATCAAGTTTTAAAAATTTCACCACTTCAGTGAAGTTTTACCTCCGCAACAGGTATTTGTATTTCATCAATCTTTAGCAAATTTTGTACCATGGCAAAACACATCATGCCACTATAGCACACAAAACGTTGGTGTGAAAATCTACTGTAATTGTCTTGTTACTTAAGTCTATATATTCTTTTTCTGACACAAAAAGCATTCCGTTATCTGATTAAAACGCATTTTGAATACATTTTCCGGTTGAATTATAAAGTGCTGAGTGCATGTACATGTAATTTAAAGATTAAATATTCCATTTTTGGCGAAAAGTAAAAATTGACAAAATCGACCCAACACACCTTTTCCAGGCCTCTACGTTTTTCGCTGCCTGCGAGTTAGGACTCATTTCGTGAAAACGGGTCACATGTAAAGGTGTTGTTGTGATGTTCATATAACTGAATGTGCCTGTTGTATTTGTTGATGACTTAGTCTGTATTTGCTGATGATTTAGTGCGTTTTGGATTCATGAATTTCTGTTGTGTGTTGGAATTAAGTATTTTGAATTGTCGAGTACGTGTATGTGTTTTGATTTTGTGTGATTCTTTTTTTTCTAGATCTGCTAAAGATGAATCTCATATGATTTGAGTGTGGTCAGTTACTTAGTTTGGTCAGTTTTTGTGCTTTGATTTGTACTTTGAATTTTCTGTACGATTTTAATTGATTTTGTACAGACATAGGATTAGGTGTCAATATTCATGAAAACAACGATATATTTTTGATCATCTCTCTCTCTCTCATAATTTTCTTGCTCTCTCTGTGCGCGTGTGTGTATGTGAGTGTGTGTGTGTGTGTGTGTGTGTGTGTGTGTGTGTGTGTGTGTGTGTGTGTGTGTGTGTGGGTGTGTGGGTGTGTGTTTGTGTGTGTGTTTTGTGTGTCTTGGAAGCTAAGCGCATATTCTTGTGTGTTTTTTTTAATGCTGATGACGCATTTCAAACAGATAATGCGACACATGTAACTGACTTGCTTAAAAGATTGGTCTTTAGGACACAATGTAAACAAAAGACACAAACGTTCAAACATTGTTTGTATTGACACTTTAGATTACAATGTTCCGAAATAAATGATCAACAATTCAAGAAACACCAGTATAGGTTAAAGTGTCTGTGTGTCTGTGGTGTCTGTGCATGTTGCTGTCTTTGCTTTCACATCTTTGTGATGAAACATTGTTTTGAGGGTTGTCCTAAATTTAGAGCCAAACAAATAGTAGACAGGAAAATTGAAGGATGCGTTGATAAGTTGCATAATGTATTCAGGTCTATGATTAGTCTGTAAGTATTGTAGAAATTTCCTCCCATACTAAGATCTTTGACGAAGAGCATGATGATTCGCAAAACAAAACGTGGAGTGAAAGAGATAATGTAGAGAACAGATGTTCCCACCAGCATCCTTGTCAGGGCCACGTCACGGCTTGACATGGCGTCAGCAGCTAAAGATGACTTTTCTCTCCATTTAGTCATTGACTTGAGTTTGATGACAGTGATGATTGTGGCGACTGTGACAGTGATAATACAAAACTGTGGAATAACTAGACCAAACATCACACCATCCAGTGTGTCAAGCAGGTTTTTGTTGCGCAGGAAAAAGTCACTGGGGTAATAGGTCAGATCAGTGATGTTATCAGCTGGATAGAAAGCGCATTTAACGAACCACTTTGTACTGGTCACATAGAACAGTCCAACAATGACAATGGAAGGCAGCAGGATGATGACCCACATGGTTTTTGTCTTCAGCACTGTCTGAGAACGTAGTGGACTCACCACACAGAAACACCGCTCACAGGCAATGATGGTGGTTATCCAGGACGAGGCCCAGGCAAACCCATACAAGCCACTGAGATAGTTGTTGGTCACGAACACGAGCAGGGCTCCAAATAAAGGCTGATGAGTTAACTCAAGATAGATCCGATCTGCATAATTACAGAAGGCCTGCAGCATGAAGATCAAATCCATCAGTGACAGGAAGAACAGACACAGATTGATACGCTCTTTGATCCCATGCTTGTAGAAAACTACACAGCTCAGAATGTTACAGGGAAAGCTAAAGAGAAACAATATAGGTAGAAATACACCATAGACAATTCTCTCCCACAGCTCCATCACTGTTCCGCTGATCAAGTTGTGAGGGTTATCCCATGGAATAAAGTCTGCTGTGAAATTCATTATGAGGCATCCATCTGGGAAATCAAGTGGAATATCAGAAAAGTCACTATATTTCCTTGTTGAAGTAGTGTTCAACTTGGTGTCAGTAATATATGAATCCATGACATATAGGCGATTTTCTGACAATTAGGTAATTTCTCCTTCCTAATGTACTAACATTCAAATATGAAAGCTTTAATAGTTTGTCTGCATGTAATGCTGATCTAGACACATTTCAGGCACTAATGGCTATCGTGTTATCAGATTTCCGAGTACTGTCAGGTAGTTCAAATGCCTTCTTTATTATTGCCAGTTCCCACCCCACGACTCTTCATCTGAAGTCTGCTGCAGACAAACACAGTGACGTGTATCCAACGTCTCTGATTGTCATGTTGTATATTTCTATAATGACATAGTCAAAGAAATTGATGACACACGCACAAAACGTTACAGTTACAGTATACTATCAAGAAGAGTGCATAACGGCAAAAGCAGCATCATTATCACTAGCTACATACCAATACTATCATCAATACTGCACTTATAACGATTCTGTTCATACCCTTCTCACTACATACAATGTCTCACATGATATTATTTTTGCTTGTGGAGGAAAGATTCATGAAGATGGGAAATGAAGACGATGTATCACACTGGACGAAGATGACAACAGACCGTCAGCAAACTACTACGTTAAGTCTGAAAAAAATATAAAAAAACGGAACATGGAATGTTTGGACATTGTTGAAAAAGGTAAATTAGACAACGTCAAAATGGAAATGGAAAGGCTCAACATTAGTATTTTAGGACTAGGTGAAGTGAGATGGAAGGGGGCAGGCATGATAACATCAGGAGAGTATACAGTAATATATTCTGGTGGAAACTCACATGAAAGAGGTGTAGGCATCATAATTGACAGTGACAAATCAAAAGCAGTTAGGGGATATTGGGCTGTGTCTGACAGAATTTTGCTGGTTAAACTGGATGGCAGGCCATTTGATATCAACATCATTCAGGTGTATGCACCAACATCCGCAAGTACTCAGGATGACATTGACAACTTCTACGAAATATTAAAGATGGCCAAGTCCCAATGTAAATTACAAGAAGTTACAGTAATAATGGAAGATTTTGATGCTTAAGTGGGACAGGATAGCATGGAGGATATACTTGGACCTCATGGCCTCGGTACACAAAATGAAAGTGGAGGGAAACTTGTTGAATGGGCACAGATGAATGAGTTCATAGTAGGAAACACCTGGTTTGAGCAGCCTAATGGAAGAAAATAGACTTAGATGAGTCCAGGAGATAATACCAAAAATCAGATTACTACATCCTGATCAACAAAAGATTTAAAAATTCTTTACTGACAGCAAAAACTCTAACAGGCGCAGACTGCAACAGTGACCACAATCCTGTAATGGGAAGATTTAGGCTGAAATTAAGGAAAAGGAAACAGACCAAAAGCAACATCAAACTAAATCTTGGACTCTTAAAGACAGATGAAGTGAAACATAAAAAAAATCATGTAATGTTTAAAACAAATTTAGTGCTCTGGAAGACGTTGGTGACAGTGAGGAACAATGGACAAAGTTGAGAAATTCGATAAATGAAGCTTGTGAAGAAATCTCTAGAGTAGATAGAAAAACAAGAAAAGAACTGAATGACAAAAGAAATCCTAGGCTTGATGGAGGAACGCAGGAAGGCAAAGAAAAAAGAGGAGATATTCAGGAAGATAAACAAAGAAATCGGGAATAGGTGCAATGAAGCTAAGGAAGCTTGGCTGAAAACAAAGTGCAAAGAAATAGAAGACCAACACAAAACGGATACTCAGGGTATGTACAGACGAACTGAAGAAATTGTCCACAGAAAAAAAAATATATGCACATCAACTGGTTGCTTAAAATCGAAAGATGGTATGCTTATCATGGATAAAGGCAAAATATTTGATAGATAGAGAGAGTACATTAAAGACCTTTTTGAAGATGACAGAAACAAAGAATACATTACAAGAAAGAACGTTGAAGGACCACCCATAATGACAGATGACGTTAGAGCACCACTGAAAAAGATGAAACCAGGAAAATCCCCAGGATCAGACAATATTACTGCAGAGATGACTGAAGCCCAGGAGGAATTCGGTATTGAAAAAATAACAGTCCTCCTCAATGGGATTTATGACACCGGAAAACCCCCCAAAGATATGTCTAAATCAATTTTCATTGGACTTCCAAAGAACACAGAGGCTACAGAATGCGAACTCCATCGCACAATCAGCTTGATCAGTCATGTAACAAATATCCTATTAAGTTTAATCATGATGAGGACAAGGAATAGAATAAAAAAAGAAATAGCAGAAGAACAGTGTGGATTTGTGGAAGGGAAAGGAACTATTAATGCCATATACATCCTAAGAACTATCATAGAAAGTCAGTCGAGATGAATAAGGATCTATATATATGCTTTGTTGATTATACCAAGGCTTTCGATTGGGTAAGACATGAAGAATTGATCAACCAACTAGAAAGACTCAGTATTGATGGAAAAGATCTACGAATAATCAGAAATATGTATTGGGAACAAACAACTGCAATGAGAATAGAAAACAATATAAGCTTTTTCCAAAATATCAAAAGAGGAGTCAGACAAGGTTGTGTGCTGTCACCAGATCTGTTTTCACTTTACAGCGAAAACATCATGAGAAATCTAGAAGAAGACCCTGGATTAAAGGTTGGAGGAAACTGATAAACAACATTCGTTAGCAGATGACACCGTGCTAATTGCAGAAAATGAAAGGGACCTACAAAACATTGTGAATATACTAGAAATAGAAAGCAAAGGCAATGGGTTAGAAGTAAACAGCAAGAAAACATGTCATGGTGATCAGTAAAAACATGAAATCCCCTCATGCAAAATAACACCAAATGGCACAGGTTGATACGTTTATATATCTGGGAACAAACATTTCACCAGATGACAGATGCACATCAGAAATAGCCAGCAGAATCGGCCAAGCCAAAACAGCATTTAAGAAGACGAAAAGCATTCTTACCAACAAATTCCTATCATTAACATCAGGAAGAGAGTTATATAGAACTAATACTGTTATACGGTTGTGAGGCGTGGACTGTCAACAAGCAAAGCCAGAACAATATTGAGGTGGCCGAAATGTAGTTTCTAAGAAGAATGTTGAGAGTTTCATGGACAGCAAAGAAAACAAACGAGGCAGTCTTTATGGAGGTAGACACAAGCAGATCATTCATAAGGAAGATTAGGAAAAGACCGGCAACATTT
This sequence comes from Monoplex corrugatus, assembly GCA_030674185.1. Taxonomy (NCBI): domain Eukaryota; kingdom Metazoa; phylum Mollusca; class Gastropoda; order Littorinimorpha; family Ranellidae; genus Monoplex; species Monoplex corrugatus. Next base: position 60,705,167 of record JAPXFY010000026.1, on the reverse strand, counting down.
ATAGGCCATTTTATGAGGAAATGGGAATTGGAGCACCTGGTCACAACGGGAAAGCTGGAGGGAAAGAGAGCACCAGGTAGACCCAGGGTGAGGATACTAGACAGACTTGAAGAGTGGCTGAAGACAGAGAGGGTGGAAGATGTGCTTACAGCAACAAGGGACAGATGCATTTGGAAGGCCATGATCTCCAACACCATGTGGCAAGCCACTTGATGATGATGATGACATCACACTGGACCACCACCACCACCATCACCACCACCACCACCACCACCACAATCACAACAACAACAACAATAACAACAACAACAACAACAATAACAACCAGTCAGTCAACCAACCACCCAAACAAAGAAATATATAAAACAGATTCACAGTACAGCTTTTGCTACTATCTGAACAAGAATCATGCAGCAAGCACATGAAAGAATTATGCTTGGTATCACCTGGAAAGATCACATAACGGCTCAGTGGATCAGAGAAAGAACAAAAGTTCGAGGCACCCTGGAAATCATTAACGTACTGAAATGAAACTGGGCAGGGCATCTCATCTGGAGAATGGACAATCGTTCGACAACAAAACCCATGTTCGGGATACCAAGAGATGGCACCGGCAATAGAGGAAGACAGAAAACTAGATGGAGAGACGACCTAGATGGATTTGACAAGAACTGGAGAGGAAAAGCGCTGGACGAAGTGAATGGAAGCAGCTGGTGGAAGGCCTACATCCAACAGCTGACTTTCGATAGCTGAAAAAAAAAGATGATGAAGACACTCGTTTGGATAACATTCTGGATATTTGTACTTTATCAGTGATTACCTCAACAATTTAGTGATACTGTGCAAAGTCTGCAGTCTGTGTTTTGTGGTGCAAGTATGTCATGTACACCTTGACAATGGTAGAAACACGAGGCATCATGGTATCCATGATACTGCTACAGATACAGGTACCAGCTGTAAAGAATAAAACGTACTCTTTTGCTAAAAGTTATGTAACAGCAAAAACAAAATATATCTTGTTTGACACAGTAGAAAAAAACAGAAACAAACAAAGGTTGCAGCTAATAAAAGAAACAAAATCACTGATGCACGTCTTCTACAAGGGACACACACGGTACAACCTGAGACATTAAGCGATCTATTGTTTCTTAACACAATGTAGTAAGATGAAAGTATGGCCAATAACAATAGCTTTTCAGTTAAAGTATCATCTTCTGAAACACACACACCCACACACGCACGCACGCACGCACGCACATGCACACACACACACACACACACACACACACACACACACACACACACACACACACACACACACACACACATACACACACAAATGCGCGCGCGACATAATGGGAGAAAATATAAGAAAATAACCCTTACAACATGTATGGTTCACACAGAAGCTTGTCACATGTACCAATACCATTTTTCAGATCCTATTCCACAACAAGTCGGACCTGTATGCCTTTTTGGTCTGCGCTCGTTAAAGATCCCAAGGCAATTGATAATCATGAAGAGTAGGACATTCGCCTGGCGGCCTGGTATAAAACATTGGTGAATTAGGTTGATTTTTCAAGTCCCTCCCTTTGAAGCCCAATTAACTGTCTTGCCTTTCTGAGGTCTTGGTAAAACAGCAACAACAACAAAACCACAACAAAACACACAAACAAACAAAACAAAACAAATCAAAACAACCAACCAACCAACCAACAACCAACCAACCAACACCACAACCAACCAACCAACCAACCAACCAACCAACCAACCAACCAACCAACAACCCAACCAACCAACCAACCAACCAACTAACCAACCAACCAACCCAACCAACCAACCAACCAACCAACCAACCAACCAACCAATCAACCAACCAACCAACCAACCAACCAACCAACCAACCAACCAACCAACCCACCCATCCAACCAACCAACCAACCAACCAACCAACCTACCAACCAACCAACCAACCAACCAACCAACCAACCAACCAACCAACCAACCAACCAACCAACCAATCAAGCAACCAACCAACCAACCAAACAAACAACCAACCAACCAACCAAACAACCAAACGAAGAAAACAACCAAACCTTTGGTGATGCTGCACTGAGGCGATGCGCTCTAAAAGCGGAGAACAGCCCGAGTTTGACTGTGACAAAAGAAATGAATAGGCATATATGAAAATGAACCTTGTTGTTTAAAGAAACTACATGTTCTGTGAGTTGTGCATATGTCGACATGTCTATATGGTGTATGCTTCTTGTAACCAATGCCACGCTGTTCACACGCTTTGCTAAGATAAGGCAAAAATCTAAAGACAGTGGTAACATGATGATGGATTCTCACGTCGATCCGACGGATGCGTAGGCACACTGATCCTTCATCAGCCAGTGTGGGTCTGCATGTAGGCTACATGATCAGTTCTGGGGTTCTTTCACAGGCGCTGCATGGGAAAGAGTCCTGCGACCTTGAGTTCTGCTTCTGCCGGTCCCACTTCTATTGAATACCTATTGTTCTTCGTTTTTTTTCTGCCACAGCCTCTTGGTCAATATTCCAAAGGCAAGATGGCTTCGGAGATGTTCAGTGCCACCTCAGTATCAAGAGATCTATTGCTACTCACTGTATTGCCCAAGTAATACAATTTGTTGATGGTTTTGGTTACTTGCTTGTCCATAAAAATCAGAGCTAGATGAAGAGTCAGAAGCCCGAGAGTGTTTGTTGAAACATAGCCTTTATCTTCTGATGTGTGGAGAACAACATCCATTTGACGGTTTTGAGCACTGGGGTTTTGGCATGGTGTCTCCGCATGTTTCAGAGTTTTCCATCTGAGCAGAAATTGATATATACACCCCTGTCAAACTGTTTGAATACATCAATCAGCATTGTTGGCGTGTCTGTATTCCTGACCAGCACAGATACTTACTTACTTTACTTTTCCTTCCGCTTGTACCGGTGGGTTTACGGGGAGATACAGTCGTCTGTCAGCAGCAAGGCGGGTGGCCTGGAGAAGGGACATCTCATGAGCTCTGAGGGTGTCTGCCACGGAGTCGCTCCATCGTCGTCGTGGTCTTCCTCTGGCTCTCCAGCCAGAGTATCTGGTGTTGTATGCCCGAAGAGCTGGATGGTTTAGGGACATATTTGTGAGGTGTCCGAACCACTTGATCCTCATATGTTCGATGTGTTGTAGGATTGTGTTGCTCCTACCATGTCTCGTATCACCTCATTTCTGGTCTTGTCCCACCTTGTCTTGTTTACTGCTTTCCTCAGGCATTTCATTTCACAGGTGACCAGTTTTCTCTCGAGGACTTTAGTTAGGGACCAAGTCTGGCACTGGTATGTCAGCGTTGGTAGAAAAATGGCGTTGATGAGTTTCGCCTTAGTGCTGGTGGGAATGCTGGGGTGTTTCAGGAGAGGGGCAAGTTGGTAGCTGACTGCGTTGGCTTTCTGGCATCTGGTCTCGATTTCTTATCTAGTTTGCCATTTTAAGTGAAGATGCTGCCCAGGTATTTAAATTCACTGGCTTGTTTCAAATGGGTTCCGTTGATGTTGATGTCCAGTTTGTTTGGTCTCTTACTGACAGTCATGACCTCGGTCTTGCTGACGCTGATCTTCATGCCGTATGTCTCACAGCTTTCATTGAGCTGGTCTGTGTCTCCTGTAGCTGTATCTTGTCATTGTTCACCATTGCCTGGTCGTCTGCAAACATGTGTTCATTGAGTGCCTCAGGGTCTGGGTTTGCCTCCTTCGTAATCTGATCCATATAGATCACGAAGAGAAGAGGGGAGAGATTTCAGCCCTGCCTTACTCCCGATGTCACTGGGAACCAGTCAGATGTTCCACTGGCGGTGCGGACTGCACTCCTGTTGTTGGCGTAGATGGCCCAATGTTGTCTAGCAGCTGGCCCTTGACGTCGTACTGCTCGAGGACCTTCCATAGCTTGTCTCTGTTGACTCGATCAAAGGCCTTTTCTTGATCAACGAATACAAGATGGAGATCTCGGTCGTATTCGATCGCCCTCTCGCACAGTTGTCGGAGTGCAAAGATTGCATCGGTGCACCCTCTTCCTTTTCTGAAGCCAAATTGGGCGTCACTGAAGAGATGTTCTGTTTTTGCTCGAGTGCACTGCTCCAGGATCTTTGCGTACATTTTCCCTACATGGCTGAGTAGTGATATGCCTCTGTAGGTACTGCAGTCTTTCTTGCTGCCCTTCTTCTTCCATATTGGCACCACTATTGCGTTTTGCCAGTCTTCTGGTACTTTTCTCTCCTCCCAAGCTTTCTGAAAGATGGTGGTGAGCCACTGAATTCCGGTTTCACCGCACACATGAATGGCTTCAGTTGTTATGCCGTCGTCTCCGGCTGCCTTTCCTTTAGGACTGGTCTTCACTGCTTTTCTTACTTCACTCTCTAGGATGGTAGGTTCTGAGTGGTCTGGGTGGATGGGGGTGAACCGGGACTGTGTGTCTTGTGCCATACTCCTGATGGGTTGATAGGTTTTGAAATAGTTTTCCTATCTCTTCACTATTTTCTCCTCTTCATGCAATGCTTCCCCGTTTGCATCGTTGATGATAGTGGTTGGATCGAAAGGTCATCTCGCACTCTCATCGTTTTCACACTCTTGTAAAACTCTCTTGGGGAAGCCTTGCATGTTTCACAGAGTTTTTCACCATACTGGGTCCATGACTTTTCCTTTGCTGTTCTCACAACTTTCTTGCTGTGTCTTCTTGCAAGTCTGTACTTGATGTAGTTCTCTTCATCCTTTGACTTGACCAGATCTTGTATAGTTTCTTATTTTCCTTGATAGCATCCTTCACTTCTTTGTTCCACCAAGCTGTTGCCTTTCTGTTTCTTCCTCCTGTCTTCTTGGTGCCACAGGCTTCTTTTATAGTGTCCAGGAGGACTGTCTTGAAGAAAGCCAAGCTTCCTTACTTAGTAATGTAGGTCACTACAGTCCAATTTTACTGATGGTGCATCTGATCTGATGTCAGACCTTTCGTCTTGAGCTTGTGTATGTTGAGTCCTTTGCGCTGTTTCTTCTTTGTGAACCTCTCTTCTTCTGATGACCAACGTCGTGATGATTGGCCTGTTGTCTTGTCAGGTGGTTGGGGATGAACTCTTGAGTCTCTGTTGTTGCTTCGCATTCGAGATCTTGCAGGAGAATCGATTGAATGAGACGTCGATGTCGTCCATTTGTCCGGTGTAGTCTTCTCTGTGCTGAAATGCCTTGTGACATGAGATCATGCTCTTGCCATAGTTCTTACTTTTCCTTGTAGTTCATTGTTCTGTTCACAACCAAGCTTTGCCTTCTGTTCTTCCATACCTGTCTTCTTGGTCCGGTTCTTTATGTGTCCAGAGTTTTTCGAAGAAGGAGTCCTTATTCCTCATCTGAGTAGGAGTCATTACATGGTGCATACACTTGAATGTAGTTGTTGATCTTGTTGTTCTCCCTAATGCCGATCTTCAAGATCTTTCTGAAATGACTCCGTACTCACTAGGTCTTTTGCCTTGTCATGGTGTAGGATGAAACCCACACCATGTGCTGCTCTCTGTTCCTTGCTTACAACCGCTCCAAATGAGAACATAGTTGGCGTCTATTTCCTTTGTTCCTGTTCCTTTCTTTCTGGTGTCTGCAATGCCCAGTATGGAGATCTTGCGCTTGGTCATGAACTCTACTATCTCTGGTTCTTTGTTCGTCAAACCGCAAATGTTCCAGGTCCCAACCTTTTCGTTTTCTTTATTCGTTGTCCATTTTCCTCGCCGCGTCGTTTTCCTTGTAATCAGTCCGTTTGTATTTCCTTATATTGTCTTGAGCAATTTGTTTATCCACTGCCGGCCTGCTAAGCCAGTCACAGCTTCACCAGTGCCCCGTTGGCCAGCATTACCTGTTTCCACCTCCCAGACGGGACGAGGGGTTGGGCAAACAAACAAACCCCCAAGAGACAGATAACCTTTTTGAAACATGAAGGGTATGTGAGATCTGCGTACTGACGATCGAAATTACACGGTTGCAGTTCTATACATGTAAAACGCCAGCAGGTGTAGGTTTGTTATTCAGAGAACCCGTCCCTAGCCTTAGGTTGAAGAACCTTCTTCAGAGGCACAGGTTCATTTACCAAGGCTTGGGTGCTTTGGGGCTTCCAAATCAAACTTGCTGCTCTTCTAGATGGACTGCCTTGATTGGGCTAACAAAGTCAAACTACTGGGGTTTGATCTCAATGATATCTCAGTTTTTCTGTATGTTTAACGTATGTGTAAAGACAATATCTCTATCCAAGTATTGTTAACTGCCTCAGGACCACCGCTGAAGATCCGATGGAGGAGACTAGGAAAAGAAAAACTGACGGTTTACCATTGATATCATAAGGTCAGTTCAAATAACCAAATCGGTCATCGAAAGTAAAAACATTCGTCTTCATTTGATTGAGCCAAGTACTAATTTTGCTACAAATAATTTACTTTTGTCTTTAAGTATGAAAAAACAACAACAACAAACAAACAAAAAACAAACAAAAACAAAAACAAAAACAAACAAACAAACAAACCCCCAAGAGACAATAATTAGCTGGAATCAGGAAAAGTTGGATATGTCCTTAACATTTGCATACTCTGTCGTAAGACAACTTCAAATGTTTTTCTTTCTGTTGGATTTGTATGTATTGATTCAGTTGGATTGTGTTTTGTTTGTTGGTACTCTCAATGCTCCAATTTACTTTGATCTAACACACTTAATTATTAATTTTGTGTGTGAGTATATGCGTGACCCCAGAAGTCTTCCTTTTTATGTCATGATAACCCAAAATAAGGTGATAAGAAATATAGTGTGTGTGCGTGCGTGCGTGCGTGCGTGCGTGCGTGTGTGTATGTATGTGTATGTGTGTGTATGTGCGTGTGTGTGTGTGCGTGTGTGTGTGAAAGTGAAATATAAATCACGCAAAGAAATTGAAGTCGTGAATCATTTGGACATTTCGTGTGCAGTAATTACATGTCAGTTATAAACAGCATCATACTGAGAACACCATAACGATCTGTTCATAGGTAACGGGAATCAATGGAGGAGAAAAAGGTGAACTGGTAATTACGAAATCATTGACACACATGCGTGCAGATATTGTTGCCTGCTACCCACCATATGTACGTGTGGGCACACACGAACCTACATATAAGAAGAGTGTTAGAACGGTTCAGCCGTCCGTCTGCCAGTAACTCAACTCGAGGTTCCCGGGTACGTTTCCCGTTGAGTCCTCAATTGTTTTCCTCAATTTGACCGGAAAATCGAACTGAACGTCTAGTTCTTCGAAAGGGAACGAAAAACGGTCGGACCCATGTGCCATCTGCCCTGTGCATGCTTAAGATGCCATGACACTTGAAAATCGTGAAGAGCAGGGCTTTTGCCTGGCTGGCCTGATATAAAACATTGGAGAGATAGGTTGATTACCCAGGTCCCTCCCCTTGAAGGTCAATTAGCTTTTTTGCCTTTGTAAGGTATTGGTAAAAACATTGGGTGGCGCTGCACGGTGGCGAAGAGCTCTCAAAGGGGAGAGCACCCCTTGTTTCACATGGAAAATCTATTGTGAGGAAAGAAATGTATATGAATGGATATGAATATGAATGAATATCCCCTTCCTACACGCACATAGCCACACACACACACACACACACACACACACACACACACACACACACACACACACACACACACACACACACGCACGCACACATATACACCAACACACACACACACACACACACACACACACACACACACACACACACACAAACACAGACATACACACTCCCCAAACACACATACACACACACAAATGCACAAACACATACAAGTACACTGCATCTCTCTCTCTCTTTCTCTCTGTCTCTGTCTCTCTGACTCTCTTTTGTACCGTGTCTCTCTCTCTTTGTACCTGTGTCTCTCTCTGCGCTGACTAGTTCTTACTGAAAACTTCGTGTAAAATTACTGCAACAGAGCTATAAAAAATATCTTGTAGTCAAAAGAGAGATCCAGAGGACTAACAGAGAAACCAAAAGAAATGGGTAAAGATAACAAGCAAGACAAAGCGGCAACCTTCTTCCTGGCTTGCAATACATGAAATGCATGTGTATGTAAGTATATACAGACATTGGCTACAGCAGATACATAGTTTACATATTAATGGAGGCAATAAAACAAAACTGAAAAACAGTAGTAGTTAAAGATAACTAGTCAGCACAGTGAAGCGGGTAGCGCAAAGAACTACAGACTGGAAGGGCTTGGGATCAAATCCCATTTACTCACAGATGTTGATGTGGGGACTGTTGAACCATGACATGCTCCTACCCAGAGCTGAGCGTGCTGTGGGCTTGTTGGAAACAATGTGACCACACAGTCAAAGCTCAGCCACTGTATCGATGCAACATTAAGGCTGTTGCTCAAACTTCCTGATGAACAGTGCAGGTGCCAGTATCTCTCAAACCAGGCTGACACCAGGATATATTATGAAAGTAATATAAAGTACGACACGGGTCTTAATCCAAGGATGAAATGCATAGTATCAATTTTCATCAGCCCCATGATCATGGACAAATCAATTGTCATAGCGTGATGGAAACTGTGTCAGGTTGTGTAGATCTTCATGCCCTGGTCTAGTGGTCACCTCACTTTCCATTTCCCTTCCCGCTTGTGTGTCTGAGGTCAATTGGAGATGAGGAGCTTTGGTGTCAGGGCTTTGTGAGGGCTGTTGCCACAGGAACATGCAGGTAGGCGATGCTCATTCAATCCGACTCCATGACTGAACGATTTCTGTCGTTAGTAGGGCACTTAGTTTGAAGTATCCTTCATCATTATCATCAGGTGCCCTGCCACATGGCGTTGGTGACCATGGACTTCCAACCATCTCTATCTCTCGTTGCCCCTAGCATCTCGCCCACCCTCCTCATCCCCAGCCACTCTGCAAGCCCGTCCAGCATTCTCTCCCTGGGTCTACCCGTTGCTCTCTTCCCTCCAGCTTTCCCGTTGTGACCAGGTGCTCTAAATCCCCCTTCCTCATAAAATGGCCTATAAATGTTGCTTGTCTTTTCCTAATCTTCCTTATGAGTGATCTATTTGTGTCTGCCTCCATCAAGACTGTCTCGTTTGTTTTCATGGCTGTCCATGGAACTTTCAACATTCTTCTGAGAAACCACATCTCAGCTGCCTCAATCTTGCTCTGGAGTATCCTTAACAAATTGAATCAATAATTAAGGTGCAGGTTGAATGGTGGGTGGCCCTATGGCAGCTTGGAATTACTGTTTCCCATGGACTTTCTGGCACTGTGACTGTGTGAACGTGGAGTCATAAGCGCCATATGATCAATACCATAAAAGTTATATAAAAAATGAGGAAGCAGAAAGAAAGAGAGAGACAGAGAGACACAGAGAGAGAGAGAGAGACAGAGAGAGAGAGAGAGAGACAGAGAGAGAGAGAGAGAGAGAGAGAGAGAGACAGAGAGAGAGAAAGGTTTGACAACTTTCCATCATATAAAAAAAATCATCGTTAATATATGTGTATATGTACATGTATGCTTTTGTTTTATTTAAGCGCAGCCATCTTTCTACAAAACACACGCAGTTACCTCCTCCTCAATTGTTACATCCCCTTTATTTTATGCGTTATCTCCCCTCCATTCTTTCAGTAAAAGTTCATCTAACTCAGTGTTTGTGTTCCCTTAACGTGTTGGCATATGTTTCTTTTTCTTCTCCTTGTGTACGCGTGCTTTTCATTTCCTTTTCTCTGATTCGATCTCGTGAACTGGGTTCATCCCATGTTCGCGAGATCTGAGTAGAGATTCACGCAGACAGCATTAGAGCGCTGACGAAGATGGCGAGAACGCCATCGAAAGCTACGGAACTGTGAGTAGCGATTTTTACACTGTTGGGAGACCTTGTTCTTCAAAATTGGTAGCATTATGTCTACCCCCAACTGTTGAAACTTCCCCTACGTCTCATTCGCGATTACGATCGGACGATCATCACTACCTTTCGTGAATCAGAGAAATTACACCGCTCCCTAGCGAAGTTCAGGAACCATCTACACTTCACACTGCACTGCAAACATCACGGCGTCTTTCCCACCAGCCTAAAAATCAAAACTCCGATGAAAGGAACAGCAGCAAATAATATCATCAATCAGGCACAACGAGCACTCATGAACGAACGCATCAAGCAAATCAACACCCGCATCACTTGTCTGGAAGGGAAAATCCAAGACCTCGAGGAAAAACTGAGCTCTAGCACACTACCAGATGCTATGCTCTCCGAAATCAAAGAGTGGCTAAACAACACACGACGAATAGAATGGGACAAAGTACGCCAACGCCATCGAAAGAAATTCGAACTTCTAGCACCAAAAAACAACAGGAGACAACAGAATGACAAAAGCGAGATTACACCTGTACCGGAAGAAACAAAAAGAAAGACCAAAGAGAGGTGGGTGATCAATCTATCAGATCGCCAACTCACTAAACCTGAACAGGAAGTACTAGAGAAAGGACTAAATTTCGCCGTAGCCCCTAACAAGCTTCCAGTGGTAGACCTCATCACAAGCATTGAAACAGCTTGCAGGTATATTGGCCCTAATTCAGAAGAAGCCACACACTTAAGATCAGACTGTGTCAGAATCATGAAACAGGCCAAACTACCGAAATCCAACTTAACACCGGACCAAAGACGGGCTCTGGCGGATTTAAAGAACGAACACGCCACGATGATCCTACCAGCTGACAAAGGTCGTGCCACAGTCATCATGCCTAGACCCATGTACTATGAGAAGGCAAGCAAACTTCTGGAAGATACTACAACATATGAACGCCTCAAGAAAGATCCTACTTCCAAGTTTTCCAACAAACTGAAAGACACACTGAAACGCCTGAAAGAGACGGACCGCCTGTCATTAGAACAGTACAGGAAATTATACCCAACTGTGTCCGACGTCCCCAAGTTCTATGGTCTACCCAAAGTCCACAAGAAAGAAGTCCCCCTCCGTCCCATAGTCGCATCCAGAGGTTCCATCATGTATGAGACGGCTAGATTTGTGGCGGACATCCTATCACCTCTCGTAGGACACACAGATCATCACATCCACAACAGTGCTGACCTAGTGGAAAAACTGAGTAACTACACCCTCGCTCATGATGAACTCCTTGTGTCATATGATGTCTCTGCCCTATTTACCAGCGTACCAGTGAAAGAAAGCATAGAGATCATACGCCGAAGGTTACAAAACGACCAAACCCTCCACCAACGTACATCTCTCACAGTGGACGACGTATGTGAACTCTTGTCCTGCTGCCTCACCACCACCTACTTCACCTTCCAAGGTGAATTCTACCAACAAAAAGAAGGAGCAGCCATGGGCTCCCCAGTAAGCCCAATAGTAGCCAACCTGTTCATGGAGGATTTTGAAGAGAAAGCATTGGCTTCTTTCCACTCCCCACCACGATACTGGGGGCGCTACGTAGACGACACCATGACTATCCTCCCCCAGCAACTGGTCGAACAGTTCACAGAACATCTGAACAACCAACACCCAGCCATCAAATTCACGAGGGAAGTGGAACAGAACAACTCCATAGCCATGCTGGACACCCTCATCACCAGAACTGATGGCATTCTATCCTTCTCGGTCTACCGTAAACCAACTCATACGGACCAATATTTACAGTTCGACAGCCACCAGCCCCTTGAACACAAACTGGGAGTGATTCGAACCCTTACCCACAGAGCTAACACCATATGCAGTACCCAAGAGGCAAAAGACAAGGAGACAAACCACCTGAAAAAAGTGCTCACCATCTCGGGCTACAAAAAGTGGGCCTGGAACAGCCCGGGAGGCAGGAAATCCAACACCGCATCCCAACAGCCAGTGAAACAACACCAGCGCAAGGGACACATCACCATCCCATACGTAGGAGGTGTGAGTGACGCTCTGTCCAGAAAGATCAGAAAACTGGGGGTGGCTGTACATTCCAAACCTTCCAACACCATACGCAGCCAGCTGGTCACCCCCAAGGACAAAACCAGCAAACTCGACAAAGCTGGCATTATATACAGAATAGACTGCCAGGACTGTAACCAACATTATGTCGGTGAAACTGAACGCCCCCTTCAGAAGAGACTAACAGAACACAAGAGGGACTCTTCTCCAGTAGGAGCTCACCTACACGCCGAAAAACATCAATTCAGTGCGGACAATGTCAACATCCTGGACAGAGAAAATAAGTGGTTCCAGCGAGGAGTCAAGGAGGCCATCTACATCGCAGCCACCAACCCCCCGCTCAACAGGGACCGGGGCCGTTACACACTGCCCCCGGTGTACCATTCTCTGATTCGATCTCGTGAACTGGGTTCATCCCATGTTCGCGAGATCTGAGTAGAGATTCACGCAGACAGCATTAGAGCGCTGACGAAGATGGCGAGAACGCCATCGAAAGCTACGGAACTGTGAGTAGCGATTTTTACACTGTTGGGAGACCTTGTTCTTCAAAATTGGTAGCATTATACTTTTCTTTTTTCTTCGTGCTTTTGTACCTGCAATCATCATGTGCCCTGCTGCATGGCGTCGGCCATCATGGCCCTACGAACGAATCTATCTTTGTTGCCACAAGTACAACACTCATCCTCTCTGCCTTCATTCATTCCACAAGTCTGTCCAATATTTTCTCTCTGGGTCTATCTGGTGCTCTTCTTCCTTCCAGTTTTCCTGTTGTGACTAGGTGCTGTAATTTCTCTTGCCTCATAAAATGTCCTATCAATGTTGCTTGTCTTTTCGTAATATTATTTTTTCATGTTCTTGTTTGTGTCTGCCTCTTTCAAGACTGTCTCGTTTGGTTTTTTTTTGCTGTCCATGGAAGTCAATATTCTTCTAAGAAACCACAATCGCTGCCTCAGTCTTGTTCTGACTTTGCGTGTTGACTGTCCACGCCTCACATCTTTACAACGATATCGGTTCTATGTAACACCCGTAAAAAACCCAAAGTTAGGAAGGTGTTTTGTTTGGGGTTTTTTGTTTGTGTGAAATTGCCTAGTCCTAAGAAGACTACAGTTTATTTCTTTTTCATACCATTGTGAATTTGATAAATAACATTTTAGTCAAGAAATTAAGATAATCAAAAACCTTATTTTCCAGTAAGAGATCATTTAATTCTATTTCTTCTTTTGTTTCAGATAATTCCGTTTCCAGCCATTTTCAGTTCTCAAAATACTCAACATAGAATAAGAAGTGTGACCATACATATTACCTGTATATGTATATATAGCATTTTTAGCATTTTCAGCATAAATTACTCAAAATCGAATTGACAAAAGCCAAAGACAATATAAAAAAACTTCGTGAAATGTCAAATGAAAAAAGGGAATCATTAAAAGCAGTGATTCCAGGTGATATTATTCCGTCAATTGCTGTGTACACCAGAGCAGAAAGAATAGATTATCACCAAGTGCAGTCAATGAAACATGAGAAAAAGTTAAAAACCCTTTCAGAAGAGCAAGAACGACCTTTATTCAGTGTTGAGAGTACAGTGATGACATATGAGTTGGACGTTAAACCACCATCCTACGTGATGGAAACCTTATCACTGGAACCAAAAAATGCCATGCAGGATCAAGTCAAACCTAAAGATATATTGGCTGAGCTGGATTATCTGTTGAACCAATGCAAAGCAAGACGGGTTTCTGACGAAATCATCACATATATCAACATCAAAACCCTCCATTATATTAAAAAGTTCAAGAAAATGAAGAATTATAGATGTCTTGATATGACCAGGAAGTATCTAAAAGAGCGCGATCTCGTTGCAGTGCCGTTTGATAAAGGTGTGGGTATTTGTTTGATGAAGCGTGAAAAGTATAATGGCAAGATGGACACTATCATTGCATTACCACAGTTTCAGAAGATCAACAAGAAACGAAAAAATAAGAAAAATCCAGTCCTGAAAGAACATGATAGAATCATAGAGCAACTGAAGAAACTGAGAGAAGAAGGAAAAATCGATGAGCTGTTATACAATCAGTTAAAACCTATGGGAAGTCAGCCTCCGCTTTTGTATGGACTTGCAAAAGTACACAAACCAAATGTGCCTGTAAAACTGGTCCTGTTGATGCCAGGATCAGCATATCAAAAGATTGTGTTGAAGGTAGCACAGTGGCTGTCGAGTGTTCCCAAGTGTGGTATAAACTGTTTGACGACTGAAGTGGTGGAGAAAATAAAGTCAACCCCCCTTTATCAAGATGAAGGAATTGGTAAGTTTTGATGTTCGTCACTATATACAAACGTACCAGTATTGGAGACGATCCATAGATGTACTGATCTACTGTACAATGGCAAAAATAAAGCACCACCTACGTATTGATCGGCTTACGTTCATAGAACTAGCGAAAATCGCCTCGTGTGATGTCGTCCTGTCCACACATGACGGTTTTTACAAACAAATTGACGGTCTTGCGATGGGAAGCCCGCCAGCGCCTAACTTGGCCAATGGCTGGATGAGCCAGTTCGATGAAGAACTCAAAGGTGATAAAAATTGTATACCAGATATATGGACGACATTTTGTGTGAATCAAAGCGTGGAGAAATAGATTCCAAACAGGCATACATCAATAAAATACACCCATGTCTTAAATCCACATGTGAGTGTAAAGAAAATGGGAGGATTTTGTTTCTTGATATTTTGATAACAAATGAAAATGGTGCCTTGTCATCAATTTGGTATAATAAACCAACGGATACAGGATTGGTCATGAACTTTCATGCACTGGCGCCAAAACGGTACAAGAGATTGGTGGTGTCTGGATTTGTGTATAGAATCTGGAGAGCTTGCAGCACTTGGATGAATTTTCATCATTCCCTGCAATGAGTAAAGCGGATATTGGAAGAAAACCAGTACACTGATTTTTTATGACCCAATCATTGAAAAAGCCTTGTCAGAACTAGTGTGTCCCAAGGATAAGGACAGTGTGCAAAAGGATAAAACGGTGAAAGATATGATTCCTATGAGGCTGCAGTATAGAAGAAAGGTAACGGAGGATTATGCTCGTTCACTTCATCGACTAGGTGCCCCATTTAAGATTGTGATGACGATTAGAAAATTGAAAACCGTCCTTCCATCGCTAAAGCCACCGGTGGAGAAGTGCTTGAGAAGCGGAATTGTCTATAAAATCAACTGTCCGCGCTGTGACGCGTGCTATGTTGGTCAAACCAGCTGACATTTGCAATCTCGCTTTAGAGAGCACGTCAAAAACCGTGGGCCAATAAAAACACATATGGACCAATGTGGAGTGAAGACGATGGACGTAAATGATGTCACGATATCAGACACAACAACCCAGGGAGAAACATTTTTGATGACGCTTGAAGCATTGCATATAAGACAATTGGGACCTGTGATCAACACCAGAGATGAGTATCGAAGCCGACAGCTGTAATCATTTTGTATGATCGCTTCACATTCTAATATTGTTCGAGTTTAATGCTGATTTTTGCTACTTGGTTTGATAAATTTGTGTTATTTTCTTTTTTTCCAGAACTCTGATGATGAGCAAAAAGCTCGAAAAATTTCAGAAAAATGTCAAACATGGTTTGCCAATAAAAAATAACATGTATATATATATATATATATATATATATATATATTATATATATATATATATATATCAGAACAAACTGTGTATCATAACAGGTGCTCTTGCACTCCATCCAAATGACTCAGTAGAGAAGCAAAGCCTCCTCTTGTAGGTGGCCTTATGATATCAGTAAGGTCAAGACGTCATAGGACTACCCAGCAGAGCAGACTTTGTTTGGTCACTTTAATTAAATTGCTGACTAAATTTGACAGAAAAAGAAAACATTTCTCCATATTAATCTGTTAGATATTAACCATAATACTCTCACTGGGCGTTAAAGTCGTTAAAATAAAATGAAAGATTAAATCAAATAGACACACGATTTCACACGGGAACATTATGGATGATCATGTATCAGTGCTATGGCTAATTATAGCCTGGTTTTGTAGCTATCTATAGCACGACTTGCATCATCACCATAGCCAGTGTGGCGCCTGCGCATGCTCAAAGTGTGGACACGCCATTGTCTGGGAGGTTCGGTCCTGACGTACTGGCGACCAGTGCACTGCTATTACCTATTGTTTGTTTGCCCATGTACTGTAAGCGATGTGGACTGTAGCAGTTTGTTTCAAGTTCTATTCAGTTGAAATGTAACAAGTGTAACGTCAAGCTGAATAATGAGCCCTCAAAAAGTGCCCTAATGAATTACTCAAAGTTTGTTGTCCCACCTTCGGAACACATGTAGATCTACTCATATAGATCTGTTCCTTGTTTAAACAGCTATGACAACACAGTTCTAAATACACAATGTATTTCCTAGATTTTTGGAATGTTCAATGCATAGCTATGGATGCCAGGGCTGTAAGATAAAAGTAAGATAACTTCCTGTCTAAGGAGTTGTGATCTAAACAAACACATGACACTGTGTTGCCTTTGAATACAATTGTAGGTAAATGAGAAAGATTGCAAC
>JAPXFY010000026.1:60676104-60681104 GCA_030674185.1 Monoplex corrugatus | reverse complement strand
GTTTGATGACAGTGATGATTGTGGCGACTGTGACAGTGATAATACAAAACTGTGGAATAACTAGACCAAACATCACACCATCCAGTGTGTCAAGTAGGTTTTTGTTGCGCAGGAAAAAGTCACTGGGGTAATAGGTCAGATCGGTGATGTTATCAGCTGGATAGAAAGCGCATTTAACGAACCACTTTGTACTGGTCACATAGAATAGTCCAACAATGACAGTGGAAGGCAGCAGGATGATGACCCACATGGTTTTTGTCTTCAGAACTGTCTGAGAACGTAGTGGACTCACCACACAGAAACACCGCTCACAGGCAATAATGGTGGTTATCCAGGACGAGGCCCAGGCAAACCCATACAAGCCAATGAGATAGTTGTTGGTCACGAACACGAGCAGGGCTCCAAATAAAGGCTGTTGAGTTAACTCAAGATAGATTCGATCTGCATAATTACAGAAGGCCTGCAGCATGAAGATCAAATCCACCAGTGACAGGAAGAACAGACACAGATTGATACGCTCTTTGGTCCCATGCTTGTAGAAAATCACACAGTTCAAAATGTTACACGGAAAGCTAAAGAGAAACAATATAGGTAAAAATACACCATAGACAATTCTCTCACACAGTTCCGTCACCGTTCCGCTGATCAAGTTGTGAGGGTTATCCCATGCAATAAAGTCTGCTGTGAAATTCATTATGAGGCATCCATCTGGGAAATCAAGTGGAATATCAGAAAAGTCACTATATTTCCTTGTTGAAGTAGTGTTCAACTTGGATGTCAGTAATATTTGAATCCATGACATATAGGTGATTTTCTGACATTTTCTGATACATTTCAGGCACTAATGGCTATCGTGTTATCAGATTTCCCAGTACTGTCAGGTAGTTCAAATGCCTTCTTTATTATTGCCAGTTCCCACCCCACGACTCTTCATTGGAAGTCTGCTCCAGACAAACACAGTGACGTGTATCCAACGTCTCTGATTGTCACGTTGTATATTTATGTAATGATATAGTCAAAGAAATTGATGACACACGCACAAAACGTTACTGTTACAGTATACTATCAAGAAGAGTGCATAACGGCAAAAGCAGCATCATTATCACT
This sequence comes from Monoplex corrugatus, assembly GCA_030674185.1. NCBI lineage: Eukaryota > Metazoa > Mollusca > Gastropoda > Littorinimorpha > Ranellidae > Monoplex > Monoplex corrugatus. Next base: position 60,679,997 of record JAPXFY010000026.1, on the reverse strand, counting down.
AACTACATACCAATACTATCATCAATACTGCACTTATAACGATTCTGTTCATACCCTTCTCACAACGTACAATGTCTCACATGATATTATTTTTGCTTGTGGAGGAAAGATTCATGAAGATGGGAAATTGTGATGGATGTGTTGTATATACTTTCATAGTGTTGTTTTTACATTTTCACTTTTGTATAGAGTTTTGGCTCATTTTTGCTTTTGTGGACTGGAGCACCCAGTGTTGGTTTTGGTGTCTTTATTCTGATTGGCTGTGAAGTAAAAGCGTGGAATGCGTGGAGCGTGGAATTCGTGTAGCGTTGTGTGCGTGTCGAAAATCTGTGAACTAAAAAGTCAGTTCTACAGAGATTTCCAGGTGGAGCAGTCGCATATCTTTGCCACCTGAAGAGAACTAAATCTGTTTGTCTTAAGCTGCTATATTAGCAGGTTGGTGAATCCTTTGATTTTTTTATATATATTTACCAAAAATAGAGATTGTGAAGAAACGTAGTTGTGTAAAAGTGAAGTGAATTATTTTGGCAGTCAAGAGTTGTATTGAGTTGTAGTTCTTGATTTAATGTTATGAATTACTGTTTTGTGGTTTCGATCTTTAAATGATGTGCAGTCAGTGTGAATTTTATGGATAATTATATGTATTAAGAGTTTGGACTTTTGAAACATGAATGGCAAATTTTGTGTTAAATTCTTTATTGTAAGATGTTATTTTGTTAAATGAATATGAAGCTAAGTTAGTGGTCATTTTTTTAAAATTGAAGTTAGTGTAGAATATTTGCTGTATGGAACTGTGAATGTAATTTGCCTTCGAGCTTTTAAAAGGCAAACGATATTATTTTGGGATAAACGTCTGTCAATCATATAATATAAAAAAAATATGGTGTGGCCATTGACCCGATACATTTTATTGACAATTTTGTAGATGGAAGTACTTAGCAAATTATTTCCTATTTACAGCTTCTGACGTGGGGAGCTGTCTGGTCTGATTAGCTCACGAGGGAGCCACATACGTACGTGACTTTGGTTTGAGGGGTGGATGCCTGATCCAGTCCCTGGTCCTAAGCTGTTAGGACTCTGCTGAATACCTGCTGTTTTGATGGGTGGGTGCCTGATCCAGTCCCTGGTCCTAAGCTGTTAGGACTGCTAAATACCTGCTGTTTTGAGGGGTGGATGCCTGAATAACTGCTGTTTTGAGGGGTGGATGCCTGATTCAGTCCCTGGTCCTAAGCTGTTAGGACTCTGCTGAATACCTGCTGTTTTGAGGGGTGGATGCCTGATCCAGTCCCTGGTCCTAAGCTGTTAGGACTCTGCTGAATACCTGCTGTGGGCGTGTCCGGTTACTGACGCCTCTGTTTCGTTTTGCTCCCCAGGATTGTGTGGTAACTGTATTTATAAAGAGTGATGAACTAAATTCTGAACAATGATTTCGATGCTGTGAAACAGACTGACTGAAGTGCTGATGCAGTGAAATAATTCCTGTGAAAGGACTGTTTGGGACGGAAACCTGAATCGATTACTTTCCATTGAACAGTGGTCAATGAACATTTATTTCTGTCTTATGTGTTTGTTGATCCAGTTGGATGAAAATTGAACTGATGATATCTGATTAATTATAAATATTTAAATATACTATTTTTTTTATTACAGAGGTTGTTGAAATGACTGAGTGGAAGGTTGTGTGTGGTTGGGGAAAACACATAGAACACGCACCTACATACACACAATCTACTTTCATTCTATTTCTGTCAGTCACACATAAACAGACTTCTGTAACAGAAATGAAGACGATTTATCACACTGGACGAAGGTGACAACAGACCGTCAGCAAACTACTACGTTAAGTCTAAAAAAGAATATAAAAAAATCGCAACATGGAATGTTGGACATTGTTGCAAAAAGGTAAATTAGACAACGTCAAAATGGAAATGGAAAGGCTTAACATTAGTATTTTAGGATTAGGGGAAGTGAGATGGAAGGGGACAGGCATGATAACATCAGGAGAGTATACAGTAATATATTCTGGTGGAAACTCACATGAAAGAGGTGTAGGCATCATAATTGACAGGGACAAATCAAAAGCAGTTAGGGGATATTGGGCTGTGTCTGACAGAATTTTGCTGGTTAAATTGGATGGCAGGCCATTTGATATCAACATCATTCAGGTGTATGCACCAACATCCGCAAGTATTCAGAATGACATTGACAACTTCTACGAAATATTAAAGATGGCCAAGTCCCAATGTAAATCACAAGAAGTTACAATAATAATGGGAGATTTTGATGCTTAAGTGGGACAGGATAGCATGGAGGATATAGTTGGATCCCATGGCCTCGGTACACAAAATGAAAGGGGAGGGAAACTTGTTGAATGGGCACAGATGAATGAGTTCATAGTAGGAAACACCTGGTTTGAGCAGCCTAATGGAAGAAAATGGACTTAGATGAGTCCAGGAGATAATACCAAAAATCAGATTACTACATCCTGATCAACAAAAGACTTAGAAATTCTTTACTGACAGCAAAAACTCTAACAGGCGCAGACTGCAACAGTGACCACAATCCTGTAATGGGAAGATTTAGGCTGAAATTAAGGAAACGGAAACAGACCAAAAGCAACATCAAACTAAATCTTGGACTCTTAAAGACAGATGAAGTGAAACATAAAAAAAGTCATGTACATGTTCAAAACAAATTCAGTGCTCTGGAAGACGTTGGTGACAGTGAGGAACAATGGACAAAGTTAAGAAATTCGATAAATGAAGCTTGTGAAGAAATCACAAGAGTAGATAGAAAAACAAGAAAAGAACTGAATGACAAAAGAAATCCTAGGCTTGATGGAGGAACGCAGGAAGGCAAAGAAAAACGAGGAGATATTTAGGAAGATAAACAAAGAAATCGGGAATAGGTGCAATGAAGCTAAGGAAGCTTGGCTGAAAACAAGTGCAAAGAAATAGAAGACCAACACAAAACTGATCCTCAGGGTATGTACAGACGAACTGAAGAAATTGTCCACAGGAAAAATATATGCACATCAACTGGTTGCTTATAATCGAAAGATGGTATGCTTATCATGAATAAAGGCAAAATATTTGATAGATAGAGAGAGTACATTAAAGACCTTTTTGAAGATGACAGAAACAAAGAATACATTACAAAAAAGAACGTTGAAGGACCACTCATAATGACAGATGACGTTAGAGCAGCACTGAAAAAGATGAAACCAGGAAAAGCCCCAGGATCAGACAATATTACTCCAGAGATGACTGAAGCCTTGGAGGAATTCGGTATTGAAAAAATAACAGTCCTCCTCAATGGGATTTATGACACCGGAAAACCCCCCAAAGATATGTCTAAATCTATTTTCATTGGACTTCCAAAGAAAACAGAGGCTACAGAATGCGAACTCCATCGCACAATCAGCTTGATCAGTAATGTAACAAAAATCCTATTAAGTTTAATCATGATGAGGACAAGGAATAAAATCAAAAAAGAAATAGCAGAAGAACAGTGTGGATTTGTGGAAGGGAAAGGAACTATTAATGCCATATACATCCTAAGAACTATCACAGGGTTCTGTTTTGTCACCAGATCTGTTTTCACTTTACAGCGAAAACATCATGAGAAATCTAGAAGAAGACCCTGGATTAAAGGTTGGAGGAAACTGATAAACAACATTCGTTATGCAGATGACACCGTCATAATTGCAGAAAATGAAAGGGACCTACAAAACCTTCTGAATATACTAGAAATAGAAAGCAAAGGCAAGGGGTTGGAAGTAAACAGCAAGAAAACATGTCATAGTGATCAGTAAAAAGATGAAATACCCTCATGCAAAATAACAGCAAATGGCACAGGTTGATACGTTTAAATATCTGGGAACAAACATTTCA
>JAPXFY010000026.1:60666162-60676004 GCA_030674185.1 Monoplex corrugatus | reverse complement strand
AAAAATGTTTTAATCTGAAATTCATCGGGAACAAGTATATCATCTTTCAATCAGTGCATATTAACAGTTTTTTTTACTCTGCAAGGGTAAAGTACATCTTGACACATGTTTTTCACCACATCAAATCACATGATCTTTAAAATTTTGTAGATTTCTGTGTCAAAATTTTTGGTTAACTCTGTGTGTGTGTGTGTGTTGTGTGGTGGTGTTGTGTGTGTGGGGGTAAATTTTCAGGGGATGACCTGTTCTAACTGCTTTTTAAAAGAATTACTAAAGAAAGGGTGGGCCCTTTTGCCAAAAAAGCATGTTGACAGTTATTGTTCAACCTAGGCCACCTGAAGACATAGGGGGCCATGAACAAGTCCAGACCCCTTTTCACTGACATCGAAACACCAGAAGAACCTTTTCCTCCTCGTAATGTAGAGCTGCTGCAAGTCGGGGTCCGCACTTTTTTTATCGATTTTCCAAAACGTCATTACTTCTACAAAATTTTCTCTATTTGAAAAAAACATTAAATGGTTTGGGCCCTTTTTCTAAACAGCACCGGGTGTCCAAAGCCTTCTTTATCAACCAAAACCATGTTGCGGGAGAACCTTGTAAACTTTCCTGTAGGGTTACTCTTGAAAAATGTTTTTTTTTCAAATCCAAAAAAACTGGAAACAAAGTGGCTTTGGGGGTCAAATTTTGTGAAAAACCAACTTTAGGGTGCTGCCCAATAATTAATATGCGTGATAAAGTAAAGAAGAAACAGATCAAGTGAAAAAAAACGGGAATGGTGAGACCATGGTACAGTTTTACACAGATCTCCCCGTGAATTAAAAAACAATTCAAAACGGGTTCCCTCTCATCAGCCGCCCCCACTATCCGAAAGATTGACTTTCCTGCCCATCATTTAACTTTTCAGCACACCAGCCCCATCTCTACTGAATTTTTTACTGTCATATCACCCTATATCTGACCGGGGCGAGTGTCGTTTTACAGCAAGTCAAATCACTAAAGTGTATAAATTTTCAGCTGAAGCAGAAATGAATAAAGAACGCAGAAGCAGAACCCCTTACTGTCAAAGAGAAAAGCAAAGATTTTGTTTTAAAGGAACATATTGCAAAACAAACACAATTTTCAAGCTTTAGCAGGTTAAAAAATAATAAACTGAAAAATGCAGAAAACAATACTGGCAAAAAAAGCTGGGTGCTCTTTATTGCTCACCAACACAGTACAACTAATAAACAGCAACTAAAGACATGGGAAATTGGGACTCATTTATTACTTCTGGATATAAAACTTAATTTAAAAACATTTCCCTGAGGAGATGTCAAAACTTTTTAAATTTTTTCCCCTCCAAAAATGAAAAAATTGTCGTTTTTTATTTAGTTTAATCTAATTATGTACATAAAGATAAGGTTGAACACTTCTTTTTCACAATTTTTGTTTTCATATTCAGTGCTGAACATTTATATCTGCATTTTGATGTTTTTTGGCTGTCCCAGAGTTAGAACCATTACAGCGTTAACAGTGTTTGCCCAGAATGAAAGGGGACAAATCGGCATTTTTGCCATTTTTTGAAGAAAAATAGCACAGGGGAAATAATTCTAATTTCAAAAAAAAAATCGGCTTAATTTACTATAGAATACAAAAACGTATCATTTTTATACATACGGATCATACTTCTCAAGAAACGTGGGTAAAATAGGGGCCAATTCACCAAATTTCGAAAAACGCCCATTTTTACAGTATTTCAGACAGCAGTATCTCAAAAACCATTAGACATGAGTGAAAATTTTTTTGCTTTTATATTAACTTTATTGTTCCCCCTTTTTAAAAATTTAAAAAATACTGAATATATTTTCAAATTACAAAAATGGGGGACCTCCCCTACTTTATCAATTACAGCATGCCTTTGGCAGGTCATACCCCTTCAACTTTTAACAAAAATGGAAAAGATGGGCTTCCCCCCAAACGTGGGTGCCTTAACAGCATTATACGTGGGCCAAAAACGACCACAGAGGAAAGGGTGAAACACGAAAAATCTTTTGGCATCAGAAAAAGGGAGTCAGGCAGTGCTGCACCTTTTCCTCATTTTTTTAATTTGTAACTGAGCGGGTCTTTAGGGGGCAGATTTGGGAAAAAGGGGGAAGAAAGTTTGGAGGAAAACATCACCAACCAGAGAAAAGGGGACGACCCTGCATTAACCTTTAACTGCTTTGGATGGAATATTCAAAACTTTAGGATTCCTCTAAATCAATTTTGATTATATATGTATGATGTTTTACAGACTTTTTCGCCGTGCTTTTAAAAGGTGATCCCCACAGGGGATTAGTGTCAGGACTAAAACATGGGGGATGAACCGTTTTTTAAACCACTGCATACCTCCAATTTTAACATCAGGAAGTCTTGAATCCAGTGTCCCACAATGTCTTAATCATGCACCTGGGGAAAAAATTTTGGTGTTTTCGTGGGTCTCCGCCGACCCACAAGGGAAGAGAGGAGAGATATGTTTACAACCACACACACACACACACACACACACACACACACACACCCACACACACACACACACACACCACAGAGCAAAAGGGATTGTATGCCTCCCTCTTCCTAATTACCACTACTCTTAACCCTTTACCCCATCATCACCGTCATCATCGGTGCCCTGCCACTGGGGACCCTGGCTTCCAAAACCCTTCCCCTTTTCTCGTTTCCCCCAGCACTCCCCCACCCTCCTCATCCCCACCACCTGCAAGTCCTCCACTTCTCCCCTGGTCTACCTGGGCTCCTTTCCTCCACTTCCCTTGGACCCGGGCCCCAAAACCCCCTTTCCCCAAAAATGGGGCCCATAAAATTTTCTTTCTTTTTTCCCAATCTTCCCCCTTTTGATGCTTTCTCCCTGTGTCTGCCTCCCTCAAGCTGTCTCATTTTTTTTTCTTGCTGTCCATGGAACTCCAACATTCTTCTGAGAAACCACATCTCGCTCCTGTCCGCTCTGGCTTTTCTTGCTGACTGTCCCGCCCCGAACCCCTACAACATATTGGTTCATATAACATTTAAGGACTCTCTATGTTTAAATTTATAGGGATTTGTTTTTAAAATGCTTGTCATCTTCTTGAATCGTTTTTGGCTTGACTGATTCTGCCAGCTATTTCCGATGTCATCGCCTCTAGAATGACCGTTCCCCAGGGATTTGAACTTATTAACCTGTTCAAGGGTTTGCCCATTTCTGTTATTTGCAGAGGGGGGTTTCATGTTTTTTTTTTGATCCCATGACTCAGTCTTCCCGCGTTTGTTCCAACCTCTTACCCTTTTCTTTCTATTTCTATATTTACAAGGTTTTAGGCCCTTTCATTTTTTGCAATTTCACGGGGGGGGGACTCATACCAAAGTTTTTTTATCATTTTTCCCCCCAACCTTTTAATTCCCGGTCTTCTTGTAGGTTTCCATGATGTTTTCGCATAAGGAAATCAGATCTGTGACAAAACACAACCCTGCTGATGTTTGAAAAAAGCTTTTATTGTTTTTCTATTTTCATTGCAGCTGTTTGTTCCCAGTACATACCCCGATTATTCGTAATCTTTTCCATTTAAAATTTAGTTTTTCTCCATTGGTTGATCATTTTTCATGTCGTACCCGATCAAAAGCCTTCCCATAGTCAACAAAGCATAAATACAAATCCTTATTCATCTCAAAGACCCCGTATTATAGTTCTTAGGATGAATGGCATTAATATTCCTGTCCCTTCCCAAATCCACATTTTTTCTTTTGCTATTTCTCTTTGATTCCATTCCTTGTCCTCTCATGATTTTTCTTAACAGGATTTTTTTTTACATGACTCACAAACTGATTGTGCGATGGATTTCCATTTAAGCCCCTGTCTTCTTTGGGAAATGCAATGAAAAATTTTTTTGAAAATCTTTGGGGTTTTTTTCCCGTGTCATAAATTTTATTTAGGGACTGTTATTTTTTTGTAGCCAAATTCCCCAGGGGTTCAATCATCTCGTATAAAAGTTGTTTCCTGGGGTTTTTTCCCGGTTTTACTTTTTTAGTGCCACTCTAACTTCATCTTTTATTTTGGGGGGTGCTTCAAAGTTCTTTTTATAATGTTTCTTCGTTTCTGTCATCTCAAAAAGGGCTTTAATGTACTCTCCCCTCTGTCCATATTTTTTCTTTTTTCCATGATAAGTGTGCCATCTTTCGATTTTAAGCAACCAGTTTTTTTATGGCATGTATTTTTTTCTGTGGCAATTTTTTTCAATCGTCTGTACTTTCCCCGGATCCGTTTGTGTCCCGGGGGCTCCATTTCTTTTCACTTTGTTTTTACCAAGCTTTCCCTTTGCTTCACTGCACCTATTCCTGATCTCCTTGTTGACTTCCTGTAGATCCCTCGTTTTTTTCTTTGCCTTCCTCCTTTCCTCCATAACCCAAAATTTCTTTTGCATCCATTCTGTTTTGCTTTTCTGATGCCCTTAGGGGGTTTCCTCACAAGCTTTTTTAACGAATTCCTGAAATGTGTCCATTGTTCCTCACTTCACCACGTCTTCCCCAACCCAAAAACCCTAAACCCCACCCCCACCCCACCCCTAACCCTAACCCAACCCCCCACCCCACCTTAGGGTTAGGGTTGGGGTTGGGGGTTGGGGTTTGGGGGTTTTGGGGTTTGGGGTTTAAGGGTTTTGGGTTTTAGGGTTAGGGTTGGGGTTTAGGGTTAGGGTTGGGGTTTTTGGGGTTTAGGGTGGGTTTGGGGGTTTGGGTTTAGGGTTGGGGGTTAGGGGTAGGGGGGGGGTTTAAGGGTTAGGGGGTTGGGGTTTAGGGGTTGGGGGTTAGGGGTTTGGGGGTTTGGGGTTTGGGGGGTTAGGGTTGGGGGGTTGGGTTTTTGGGGGTAGGTGAGGGGTTTTGGGGGTTAGGGGGGGGTTTAAAGGGTTGGGGTTTAAAGGGGGTTAAAGGGGGGGGGTTTTTGGGGGTTTAGGGGGGGGGAAGGGGTTTGGGGTTTAAAAGGGGTTAAAGGGGGTTGGGTTTAAAGGGTTTTAAGGGTTAGGGTAGGGGGGGGGGTGGGGGTTAGGGGGGTTAGGGGGTTTAAAGGTTTAAAGGGGGGTTAGGGGTTGGGGTTAGGGGTTGGGGGGGGGGGGGGGGGGTTTGGGTTTGGGGGTTTGGGTTTGGGGTTTGGGTTGGGGGTGGGTTTTGGGGGGGGGGGGGTGGGGGGGGGTGGGGTTTTGGGTTTTGGGGGGGGGGGTGGGGGTTTTGGGGGGGTGGGGGGGGGTTTTTGGGGGGGGTTGGGGTTGGGTTTGGGGGTGGGGGGGGGGGGGGGGTGGGGTTTGGGGTTTTTGGGGGTTTTGGGGGGTTGGGTTTGGGGGGGTTTTGGGGGGGGGTTGGGGTTTGGGGTTTTGGGGGGGGGGGTTTTTGGGGGGGGGTTTTGGGGGGGGGGGGGGTTTGGGGGGTTGGGGGGTTGGGGTGGGGGGGGGGTTTGGGGGTTTGGGGTTTTGGGTTTGGTTAGGGGGGGTTTTGGGGTGGGGGTTTGGGGGGGTTTGGGGTGGGGGGGGGGGGGTTGGGTTTGGGGGGGTTTTGGGTTTGGGGGGTTTGGGGGGGTTTGGGGGGGGGGTTTGGGGTTGGGGTTTGGGGGGGGGTTTGGGGGGGGGGGGGGGTGGGGGTTTGGGGGGTTGGGGGGGTTTGGGGGTGGGGGGGGGGTTTTGGGGAGGGGGTGGGGGGGTTTGGGGGTTTTTGGGGGGGTTTTGGGGGTGGGGGGGTGGGGGTGGGGGGGGGGGGGGGGGGGGTGGGGGTTTTGGGGGTTGGGGGTTTTTGGGGGGGGTGGGGGGGGTGGGGGGGGGTGGGGGGGGGGGGGGTGGGGGTGGGGGGGGGGGGTGGGGGGGGGGGTGGGGGGGGGGGGGGGGGGTGGGGGGGTGGGGGGGGTGGGGGTGGGGGTGGGGGTTGGGGGTTGGGGGTGGGGGTGGGGGTGGGGTGGGGTTTGGGGGGTGGGGGGGGGGGGTGGGGGGGGGTTTGGGGGGTTGGGGGGGGGGTGGGGGGGGGGGGGGGGGTTTTGGGGGGGTTTGGGGGGGGGGGGTGGGGGTGGGGGGGGGGGGGTGGGGGTGGGGGTTTTGGGGTGGGGGGGGGGGTTTGGGGGTGGGGGTGGGGGGGGGGGGGGGGGGGGGGTGGGGGGGGGGGGTTGGGGGGGGGGGGGGGGGTTGGGGGGGGTGGGGGTGGGGGTTTGGGGTGTGGTGGGGGGTGGGGGTGGGGGGTGGGGGGTGGGGGGGGGGGGTGGGGTGGGGTGGGGGGGGGGGGGTGGGGTGGGGTGGGGTGGGGTGGGTGGGGGGGGGGGGGTGGGGGGGTGGGGGTGGGGTGGGGTGGGGGGTTGGGTTTGGGTGGGTGGGGGGTGTGGGGGGTGGGGGGGTGGGTTGGGGTTGGGGGGGGGTGTGGGTGGGGGGTGGGGGGGGGGGTGGGTGAGGGTGGGTGTGGGGGTTGGGTGGGTGGGGTGGGGGTGGTGGGGGTGGGGGGGTGGGGTGTGGTGGGTGGGGGGGGGGGGGGTGGGTTGGGGGGGGTGGGGTGGGGGGGTGGTTGGGGGTGGGGGGGTGGGTGGGGTGGGTGGGGTTGGGGGGGGTGGGGGGTGGGGGGTGGGTGGGGTGGGGGTGGGGGTGGGGTGGGGGGGGGGGTGGGGGGGGGGTTTGGGTGGGGTTTGTTGGGTTTGGGGGTGGGTTGGGTTTGGGGTGGGGGTGGGGGGTGGGGTTTGGGGGGGGGGGGGGGTGGGGTGGGGTGGGTGGGGTGGGGTGGGGGGGGGTGGGGGGGGGGGTGGGGGGTTTGGGGTGGGGGGGGGGGGGGTGGTTGGGGTGGTTTGGGGTTTGGGTGGGTGGGTTGGTGTGGTGTTGGGTTGGGGTGGGGGGGGTTGGGGGGGGGTGGGTTGGGTGGGTTGGGGGTTGGGGGGGGGGTGGGGTGGGGTGGGGTGGGTTGTTTGGTTTGGGGTGGGGTTGGGTGGGGTTGGGGTGGGGGGGGGTTGGGGGGTGGGTTTGGGGGGTGGGGGTGGGGTTTTGGTTGGGTGGGGTGGGGGGGTTTTGGTGGGGTGGGGGTTGGGGGTTTGGGGGGGGGGGGGGGGGGGGGGGGTTGGGGGTTGGGGGGGGGTGGTTTGGGGGTGGGTGGGGGTGGGGGGGTGGGTGGGTGGGGGGGGTGGGTTTTGGGTTGGGGGGTTGGGGTTGGGGTGGGTTTGGGTTGTGGTTGGGTGGGGGTGGGGTTGGGGGGGGTGGTGGGTGTGGGGGTGGGTGGTGGGTGTGGGGTGTGGGGGGGTGGGGGGGGTGGTGGGGTGGGGGGGGGTGTGTGGGTGGGGTGGGGGGGGGGGGGTTGGTGGTGGGGGGGGGGGTGGGGGGGGTGGGTGTGGGGGGGGGTTGGGGGGGGGGTGTGGGTGGGGGGGGGGGGGGGGGTGGTGGGTGGTGGGGTGGGTTGGGGGGTGTGGGGGTTGGGGGGGGTGGTTGGTGTGGGGGGGTTTGGTTTTGGGTTTTGGGGGGTTTAAAAATTTAATTTAAAAATTTTTTTATTTTATTTAAAATTTTTAAATTTAAAATTTTAAATTTAATTTAACTTTAACTTTACTTTTTTTTTTAATTTTAAAATTTAATTTTTTTTTAATTTCTTTTTTTTAAATTTTTTTAATTTTTTAAAAACTTTAATTTTCTTTTAATTTAACTTTAATTTAAATTTTAAATTTAATTTTATTTTTTAAAACTTTAAATTTAAACTTTAACTTTTTTAAATTTAATTTAATTTTTAAATTTAATTTAATTTTTTTTTAAATTTAATTTAAACTTTAACTTTAATTTAAAATTTTAAATTTTAATTTTTAATTTATTTTCTTTAATTTTAATTTAAATTTAACTTTAAATTTAACTTTAATTTTATTTTAAAATTTTTAACTTTAATTTTAAATTTTATTTTTTAATTTAAAATTTTAAATTTAATTTAATTTTATTAATTTAATTTTAATTTAAATTTAATTTAAATTTTAATTTTAAATTTTTAAATTTTTAACTTAATTAACTTTCTTTAAAATTTAAATTTAAATTAAAATTTAATTTTAAAACTTTTCTTTAATTTTAATTTAATTTAAATTTTTTAAATTTTAACTTTAAATTTAATTTAATTTAAATTTAAACTTTAATTTTTTTTAATTTAATTTAACTTTAATTTTTAATTTAATTTAAAAACTTTAACTTTTAATTTAAAATTTAATTTAATTAAAATTTTAATTTAAATTTTTTTTTTAAATTTTAATTTAATTTAATTTTAAAATTTAAAAATTTAATTTAACTTTAATTTTAATTAAAAATTTTTTTAATTTTTTAAAATTTAAATTTTTTAACTTTTAATTTAACTTTAATTTAATTTAAATTTAATTTAATTTTAATTTAATTTTAAATTTTTTAAAAAAAACTTTAATTTAACTTTAACTTTAATTTTAAAATTTTAAAAATTTAACTTTAATTTAAAAATTTAATTTAAAAATTTAAAACTTTAACTTTAACTTTAATTTAATTTTAAATTTTTTAATTTAATTTTAAATTTTAACTTTAAATTTAATTTTAAAATTTAAATTTAATTTAACTTTAACTTTAAAATTTAACTTTAACTTTAACTTTAATTTAATTTTAAAATTTAAAATTTAACTTTTTTAATTTTTAATTTTAAAATTTTAAACCACCCCACACACCCACCCCCCCCCACCCCCCCACCCAACCACCCCCCCACACCCCCCCCCACCCCCCCCACCCACCCACCACCCCACCCACCCACACCCCCCCCCCCCACCCACCCCAACACACCCCACCCCACCCCCCCCCCCCACCACCACCCCCCACCCCCCCCCCCCCCCCACCCCCACCCCCCCACCCCACCCCCACCCCCCCCCCACCCCACCAACACCCCCCCCCACCCACCACCCCACCCCCCAAAACCCACCCACCCCCACCACACCCCCCCCAACCCCCAACCCCCCCACACCCCCCCACAAACCAACCACCCACCCCCCCACCCCCACACCCAACCCCCCCACCCCCCCCCCACAACCCCCCCCCCCCCCCCACCCCCCACACCCCCCCCCCCCACCCCCCCCACCCCCCCACCCCACCCCCCCCCCCACCCCCCACCACCCCCCCACCCACACCCCACCCACCACCCCCCCCCCCCACCCCACCCCCACCCCCCCACCCACCCCCCCCCCACCCCCCCCACCCCCCACCACCACCCCCCCCCCACCCCCCCACCCCCACCCCCCCAAACCACCCCACCACCCACACCCCCACCAACACCCCACCCCCACCCCCCCCCCCACCCCCCCACCACACCCACCCCCACACCCACCCCACCCCACCAACCCCCCCCCCAACCCCCCCCCAACCCCCAACAACACCCCCCCCACCCACCCCCACCCCACCACCCCCCCCCACCCCCCAACCACCCCCACCCACCCCCCACCCCCAACCCACCACCCACCACCCACCCCCCACCCACACACCCACCCCACCCACCCCCCCCCCACCACCCAACACCCCCACCCCCCACCCCACCCCCACCCCACCACACACCCCACCCACCCAACCCCACACACCCCACCCCCACCCACCCCCACACCCCCAACCCAACCACCCACCACACCCCACCCCCCACCCCCCCCCACCCCACCCAACCCACCACACCCACCCACAACCCCACCCCCACCACCCCCACACCACACCACCCCCAACCCACCACCCCCAACCACCACACCCCCCACCCCACCACCCCAACCACAACCACCCACACCACCCCACCCACCACCACCCCACCACCCCAACCACACCACCCCCCCCACACCCACCCACCCCCCACCCACACCCCCC
>JAPXFY010000026.1:60641162-60663662 GCA_030674185.1 Monoplex corrugatus | reverse complement strand
ACAGAGATGATTGAAGCCCTGGAGGAATTTGGCATACAAAAAATAACAGTCCTCCTAAATGAAATTTATGACACTGGAAAAATCCCCAAAGATATGTCAAAATCAATTTTCATTGCACTTCCAAAGAAGACAGGGGCTATAGAATGCGAAATCCATCGCACAATCAGTTTGATGAGTCATGTAACAAAAATCCTGTTAAGAATAATCATGATGAGGACAAGGAATGGAATCAAAAGAGAAATAGCAGAAGAACAATGTGGATTTGTGGAAGGGACAGGAACTATTAATGCCATATACATCCTAAGAACTATAATACAGAGGTCAGTTGAGATGAATAAGGATTTGTATTTATGCTTTGTTGACTATACGAAGGCTTTTGATCGGGTACGACATGAAGAATTGATCAACCAACTGGAGAGACTCAATGTTAATGGAAAAGATCTACGAATAATCAGGAGTATGTACTGGGAACAAACAGCTGCAATGAGAATAGAAAACAATATAAGCTCTTTTCAAAACATCAGACAGGGTTGTGTTTTGTCACCAGATCTGATTTCACTATATAGCGAAAACATCATGAGAAACCTACAAGAAGACCCTGGATTAAAGGTTGGAGGGAAAATGATAAACAACATTTGGTATGCAGATGACACCGTGCTAATTGCAGAAAATGAAAGGGACCTACAAAACCTTGTGAATATACTAGAAATAGAAAGCAAAGGTAAGAGGTTGGAACTAAACAGCGGGAAGACTGAAGTCATGGTGATCAGAAAAAAACATGAAATCCCCTCATGCAAAATAACAGCAAATGGCACAACCTTGACACAGGTTAATAAGTTCAAATACCTGGGAACGGTCATCTCATCAGACGGCAGATGCACATCGGAAATAGCTGGCAGAATCAGTCAAGCCAAAACAGCATTCAAGAAGATGACAAGCATTCTTACCAACAAATGCCTATCAATTAACATCAGAGAGTCCTTGAATGTTATATAGAACCAATACTGTTGTACGGGTGCGAGGCGTGGACAGTCAGCAAGCAAAGCCAGAGCAGGATCGAGGCAGCCGAGATGTGGTTTCTCAGAAGAATGTTGAGAGTTCCATGGACAGCAAAGAAAACAAATGAGACAGTCTTGATGGAGGCAGACACAGGGAGAAAGCACTCATAAGGAAGATTAGGAAAAGACAAGCAACATTTATAGGCCATTTTATGAGGAAGGGGGATTTGGACCGCCTGGTCACAACGGGAAAGCTGGAGGGAAAGAGAGCACCAGGTAGACCCAGGGAGAGAATGCTGGACGGACTTGCAGAGTGGCTGGGGATGAGGAGGGTGGGGGAGATGCTGGGGGCAACGAGAGAGAGAGATGGTTGGAAGTCCATGGTCGCCATGTGGCAGGGCACCTGATGATGACGGTGATGATGGTGGTAAAGGTTAAGAGTAGTGGTAATTAGGAAGAGGTGAGGCATACAATACCTTTTGCTCTGTGTGTGTTGTGTGTGTGTGTGTTGTGTGTGTGTGTGTGTGTGTGTGTGTGTGTGTGTGTGTGTGTAAACATCATCTCTCCTCTCTCTCCCTTGCTGGGATCGGCGGCAGATGCCACGCTCAACACCAAAAGTTTTCTCCAGGTAGCATGATTAAGACATCTGTGGGTGACCACCTGGATCTCAAGACTTCACTGATGTTGTTGAAATAGGAGGTATGCAGTTGGTGTTGAAACTGGTTCATCCCCCACTGTTTATAGTCACTGAACACTAATCACCTGTAGGGATCACCTTTTCAATCGCACAGGCGAAAAAGTCTGTAAAACATCATACATATATAATCAAAATTGATTCATAGATGGAATCCTGAAGTTTCTGAATATTCCATCCAAAGCAGTTAAAAGGTTAATGCAGTGTCGTCCACATATCTCTGGTTGGTGATGTTTCTTCCTCCAATCTTTCTTCCCATCTCTTCCAAATCTGCCTCTCTAATGACCTGCTCAGTATACAAGTTAAAAAGATGAGGCAAAAGTGTGCAGCACTGCCTGACTCCCTTTTTCTGATGCCAAAAGATTTGCAGTGTGCACCATTCCATCTGATGGTCGCTTTTTGGCCTACGTATAATGCTGCTATAAGTGACACCTACTGTTTGGGGAAGCCTATCTATGCCATTGTGTTAAACAGTTGAAGGTGTATGACACTGCCAAAGGCCTTGCTGTAATTGATAAAGTAGGTAGGTCCAGCCATTTTTGTAATTTGAAAATATATTCAGTATTTTCAAATTTTCTAAAAGGTAACAATAAAGTTAATATAAATGCAAAATATCTCACTCATAGCTCTAATGGTTTTTGAGATACTGCTGTCTGAAATACTGTAAAAATGGGCGTTTTTCGCAGTTTGGTGAATTGGCCATATTTGTACCCACGTTTCTTGAGAAGTATGCATCACGTATGTATAAAAAATGATACAGTTATTGTATTCTATACGTAAATTAAGCCTGATTTTTTTTAGAACTTTAGAATTATTTTCCTCTGTGCTATTTGTCTTCAAAAATGGCAAAAATGCCGATTTGTCCACTTATCATTCTGTGGCAAACACATGTTAACGCTGCATAATGGTTCATAACTCTGGGACTAGCCAAGCAACATCCAAAATGCAGATATCAAATGATTCAGCACTGAATATGAAAACAAAACTTGTGAAAAAGAAGTGTTCAACCTTATCTTTATGTACATAATTAGATTAAACTAAATAAAATCTGACACATTTTCTCATTATTTGGAGGGGAAAATTAAAATGTTTTGACATCTCCTCAGGGAAATGATTTCCAAATTAAGTTCATATCCAGAAGTAATAAATGAGTCCTAATTTCCTATGATCTTTAGTTGCTGTATTATTAGTTGTACTGTGATTGGTGAGCAATAAAGAGCACCCACGTCTTTTGTCTGCCAGTATTGTTTTCTGCATTTTTCAGATGACTTATTTTTTCAAACCTGCATAAAGCTTGAAAATTGTGTTTGTTCAGCAATATGCTTCTCTAAAGCAAAATCCTTCTGCTTTTTCTCTTTGACAGCTAAGGGCTTCTGCTTCTGCGTTCTCTATATTCATTTCTGCTTCCAGCTGAAATTGATACACTTCAGTGATTTGACTATGCTGTAACACTGACACTCAGCCTGGTCAGATATAGGATGATATGACAGTAAAGAATTCAGTAGAGATGGTGCTGGTGCTGCTGAATGTATAAATGATGGGACAGGAATGTCAAATCTTTCTGGATAGTGGGACGGCTGATGAGAGGGAACCTGTTTTGAATTGTTTTTGAATTCACGGGGAGCATCTGTGTAAATCTGTACCATGGTCTCACCATCCTGTTTTCTTTCACTTGATCTGTTTCTTCTTTACTTTATCACGCATATTAATTAATCTGGGCAGCACCAATAAAGTTGAGATGTTCACACAAATATCTGACCCAAAGACACTTTGTTTCCAGTTTTTGCTGGATTTGAAATATACATATTTTCAAGAGTAACCCTACAGGAATGTTGACAAGGTTCTCCACGCAACATGGTGCGTCTGATAAAAGAAGTGCTTTGGACACCTGGTGCTGTTTAGAAAATGGGCCAATCCATTCAATGTTCTTGTCAACATAGAGAAATTCTTGTAGAAGTAATGACGTTTTGGAAAATCGATAAAAACGTGCGGACCAGCACTTGCAGCAGCTCTACATTACGAGGAGACACAGGTTCTATCTGGTGTCTGCAGATGTCAGTGAAGAGAGTCTGGACTTGTTCTATGTGCCCCCTCATGTCTTCAGCATGTAGGCCTAGAGTTGAAGCAATAACTGTCAACATGCATGTTTGGCAAATATGGGCCGACCCTTCCTCTTTAGTCCAATTCTTTTAACAAGCAGTTAGAACAGGTCATCCTCTGAAATTCACACAACACACACACACACACACACACACACACACACACACACACACACACAGAGTTCAACCAAACATTTAGCACACAGAAATCTACCAAATTTGAAACGATCACTAGTTAGATCTGATGTGGTGACAAAACATGTGTCAAGACTGTACTTTACCCCTTAGCAGAGTAAAAAATCTGTTAATATGCACTGATTGAAATGATGACTATACTGTGTCCTGATGATAACTTTCAGATTAAAACATTTTTAATGGGGGTTTTTTCCAATTGATTTGTTTATGTCTATTTGATCCTGAAAAGAG
Source organism: Monoplex corrugatus (assembly GCA_030674185.1). NCBI lineage: Eukaryota > Metazoa > Mollusca > Gastropoda > Littorinimorpha > Ranellidae > Monoplex > Monoplex corrugatus. The sequence continues at coordinate 60,659,445 of JAPXFY010000026.1, read as the reverse complement.
TTCGAAAAACATTTCTACTTTCGCTTATATGCAGTTCTCATACTCGAGTTATTGTCCTTTTTGAAGCGTTTTTGCCAAATTTCTAATGCTTATTCATCATATTCTTTATTGAAAAAAATCATGAACCTTTCAAAGAATTTTTTACAAAAATACAAGCAATTTTCATTTCTCTGATTGGTATCAGAAAGATATAGATCTATTCTTTTATTTTTCTCTAAATCAAGGGAGATAAACTATTCTAGACCGAGCACACGCCTGGTAAGAAAATATATATTAAAATTTGTATTAATGATTTATGAAACAGTTCCATTGAAAAATAAATAGCAAAAAGATTAGACTAATGGTCGCTTTCATACTTACCAAGATCACGTTCAAGATTTTCTAGATCTATCGAGTCAATGTCGTTCCTCGGTTCAGAAATTGCAGTTCAGAAATTGCGTCAGTTTCGGACGACGTCGTTGAACCCAGTCCGCTGTGTCAGTACCTTTCGTATTGGCTTTCGGAACTTTTACAAGCGGCAGCCTGAGTTATATTATTTACACGATCTTAAAGAACAATTGAATTCTCTACAAAATGAGTGGTAATACAACACTGTGCGTGTAGAATTGTTGACTTTACGGTGCGTTTTAAAAATACGTTTGTTTTTCGGCACTGAAAAAACAGTATTCAGTTAATTAAAGGAATTATGACGAAATTTGTTCCACTGGATTCTTTAGGCTGTCCCCTTTAAAAAATCACCGCTGTGCGTATCGTTTGTAAAAGTTCCGACAGCATTTCCGACAACTGGTGTTGATCGGTCCCGGGAAAACCGCGTGAGGTAACTTTGCACGTCGCCGCCAACACTGCGTTCGGTATGTGCATTTAGATCGCTCAGGGTCAAAGCACATTTCTTTCACACCACAAATAAAGACAGGTTTCACGCCTGAAGCTCATTTAATGTGTCGACATAATTTTTAATCTTCCAATCGTGAATGGTAGACGAGCTGAAGCAATTTAAAATCGGCAATTTTTACCAGTTCTGCTGTATGTTATAATGTTAGCCATAAGCGTAAGAGTGGCTGGACCTACTTAGATAAAGGCAGTGAAACCTTTTCGTTTGCTGTTCCTTACTTTTTCTATCAAAATCTGCAAGACAAACATCATGTCTGTTGTGCCCCTGTTGTATGTGTAACAGCCTAACAGAGAGTTTTTCTGCTTTTTGTTTCATTCTGTTCAGTATGATGATTAGCAGTACTTTACTGCTGTGGCTGATTAGGGCAATGGTTCTTTCAAAATATTGTTACTGCAGTCCTTGGCATTACCATTTTCATATAGCATGACAAATTCTTGTAGCTTCTGTCATCTGGTCATTGACAAGACTCCAAAACTCTTCTTCATAGATTATGTAAGGCAGTGATAGCTATACATATCATGGTGACATAACTAAAACATTATCTTGTACAGTGACTTGGACATTAATACTTGATGCCCACATTTCAGACAACCCAGGTTGGCAATAAGCTTGCACTGAAGTTATCTGCGCTTGTGTGTGTGTGCACACGTGCATGCATGGGTGCGTGCATGTGTGTAGGAGTGTGTATGTGTGTGTTTGAATAGGTGTATTTTGTGCATGTGCTATTCATTATGATACTATTAGACTACAGTTTATTGTGCAGGATTTCATGGTTCAACCAATTTTTAGCAGCAACTGCCTTTTGTGATCATTAAATTCCCAAAATTTTCACTTTGTTATGAAACAATGGGGCACATGTTAACAAGAGCACACGACACATCGCAATCAAGTGCTGTACTTGTTCCTCAGCATGATTAAAGTGTTTCTAGCCACTGAGAATCGTGTGTATTTCATGCAAACAATTCCGATCATACACAATTCCAATCACACGTTCAACATGAAAAACTGCAAGTGCACTAGATTTCTCAGTAGAAGTTGACCTCTTGTGAAAGCACGAGTTTTCTCTTTTTATTTCCTCGCCTCTGTCGTGGATTTCTTCTTCTGTCTCAACGCGGTAAACAGTACAAAAGCATGGAACCGACATTGCCGACACCGACCATTCCGCGGACCTGCAGACGCAACTCAACCGAACCGAAGATCTAGAACGTCTCCAGGTCTGGGAGCAGAAATGGGAGATCGCCTTCAACCCAGGGAAATGTGCTACGCTAAGGGTCACGCGCTGAAACCACCATCAGCGACAAATACCAGATGCACGGACATACTCTAGCAACAGTACAATCAGTGTCGTACCTGGGGGTTATTTTGAGGACAGATCTAGAGTGGGGTTTTGTTGTTGTTGTTGTTGTAAAGTCAGGCAGCCAGTTCGTGAACCCCCTGTTCTACCCTGTGGCAAAATAATCAAAGTGTTGACTGTGGCCACACAACAGAAGAAGAAGAAGAAGAACCGTAGGAAACAAACGGAAACTCCGCCCGGCCGGGAGTGTGACGTCATCTGCACACAGCCCACGCGTGCGCGACTTGGAAAGTCGGATGGGGGCGGCGGCCGTTAAAAAAAAATTAAGACCCCCCACACCACCTCTCTTCCCAACACTTGGTGTGTGTGTGTGTGTGTGTGTGTGTGTGTGTGTGTGTGTGTGTTTCTATTTAACTGTTGTATTTTGATTCCAACAGTGTTTTTCTTTCAGTCGTGTCAAACCAGCTTCCCCACCTACGACAGTGTAACAATTTTATCACGTTGAGTTCGTATGGCGGGAATACTGCCGCCATCTTAAATTTGGAGTGATTCACCTTCCAAAAAAACAAATGTCACTATGACAGAAACATTTTTCGATAATGGTTTCAATGTCCTAGTTTTCCACACCACAATTACTTTTCCATGCCACTATTTCGTAAATGCCCTGAAATACACGCACACGTTTACGTGACCTGACCCAGTTAGATCTAGTGAGCTACCAAGTCACAAGAGCTATTTATAGGCCTACAGCCAAGGTTACGCGTAGACACATACGGATCGCTAGAGAACGACAACTAAAACGCCATTGGCCGATATTTATAGTAACAGCCATCTTGTTTGACCCCACCAGGGGATACCCGCCGCGTCACATGATCGTGATTCTAAAAATATCTTTTACCATTACTAACATTAATTTGCAGTGCTTAAGTTTCTTTCGTATCCAAATTGACGTAGTCTTCTTCTCAGTTCACGTAGTGTACAGAATCAGAAACAATCTGGGTGAAAGACGGGTGCTGCACAATCACAGACAACCGAACCTAACAGTTCTGCAAGTTGCAAAGAAAATAATCCGAGTCGGCAGGCTGCCGTGGTGTTGCCACCATGACTGACAAAATAAAAAAGTGGGAATCCCTGAATGACGTCAAACAAGATGGTTGCTAGCGTTACTATAAATGTCCGCCAATGGCATTTAGTTGTCGTTCTCTAGCGATCCGTACCTCGCGTTTAGACTGACAAAAAGGATTTCTTTGAAAGCAAAAACTTACTTGTAAATCTGTGCATGGACGCAGTCGACACGACGGTGTTACCTTTGAAAAACCAGTCCATTACACAAAATGAACATGAAGAAATACAACCTCCAGCCCCGTCTGCCATCACCTATACAGTCCTGCATAATTGAAGTGGAGGTTTGCTGCTCATCACAATGGCTGATACTTAATTAGCAATCAAGCCTTCCCATTGGCTGACTGGATTAATGGTTAGAACCACTTTTCATTGGGGTGGGGTGGGGTAGCTGTAGACGGATGTAAACTGCATCGTTTTCTCTATCAATTAGGACTTTAATTTCACCATTACCGTAGGTTGTCCCACAACCATACTTTGTCTTTTGGGGCCGTAACAACGTATCTGTATTGATTTTACCGTGCTTCAAACGACAGACACAGAGCACAAGTTACACCTCCTCCCCCCTTCTTTTGTTTTCCCATCGCAAGGGCAACACATGGACTCGACCATAAAGCTGTCTGCAAGTGTAACCCTTTCACAACGTTCGTCAGAATTAACGACAAAATGAAATAAAAACAAAACGAAAGTAACTAGGAAAAATTATGAACACAGAATCAGATAGGGCAGGCGGAAATTTTTGGCCAACTCGCCTTTGTCAAGTGTAAACCCAAGATCACAAAAGAACAAACAAAAAATATAAAAACTAGGAGGAAAAAGAGCAAACCTTCCTGCTGCTTCGTCCAGTGTGAGAAAAGGATTCACATGAAATCATAATGTGTTTGTGAGTAATGGTGACAACTTGGAAGGCAAATATGATGTCTGAGGGGAGTGAGATGAATTTTGCAACTTGAGAAGTGGTCACAACAGATTAGTACTGTTTTATCCTAAAGAGAGTCCAGGGCTAAAACTATGAAAGCTATGATGCACTAGCTGAGAGTTGGTTTTTGAATGTAAGCATATTACTATTGAAATAATGCATGAATATGCATGCATATGTATACATACATACACACACATACATACAGATATATATATACATATATATGAATATATATATATATATATATGTGTGTGTTGTGTGTGTGTGTGTGTGTGTGTGTGTGTGTGTGTGTGTGTGTGTGTGTGTGTGTGTGTGTGTGTGTGTGTGTGTAAAATAACTCATGCATACACATGGGGTACACACACATTCCCACACAGATATAAGAATAAGAGAAAATATAAGCATAATTATGATCGACTGAATGGAAAACTATATAATTGAGAGGTATAGCTGGTGTAAATGGATCATGCCTAGTGCAGCGAATCCAGTTTGACCTCGGAATAGGAAGAAAAACACCCTAAACCAACAGCTAAGGGGCTGAAGAGAAAACCAGAGTCCACAGAGAGAAAAAAAAACCCTAGTCAGATGCGGCTGGGCTGTCTTGTGAAACGAGAATGAAAACAGATAAAAAGCATAAAGTTTTTGTGCAGCTCCAAAGCCAAGACCTCACTGAGGTGGAGAAATGGTAATAATATGGTCTGTTTCAGTAGGATGAGATATGGAGAAAAGGAATGAAAGTATCGCTAATGAGCATTGAGGTAAATTATACATAGACACAGGGGCACATTGAAAGAAGACTGTATACATAAATTCATCCAAGCAACATAAACATTAACTATACATGAAGGACAATGAAGTCAATACCTATACTATCCAGTGTATACACACGCACACACATATACCAGATTGTCAGCACATTTGCAAGCTGTGCCCTCTGCTGCATCCATAACATATCAACACATAACACATCAAAGTCATCTGGTGAAGTTTTGTAAATCTTGGCATCAGAAAACTCCTGATAAAAATATAACAGATTTTCAGTGTAACTGACCCTCCCACATTTTAGACATTACTAAGCATTTCTTATCAACACATCCAGCCTCTTATCAAAACACCTGCCATAATCCCATTAATCCAGGCAGGCAGATGGGAGATGTGAATTAACGAAGTGTCAGGGTCACTTAGTTTGCATAGCTCTACAACCGCTGTAGAAGAAGGGAAATCTTAACTCTAAGCCACTCAAGCTGTTGGAGCGAATGACAGCATCAGTTTCACTAATCACTGGAGATGTTTGCCGGACTGAAAGGGTTAAGTTCCCGCTCCAGGTCTGAGCTGACCCGAGTTCGCCGGGAAGGGGGAGGGAAGGAGGAAAGCAGTCGCCTAAATAATGCCCAGCTCTTTCAACCTGCTTTGTGCTGCAGCCAACCTCAGCACAGCCGGTGCTTGTTAGTGTTGTCAGCTATCAGTGCATGGGACAAGATGAGAAAAATCGTGTAATTAAGTGATCAGCTGATCTGTTAAAATATGACATTTCGTTTATTGTCAGCAATGTAACAGTGTTAAAGATGAGACATTGAGCTAGCTTCAGCATGAAGCACTAATGATATTCTGATAACAAGGTGGTGTATGAGCTGGTTTGTAAAAGTCAGTGAAGTAAAACAGTGGAATGATAACTGAAGCAGACGATCCAAGATAGGCTTTTTCAACCAATTCTTGAGCACGCACTGATATTTTGTTTGATTTATAAACAATCTTGTGTATGCGTGTGTGTGCGTGCACATGTGAGAGAGAGAGAGAGAGAGAGAGAGAGTGTGTGTGTGTGTGTGTGTGTATGTGTGTGTGTGTGTGTGGTGTGCGTGCGTGTGTGTGTGTGCAGCTGCGTGTGCGCATGTGTGTATGTAAGACTTCGGTTTTTGTGTATGTACAGAGAACCACGTGGAAGGAGGAGGGAGGGAGGGAGAGACAGACGGATAGACACACAGACAGACAGACAGACAGACTGACAGAGGAAAATAGAGAATGCTCCTTTTCCTCATCTTTCATCACTGTCCGGTAATACTTCTCATTTTCTCCCATGTCTGTTTTACCCCAGGTCTGTTTTTATCCCTATTTTACCCCAGGTCTGTTTTCATCCCTGTCTGTTTTACCCCAGGTCTGTTTCTGTCCATGTCTGTTTACTCCTGGTCTTTTTACTCCTGTCTGTTTTACCCCAGGTCTGTTTCTGTCCCTGTCTGTTTTACCCCAAGTCTGTTTCTGTCCCTGTCTGTTTTACCCCAGGTCTGTTTCTGTCCCTGTCTGTTTTACCCCAGGTCTGTTTTTGTCCTCTCTGTTTTACCCCATGTCTGTTTCTGTCCCTGTCTGTTTTACCCCAGATCTGTTTCAGTCCCTGTCTGTTTCACCCCAGGTCTGTTTTTGTCCTCTCTGTTTTACCCCAGGTCTGTTTCTGTCCTGTCTGTTTTACCCCAGGCCAGTTTTTGTCCCTGTCTGTTTTACCCCAGGTCTGTTTCTGTCCCTGTCTGTTTTACACCCAGGTCTGTTTTTATCCTGTCTGTTTTACCCCAGGTCTGTTTCTGTCCTGTCTGCTTTACTCCAGGTCTGTTTCTGTCCCTGTCTGTTTTACCCCAGGTCTGATTTTATCTTGCCTGTTTTCCCCCAGGTCTGTTTCTGTCCCTGTCTGTTTTACCCCAGGTCTGCTTTTATCCCTGTCTGTCTGTTTTGTCCCTGTCTGTTTTACCCCACATCTGTTTTTATTCTGTCTATTTTACCCCATGTCTGTTTTTGTCCCTGTCTGTTTCACTCCAGGTCTGTTTTTATCCCTATCTGTTTTACCCCAGGTCTGTTTCTGTCCCTGTCTGTTTTACCCCAGGTCTGTTTTTGTCCCTGTCTGTTTTACCCCAGGTCTGTTTCTGTCCCTGTCTGTTTTATCCCAGGTCTGTTTTTGTCCTGTCTGTTTTACCCCAGGTCTGTTTCTGTCCCTGTCTGTTTTACCCCAGGTCTGTTTTTATCCTGGCTGTTCTACCCCAGGTCTGTTTCTGTCCCATGTCTGTTTTACCCCAGGTCTGTTTCTGTCCCTGTCTGTTTTACCCCAGGTCTGTTTCTGTCCCTGTCTGTTTTACCCCAGGTCTGTTTTTATCCCTGTCTGTTTTACCCCAGGTCTGTTTCTGTCCCTGTCTGTTTTATCCCAGGTCTGTTTTTGTCCTGTCTGTTTTACCCCAGGTCTGTTTCTGTCCCTGTCTGTTTTACCCCAGGTCTGTTTCTGTCCCTGTCTGTTTTACCCCAGGTCTGTTTTTGTCCCTGTCTGTTTTACCCCAGGTCTGTTTTTATCCCTGTCTGTTTTACGCCGGGTCTGTTTTTGTCCTGTCTGTTTTACCTCAGGTCTGTTTTTATCCTGGCTGTTCTACCCCAGGTCTGTTTTTATCCTGGCTGTTCTACCCCAGGTCTGTTTCTGTCCCTGTCTGTTTTACCCCAGGTCTGATTTTATCCTGTCTGTTTTACCCCAGGTCTGTTTTTGTCCGTGTCTGTAAGCCTACAGGCGCCTTCTGACAAACCATGCCATCATGGAATATGATGCAAATGTTTTTACATAGAAGTATCACAGGGTGTCCCTCAGACCGCATTGTTAGACGGGTAAGTAAGGTTTGCGTAATGAAGATCACGCCATCCATGAATTAACTGGTTACTCAACATTTTCCACCGAGCAGGATCTAACGCTCACATTGGTCTTATCCAACTATAGAGGGTAGGTTATCTAGTACACAAAGGTTTCAGCAAATACCAACGTCCAAGCGAAAAGTCCAGAGGGTTGAATAACAGCCAGGGCCGCCAGGTGCCAAAGATTGCTTGGTTATTCAAATTTCGATGTCCAATGAAAGACAGGTTAGTTATTCAAATTTCCATGTCCAATGAAAGACAGATGGAAAGGTTTTGTGACAGAAACAACAGAAACGCACTGTATAAAAGCCAGAAAGTCAATCACTATAGATATTCACCCATTCGATTGCCACCCAGGGTGGATCGGAGAACCTAGAGAGAACCTAGAGAGAGAGAACCTTGAGTCAGCCATTGAGTCAGGGAGCGAGAGACGTTTCAGCGTCCAAACTATCTTACAGGTATGTAATCCCACGTTTCATTTTATACTTTTGTTAGGGTAGGGATAGGAATAGGTAGTATGTTTGATTTTCCACAAAGCAAAGAGTAGAGTAGGACATAAGAAAGTGTTTGGCATTCTAGTGATATGCAAGTTCTGATGATTTGTAGTGCATCTTAGGATTTTAGGAATATTAGGACCCAGGACAGTAGGAATGGTGAACCACGTTTATGCTGAAGTTGATTCATTAAATAAAAACGTTGTAGTTATTAATTTATGTGTGGACTGCTTATGAGAATCATACCTAGTGTGGTTAGTGCATTTCTTCTCGTCACTCTCTTTCCTTGTTGTGTGTGTGGCTTCTAAGTAGAGAAACAATTCTTCATATACATCCCCAATTCATCTACCTGTTATAGATTGCAACACCCAATAAACCTTCCTGTTATAGAAGGATGAAGACAGAAGAACCAGGCCTACAAAATTCACAATAATATCTAATGCAAGACAGGAGGCTGACCAACGACTAGTCATAATGTTGAATTTAGAAAAGGACAAAGCAATGTCCAGAAAGAAGATCAGACAACTTATACAGATCAAAGTAAAAACAACAACAACAACAAAAAACTGCAACAAAGAGAACAATAACAACAACAAAACAAACAAAACAAAAAAAGAACAGAAGAAAACAAAGCCTCGAGCAAACAGACGTCCAGAAAAAGATCCATAAGGCCATCACAGAGAACTTGAAACATGTAGAGAACAGCAAAACAACAGCAGAAAAAACAAAACAAAAACAAAAAGAAAACATGGCAGATATTCGCTTTCTCTTTCTGTTTCAGGTTTAGTTTCTACGCTCAAAACAAACTACACATGCATTGATGCCACAGGTACCACGTGATGGATAAGATCCTAACTGATCGTGACAACTTGAGAACCCACCTATCGCATGTTTTTTTAATATTTTTTTTCTTACATTTGTATCAGTCTGTCATTAAAACAGTCTCAGCTGCATTGTACTGACGTATTTGTAATGTTAAAAAACAAACAAACAAACAACCCCCCCCCAAAAAAAAAAAAACCCAACAACAACAACAACAGCAACAACAACCAAAAACAAAACAAAACAAAACAAAAAACATACAAAACAGAAAATGGATGAAAACACAACCACCTACTCAGTACATAAACTTATATTCATATTCACATTCATATTCGTTTTTCTTCACATTGTACTTACAATGTGAAATTCAGGCTGCTCTCCCCTTTGACAGCGTGTCTCCGCAGTGCTGCACCACCATTTTTCTTTCTTTCTTTCTTTCTCTTTTATTTATTTTTTTTTTTTTTGACTGAATTTTAGAAAGGCAAGATGGCCAGTGGGCTTTCATGGAGAGGGACCTGGGAAATCAACGTGTCTCCAGTGTTTTATATACTTAAGTGTGCGCATGCCAGCAGGTACAAGATCTGACTCATTTTGCATCCACTTCTAAAAGACTAAACATTCAGTTTGATTTTCCGGTCAAACTGAGGAGATAAGTCAAGGCCTCAACGGGAAATAAATGCTGGAACCCTGAGTTTAGTTATTGGCAGGCAAACGTCTAAACCATTCTGCCACCCTTCTCCTTAAACTTATCTCACCAACATCTTACATAACCATAGTAGAAATCCCCTCCCCCCAATCAAAACAACATATAGCCTCCTCTGCCCACCATAATATGCTCTCTATAATTTTCCATTGCTTTTATTCTCTCTCCCCATTTATAGCCATGCGTGTGTGTGTGTGTGTGTGTGTGTGTGTGTGTGTGTGTTTGTGTGTGTGTGTGTGTGCGTGCGTGCGTTCGTGTGTGTGCGTGCGTGCGTGCGTGTGTGTCTGTTTCAGTGCTTAGATTTGATTTTATCAAGATTTTGCGCTATATAAATATTGTAATTATTATATTACGATTAAAATAACATTTTCATCAGCCTCCTCAACACACTCCAGGAAACATGTGGGACCAGGAAATCTGGAAGAGGTCCAAGAACAGCAACAGCTGATTCGACTTGTTGATAAGTTTAACTCTAGGTATTCTATTTTTTTAAAGTTTAGTAATGGGAATCCAGTGTTTACAGGCAAAGCACTAATGTAACATACTGGCGTCGGCAATGTAAACAAAGCTTCGAAAGCTGGCGTTTCCGGTTAGGTGGTTATAATAATAATAATAATTACAATATTTATATAGCGCAAAATCTTGATAAAATCAAATCTAAGCGTTGAAACAGACACACACGCACACGCACGCACGCACGCACGCACGCACGCACACACACACGCGCGCGCGCGCGCACACACACACACACACGCACACGCACACGCACACGCACACGGCTATAAATGGGGAGAAAGAATAAAAGCAATGGAAAAAAAAAAGAGAGCATATTATATACAATTATATATTACAATGTGATTCCCCTCCGAGTGGAGACAGGCTGCAGAGGGGATTGAGTGAGGTCAGGATTTTATGCAGAGGAGAAACGGTGAGTTTTGAGACCGGACTTGAAGGAGACAAAAGTAGGTTGCTGACGGACTGAGAGAGGAAGTTTGTTCCAGGAGAGCGGACCAGAAACAGAGAAGGCTCGTGGACCATAGGTATTGAGCTTGGTGCGTGGAAAGGGAAAAGTCAGAGGATCGGAGGCAGAGTGGAGGGTACGTGAGGGAACATAGATCTCAAGTAGGCTTGACAGGTAATCGGGGGCTGCGTTATTGAGGCTTTTGTAGCACATGGTGTCTAGTTTGTACTGTATGCGCTTTGATACAGGGAGCCAGTGAAGTTGTGCCAGGAGAGGAGATATGTGGTCAGCTTTTTTCTTTTTGAGTACAAGGCGTGCAGCACTGTTTTGAATGCGCTGTAGGATGTGAATGGTGGAGGCAGGAAGACCGGACAGGAGTGAATTGCAATAGTCAATGCGAGACATTATGAAGGAGAGAACGAGTTTTGCAGTTGTTTCCACAGAGAGATACTTCCTGATCAGACTTATACGATGGAGATGATAGTAGCAAGATCTGGCAGTTTGAGAAACCAAGTTGTTCATGGAGAGGGTAGAGTCAATGCAGACACCAAGGTTTTTAGCTGAATCAGAAATTGGGACTGATGTGTTACATAATGGGAGAGAAAGTGGAGGCAGCTGAGAAAGTTTCTGACGGGTGCCAATGACGATAGCTTTTGTCTTGTCATCATTAAGCTGAAGTTAGGCTGTTGTATGTCATCCAATTTGGTTGAGGTTGTAGAAAGGTCTTGTGACTCACACAATCAGTTATATTTGTGAGAGAACTATAATTTTTGGTTTGATAGCAAATCTTTCTGGTTCTCAGGACTTTTTTTATGATGAGTTATTATGCGTATATTTTACGAAAAATGGAGAAATACGAAGTCACGTGACCAGTCAACCTGACCTAATTTTTGATGAATGCTAAAATCGTGACACTGTCACTGTGTGACTGTTGAATTGTACAGCACAATATACCGCGATCGAAAATATTATGTTAGTAACATGACAAGATTGTTCAAAAGTAAAATATCAACATGTGAAAAATTGCTGTCAGCCAATGCAACGAAATAATCTATCACCTTAAAAAATCTTAAGCTTTCCAGTCTTTTAGTTTCTGTATTAGGTGTACTTTCACATTGTTTTTTATCCCTCCGTATTCCATCGCTTTGAATTATGCAGGCTGTCACATATAACAGTTAATACACATGGTATACAAAAATAGTTAAGCTCACACATATACACACACGTGTACGTGTACGTGCACGCGCACACACACACACACACACACACACACATATACACACACATACACACACACACACACCACCACACACACACACACACACACACACACACACACACACACACACACACACACACACACACACACACACACACCTCTTGTAGTCGTGACTGTTTAGAACGGTTATATGTCTATTTGCAGCTGAACATGATGATGTCTATGAAGAACTCAGGAGAAGCTTCTTACCACAGGGAATTGGAAGAGGCAGACCACCTTATCCACCTAAAGTGGATCTCACCAATAGATTGTTGCTACAACTCGCACTTTGCAGACTAAGGGCGACAAATCAGAAGAGATGTAAGTCACTGACTGACAGAGAATGAACTGTGTTGTACCAGGTGTCACTTGTTATTGCTCCTCCTTCCCCTCCACCTCTTCGACTTCTCCTCTACCCCTTCCACTTTTATTGTTTTAATTAGTTTATTTTTTGAATGCCATTTTTCGGCACAATGTGTTTAAAACAATTTAAATGTTATTCTAGATTAGATATTATATTTCTGTAGAAATTGTGACTATTCAAAATGAAGAGTATTTTTTTGCATCGTTATTCTGCTCTTAAATTGGAAAAAAAAAGAAAAAGAAAAAAAAAGTTTGAATTCTCTTTCCCTCTCACTTTCTCTTTCTCTCTCTCTTACAGTAACACACACTTATTCTCATCGATTTATATGTGTGTTCATGTGTGTGTGTGTGTGTGTGTGTGTGTGTGTGTGTGTGTGTGTGTGTGTGTGGTTGTGTGTGTGTGTGTGTGTGTGGTGTGTGTGTGTGTTGCAGGTTGCTGGTTGGTTTGAAAAATTGTTTCCTTCTGTCAGTTATCCAGCAAGCCGTCTGAGTGGCATAATGGACCGCCTATTTAAAAGAATCAAGGACATGGGTGAAGGTGGTTCACAGGAGAAAGAAATTCATTCTTTCTCCTGTCGACTTTGACGTTGTGTCATTGTCTTTGAGCAAGTGTGGACTCAAACGAGGACAACTTATTTACCAGGATATAACAAATTTGACACAGTCATCAGAACCTCAGAGTCTTACACAGGAAATTATTGTGAATTTGGAACACTTCCATAGCAGAGAAAAATTGAGAAGACAAGAACACATTGTCCATTTAAAAATAAAAGAAAAATTACTTGAAAACAAGAGATTGAAGCAGTTGACGGAGGCCAAATTGGAACAGAAGAAGGCAGATCTCATTAGGCTTGTCTTAGCACATGGTGGGCCATATCACGGAAGAAATGATGTCATCCAGTGATCCACCTTATCAGAAGACATAAAAGAAGTGGAGCATCTTTTGCTTTAGTAAAAAAAATGTCAGGGATGAAATTTGCTACCAAAAATCTGTTGTTATGAAAAAAGGAATATTGAGGCTGACTGGCACCCTAAAAGATTTGCAAAAGTCACTTGAAGTTGAAAGCCATCTGTTGTCTTATGTAGCTGAGTCACTGCCTGAAGATGCTGCTCCTGTTGAAATCGGACTGATGTTGGAAGACTCTGAAGAGGAAATATCCATTACTGGTCCCAGTGCTTTGGAACAAGTTGAAGACTTCTGGAACTGATGATGACAAGCAACCATCAGAGTTGCAACCCTTTCATTTCACTAAAGTTCTGTGGGTTGACGTTTTCTTCAATGAAAATTGCTTCATTGGTCAAATCCTAGAGTGAAGAAGAATGGTGTGGGAGGTACTGTCCAGTTCATGGAACAGATGCATGGCTGAAAAGACCTTTTCAGATGGCCAAGACGTGATGTGGCTGATGTGAGTGCTCAGTACATATTCCAGTGGGACTTTGATAACCTACCAGTCAGCAATGATAACAGAATTTGGCAGGTGGCTGACGTCAATAGCACTGCTCCGGCCTACGCCAGAATTCGCCAACACTCACTTCCACCACAGCATCCATATACACAGTTTTATCGTCTGTGAAGCATATATTTCAATTTTACTTGTTCTGTAGATTCCATTGATGTAATATACTTTTCTATGGGTCAATTCTGAGCTCAGATATGAATGTTTCATGATTTACCCAATTAACGTTTACACGTGTCAAGAAATTGTGGGTGCAGTTTAGCATTTTTTTATACTTTTAATATGCTCATCAATTGGCTATAAATCGTATGACATGTCTTGAAAAAAATTCAGCTAATAATATATGTTATAGGGAACCGATTTCTAGCAAGAAAGTTAAACTTTGTGCTTTATATGCAATTATTCAGATGTGTAGACATTTATGCTAATTTTCGAGGTGTACAAAAATATATTCCAAAAATAAATTATTCAAAAATTCGTAACTTGCTTATAAATTGTCGTTCTAGAAAAATAATACCACTGGAATCAGCAAATAAAAAGTTCTGTAAGAATACACAATTTTATTTTTACTTTCTACAACTTAAAAAATCAGTTTGGAGTACCTAGTTATAGCTCTGATATGGCTTTATGCAATAAGCTGGGCTTTAAACAAAAATAACAATAACAGTAACAATAGCCTGTACAGGAACTAAGGAAGTCTGACACATGAAAACAGCTCGTAGTGTAGATCTAACATCAGTCTCAAAATGTAAATCAGATAGGCCTACCTACACAGAATAATTAGATAATTCAAAAAAATTTTAAGTGTTTCTATTCAGTATGTAATTACCATCACCGAAAAGAGCTAAAAAGGAACTTTAAAATAGTATGAAAAGTTCTGAGATAGATTGTCTGTGACGAAAGTTACGATTTTTTGAAAATTTAATTGTTAACGTTTTCCCTCATTGGATTACATAGCAAAAACTGTGACCACATGTGTGCTGTTTCTTTACAAAAAGCACCATGACTTTGGAATAACCGAACCAATAGAAAAAATATGTCAATAGAAAGATCTTTTGTTTGCCCAAGATGACTAGGACCTTCATGAATAGCTGAATCCTTACACTAATTAGTAATTAATAAATTTAATTGCCTCAGCTGGTTATAACAAAAATTAAGTAAGATTCATATAAATCTTATAGCTTCCAAAAGAATCAAATTTCTGACTTGAAAATTGTTAAGTAAAGCGTCAAGGTAGTTATTATGGTAAATTACAACAGTTATTCAATATTATCAAGCTCATTCATTCTGTAATATGTTTTTCATGAGCAACCACCCTTCAAAGTTTGCGACCTGTGTGTTTATGCAGTTTACTTAAAGTTTGCAGATTGTAATACTGGTAATGATAAATTTATATGTACACACACACACACACACACACACACACACACACACACACACACACACACACACACACACACACACACACACACACACACACACACACACTCACTCACTCACTCACTCACTCATATACATATATATGATTATATATATATATTTATATGTATATATATGTGTATATATATATTATGTATGTATATATATATATATATATATATATATATGTATATATATATATTTGAAAGCCTGTGCTGGTAGTCTAAAAACCCTTAGAACATTCAGTATGAAAATTGTCCAAATAGTTTACTGAAAAGTACTGTCTCCAGTTTTCTGGTGACATAGAAATTCATTCTTTATTAAAAGTTTATAATTAATTACTAATTAATACCTTGAATATACTGAGTAAAAAACAAAATGATTAGATAGACTTAAATGGTTTGTAACTTGATCTTCTAGAAATTTCATCTTGAAATTATATTTAACACTTCTGCTGGTATTAATGAACACAATGTATCATTTCAACTATTTACCATAACAAACTGCAAATCTGTTGAAATGGTTTGTTTGATGTCTTTTTTTTTTCGCTTATGTAAACTCACACTTTTTCATGAGCTGCCATAAGCATGAATAATTTGTTACGTATCAAGTATGTGTGTGTGTGCCTGTGTGTGTGTGTGGTGTGTGTGTGTGTGTGTGTGTGTGTGTGTGTGTGTGTGTGTGTGTGTGTGTGTGTGTGTGTGTGTGTGTGTGTGTTATGAGTAAGTGTGCATAATACATACATATGTATGTATACCTTTATGCATGTGTGTGTGCACACACATAAAACACAAACACACACTCACACAGGGGTTATGTATCTATTTACATATACATATTATGTACATATATATATATATATATTTATTTATATATATGCATGCGTATGCATCCGTGTGTGTGTGTCTGTGTACATGTGTGTGCAGATGCACGAGAGCCACTCTGTGAGAGATTGAAAGAAAGATACTAGTAAACAGAATAGAATTTATGTGTAAGCAAAGATTTCTAGAAATGGTGGTGTGACTGAAACTAAAGACAGTTGTGAACTAACAGCAGGTCAGGCGAAATCCACTCGCCCGGTAGCCCGAAGCGAGTAAAAGACCCGTCGGGCGAGTCAAATCACAAACTACTAGTCCGTTGGGTGAGTGACAATTCTGACCTCAGCATTTATAACTTATTTCGATTTTTCAAACTTTCCGATCTGCCCATTGATTTCGTCTGCAATGATCGAGTCTGCCAACATTCGCGCGAAAACGACTGTTTAGGGAAAGGCAACTCTTGTTTCCTGTAGGCCTGTCAGTGAAGGGAGTCGGTGCGATAGGATCGACTGTTTACAGATCAGAGATCTTTTTCCACTCTTGTCAGATTTGATTGAACAATTAGAAGCTTCCAATAAAGTACGGAAACCAGAGAAAATAACACAACATAATGTCTTATCGAGATCAGGGATGGGGAGGGGAAGACATTGTGTATGCTATTGGCAAGGAAATTTGAGAGACAAGAGCAAATTTGATGCATCACTTGATAAGATGGTACGTCAGAGAAACTAGTTTAAAAGACATAGGTGCTACTTGACATTTTTCTAGCATTATCTTCACTTGTCTGTCAGGATATAAATTTTAGTTTGGGTGGATTAAATATTTTCAAAGTGTTTTCCCTTCACACTGAACTGCTTAAGTCAAGAAAACAACACACACACACACACACACCACACACACACACACACACACACACACACACACACACACACACACACACACACACACACACACACACACACACACACACACACACACACACACACACACACGAGATATAACACTTATACAACAACAATGGTTTCATATTCTTTTAGTAAGTGATTAAGATTATGAAAGGAGAAAAATATTGCAGGATGATGATGAAGTAATTTGGAAAACATTGCAAAAGACCAGTTGGACTAAAATAGACTGGCTACAGAAGCAAAAAGATAATGATTATAAATATATATTAAACTTAAGAATTCTAACTTACACGGAGAATCCATGTAAACTTTGAGATCAATCATTTGCCTTTACATCTTCATGTTATCATATAAATATTGTAATTATTATTATTTTATTTTTATCACTTGATCACCTCCCCCACACCCACCTCCCACCCTGACAAAAGCCCCCAGAAGAAAATTTGCCCACCTTTGTTGTGACAATGGCATATTCTGCTGAATAGTTTTGGTCACCAACATAAAGAAAATTTTACTATTTTTCGGGGGAACATGTCGGACTTGTGAAAATATCTGCGGGCTAGTAGATCTTAAAATCCACTAGCCTGGCTGGCTAGTAGAAAATTTTAATCTTCTCCAGTCCTGTAACAGTGATGTACCAACAGAGAACCTGTCAATCTGAAAACAAAACTGAAATAAAAAAGACCAAGACTGACAGCATTAATAGTTAAAAATGTTGTTAACATTTTTCCTCCAACTTTTATCCCAAGACATGCTTCTAGGTTTTTGATGATGGTTTCGCTGTAAAGTGAAAACAAATCTGGTGACACAACACACCCCTGCCTAACCCCTCTTTTGATATTTTGGAAAGAGCTTATATCATTTTTACTGTCATTGCTACTGTTTGTTCCCAATACATAGTCCTTATCATTCTTAGATCTTTTCCATCAACATTGAGCCTTTCTAGTGAGTTGATCAGTTCTTCATGTCTTATCTGACCCAACAAAACATAAAACAGATCTTCAATTCAGTTGATTGTTCTGTGAGAGTTCTTAAATTAAGATGTATATATATATATGACATTAATAAATCATTTTCCTGCAGCTTGTTCTTCTGCTATTTCTGTTTTGATTTTGTTCCTTGTTCTCATCATAATTTTTCTTAATAGAACCTTTGTCGCATGACTTACCAAGCTGATTTGTATGATGGAGTTCACATTCTAT
>JAPXFY010000026.1:60606162-60636162 GCA_030674185.1 Monoplex corrugatus | reverse complement strand
TTTTGGGTGTGTGCGCCGTAGTGTGAAGATTGATTACTTGACCATCTCTTCTGTGTGTGTGTGTGAGTGAGTGTTGTGTGTGTGTGTATGTATATGTACACATGTACGTGTGTGGGTATGTGTTTGACCATCTTTCATGTGTGTGTGCGTATGTGTGTGTATGCGGGAGTGTATGTGTGTGTGTGATGTGGGTGTGTTGTGTGTGTGTGTGTGTGTGTGTGTGTGGCTTTTGTTGTTGTTGTTGTTTTTGTGTTGTTGTTTTTTTTGAGGGCGGGTTTTTTTTTTTTTTGGTGTTTGTGCGAGTGTCTTGTTATTGATGATAAAGTGTGTGTGTGTGTGCGTGTGTGTGTGTGTGTGCGTGTGTGTGTGTGTGTGTGTGTGTGTGTGTGTGTGTGTGTGTGTGTGTGTGTGTGTATGTGTGTGTGTGAGTGTGCGTGCGCGCGCATGCGCATTGGATGCATGTGTGTCCTGTCTAAACTCTGTGTTTATGTAAGTTGTTAACACAGGTTGTGCCCGCGTGGGGATACCAGGGACTCTTTCACTTCAGTATAAATAGTATCCCCACCTTCTGGAAATTCTTTGCCAGGAATTTCCTCTTTTCTGTCACTCTCTTTGATTGTTTATTCGTTCTTTGCTTTCTGTCCTTTCTTCCTATCATTTTCTGCCTTGTTGGTCCATTCACCTGTATGTGTCTTACATACTTTCTCTTAGGATTGATAATTGGGTACTTGTACTTAGTGCATTTGGCTCTGTGGAAGTGAAATATGTGGAAGCAGTTTTAGGTGTATGTTTTGGTGTCCTTAGTTACGTTTAAATGTGTATTCAGATGTGTTTTTTAAGTCCCCTGTGCAATAAATTGGACAAAGTGGTCAATGCCAGGGGCATCTCCTCAGATTGTGTGCGTGTATGCATTGATAAGTATACTTTTTTTTACCTTTTCTCTTCTTTGCTGTTGAAATATTGTGTATGCTTTGAAACTGTCATATCCCAGATACCGCCTTCATGGGTTTAACCTCCGTTCTCGTCGCCCAGCTGTACGGCCACGCTTAACTCCAGCCCATAGGGCAGCACGCCGCGCCTTCTGCAGACGTCACGTGAGGTGGACACGTCAGCAATGGTCCCAGGTCCTGTTCAGTGATGAATCACGCTTCACCATGAACCACAACGACGGCCGACTGAGGGTCTGGAGGCGCCCAGGGCAACGCTTTATTGACACCACTGTCCAAGAAAAGGTGGCCTTTGGTGGAGGTTCTGTAATGGTCTGGGGGGCCTTCAGCCTTCACCACAGAACACCCTTGTATCATGTACAGGGTAACATGACTGGCCTCCGATACCGGGATGAGATCCTTCGACCGCTGGCTGTGCCTACACTGCAGCAGATGGGACCGACGGCTGTCTACCAGGATGACAACGCTCGCCCCCACAGGGCAAGGGTGGTCAACGACTTCCTGCAGCAGTCTGGAGTCAACAGAATGGAGTGGCCAGCATGCAGTCCCGATCTCAACCCGATTGAGAACCTCTGGGATGAGCTGGATCGCAAAGTTAGGAGCAACCACCCCCCTCCCAGGGATGCCCAACACCTCTACCAGATGCTGCAGGCTGAGTGGCAGGCGCTTCCACAGAGGATCTTCACCAACCTGATCAACTCGATGAGGACTCGCTGCGTCGAGTGCCAGAACAGCCATGGCGGTTACACGCATTACTGAACTTTTGGGAGCATCAGAATGCCCTGTCTTGTGATTTCAATGACTTTGGGAAATCAAATTTCGATACGTACCCACTTTGATCAAATGTACACACCAAACGATTGCTCGAAATTGAAGGCAATTGTGTATCGTTATCACTAAAGCATGGAATTAAATGTTTGCCAAACTTCAACGCATTGGCTTTCTTATTTTGAAAGTTATGAATTTTTGTGCAAGTGATCCTTAACTTTTTGTGTTTGTGTGAGATGGATTTTTTTCTTGCCTTTCTTCCCATGTCATTTTCTGGTGTGTTTTTTCCCTGCATGTATCTGGTTTGTTTGCATGTATGTGCAATTTTTTTGTTTTGTATTTGAAGGGGCATGTGATATTAGTGTGCATATGGTGTGTATTTTGTGAGTTATGTGAGTGTTTGCTTTTTTTTTCCTTCAACATATCATATGTGTTATTGTATTTTTTTTCAATCTTATAATTATCAGGGCTTAAAACATTCCGTGTCTGGGCGGAATTCTGCGATTTCGATTTGTCAAAAAAACAAAACAAAACAAAAAAAACAACATAAAAAAACAAAACAAAACAAAAACCGAAAGAAGCAAGGCATCCATGATTGGCTTGCAAGCGTTCATAGCAACCGCGCACAAGTTATGGCCCCTGATTTGCCCCCCCCCCCCCCGACCCCCCTAGTTTCAGTGTTTTTTTTTCCCTCCTGTTTTAAGCCCTGAATTATGGTTGCTTACTTTGCTGGGCATGGGATGGGGGAGGGGGAGGGTGTGTTTATGAGGACATGGGTATGAGTGTGTATGTGAGTGTGTGTGTGTGTGTGTGTGTGTGTGTTGTGCGTGTGCGTGTGTGTATGTGTGTGTGTGTAGTTTGGTGCACATGTGCACAAGTACACTGATTCTTCTTCTGATGTGTCTGCATTTCAAAAAAGTACAAGGAATTTTCCTTAAATTATAGTATGAGAGACAAAACCCAGAAAGAGAGAAAAGGAAAAAGACATGTTCCATGATACAAACAGTAAGAACCTAAAATAGAAAAAAAAAAGACAACAACAAGGGGTTCTTAGACTAGAGTTTAGACAAGAATCAAAATGAAAAAAAAAAGTGAAGATCAAGGAAGTCTCCTTATTACAAGAAATGGAAAACAGACATAAAAACGTAAAGCAGAGAGATGGTCTAGCTTCAAGCATAGCTAAAATTATGGGAGAGTGACTCACAATTCAAGTGGGAACAATTTGATGGATCACCTCTCCTCCTCAAAAAACAAAACAAAAAATACAACAACAATGAAGAAAGAAAAAAAAGTACAGTATGTGCTGATATTTAGGCAGAATTGTTCACTTGACAAAGGTGGAAATAGGAAAGTTGAGGGTTCATCTTTAATCTCACTCATGAAAAAAAAAATTACCTTTTTTTTTCTTCAGTTCATAGTCTGTCATTCATTAGCTTACCTGTTTGATTTCACAGTTACTGTTGTTCTCAAAGTTACTGTTGTTTTCTAAGTTACTGTTGTTCTCCAGGTTACCATTATCCAAAGTCTGTTGTTCTCCAGGTTACTATTATCTCTGTCATTCTTTTGTCTCTGCCTTGCTTCTTTGCTTTCTGTCATTTCTTCTTATCATTTTTTGCCTTGCTGGCCCATTCACCTGTATGTGTTCGATAAAGTCTTTACACTTTCTTTTAGGATTGATGATTGGGTGCATACATGTATTAAGTGCGTTTTTGGATCTACGGAAATGAGATATGTGGAAGCAATTTCAGGTAATTTAGGCCTGTTTTTTGTATGCTTTAGTGGTAGGGGCATCTCCTTAGAGTATGTGCACAAATGCATTGGTAATGGTGTGTGTACTTGATTTTCTTTTTTCCCTGTTTGAAGTATTGTGTATGTTGTGAAACAAAAAAATTGCAATGTTATTCTTCTCTGTACTGTTGTTCTCCAGCTTACTGCTGTTCTCCAGTTTACTGCATTTCTCCAGGTTTTTCTTGTTCTCTAGTTTACTCTTCTTCTCTAGTTTACTCTAGGTCTCAGGTTACTCTTGTTCTCCAGGTTACTGTTCAAGTTTGGGTAGTTTTCCAACTTACTGTTCAATGACTGTTGTTGTCCAGCTTACGGTTGTTCTCCAAGTTATCGTTGTCCTCCATATTACTGTAATTCTCCGTCACTGGTCACATTATTGGTGCTCTCTAAGTTAGTTATTGGTGTTCTCAAATTCGTTGTTCTCCAAGTTAAGGTTGTTATTCTGGTTACTGTTGTTCTCCATGTTACTGGTGTTTTTCAAGTTTATGTTTCTTCTTCAAATGTCTGTTCTCCAAACTTCTGTTTTGCCTCCAAGGTTGCTTTGTTCTCCTCTACTGTGCCATTGTTCAGCATGTGTAACTAGAAGGTGGTTATGATGACATAGCATGATTATGATGAGGACAGCATGATTATGATTACATAGGTGTGTTAGCATGATTAAGATGACAGCATGATTATGATGATGACATAGCATGATTATGATGATGACATAGCATGATTATGATGACATAGCATGATTATGATGATGACAGCATGGTTATGATTACATAGGTGTCTTAGCATGATTAAGATGACAGCATGATTATGATGATGACATAGCATGATTATGATGACAGCATGATATGATGATGATATGATGATTATGATGAATAGCATGATTATGATGATGACATAGCATGATTATGATGACATAGCATGATTATGATGACATAGCATGATTATGATGACATAGCATGATTATGATGATGACAGCATGATTATGATTACATAGGTGTCTTAGCATGATTAAGATGACATAGCATGATTATGATGACATAGCATGATTATGATGACAGCATGATTATGATGATGACATAGCATGATTATGATGACATAGCATGATTATGATGATGACATAGCATGATTATGATGACAGCATGATTATGATTAAGATGACAACATGATTATGATGACATAGCATGATTATATTATGATGATGACATAGCATGATTATGATGAATAGCATGATTATGATGATGACATAGCATGATTATGATGACATAGCATGATTATGATGACAGCATGATTATGATTAAGATGACAACATGATTATGATGACATAGCATGATTATATTATGATGATGACATAGCATGATTATGATGATGACAGCATGATTATGATGATGACATAGCATGATTATGATGACATAGCATGATTATGATTGCATGTTTGATTTAATTGATGTGTTGATTCTCAAGTTACGGCGAAGCTTCAGTGGCTAATAACAGATGAGTGGAGTCTTGCAAGCTTAAGCTGGAGACAAGAGGTGACACTTTGGTATCGTTTGACCTTGATGTTATCACTTATGGTTAACCCTTTCAGTGCCAGGAAAAATGTAAATATGTACTTTCATTGCCAGGGAAGTTTTAAGATTTGAGGTAATAATTGACAAAAAATTCAATTATTTCTAGTGCAAAAACTATAGAGATACAACAAAGAAACGTGTTTTTTGACAGAAAATGAACGCGGATTCAGAATCTGGGCTTATTTTTCTCTTTATTTTGATTGCAATGGCCTGTTCTGGCATTCCAAAGTGGAAATAATTTTTTTGTGTTATCTAAAAAGTAAGTTTCCACATCTACAGATTGACACCCAACACACTCACAGACAAAAAAACAACAACAAATAAACCCAAACCCCCCCCCCAAAAAAAAAAAACAAACAACAACAACAAAACAAACAAACCCAAGCTGAAAATGACTTGTTTGTTGTCAGTATATATACATAAATGAAAACAAAACATATTACATCATAAAATGTTCATGAAATCAATCTAAACTCATGTAGACGCATAAGCGAGTAACTGTTCAAACAATGACAGACCTGGTTTCAGTAAACATATTAAAAGTGATTGTACTCAGACACTGAACAGTCAAACTACATGACATTCATAAGTTGGTTCTGTCTGTTCTTCAGGTTCTGCCATCAAAATAAGAGAAAAATAAGCCCAGCTACTGAATCCTCGGTCAAATGAGTCAATCAGCTCATCAGTGAGAAATAGCTTGAAAAAAAGCGTAATCCGCGTCCCCAGATCCCACTTTCAATCCTGGATTTTCTAAAAATTGGGGAATGTCTGGCTATTGTCCAGTCGGAGGCAGTAGATTTTCAGTGAACACAACACTTCGCTGACTGCCACGACCCCTGCTATGCTTTGAAATGAGGTAGCCTACAGCTCCTCTGTACCTCTCCTCTCCATCTCCCCCATCTTGTCTTCCCCCTTCCACACCAAGAGCACGTGCATGACCCCTCTCACTGCTGTTGGGTCCAAAGTCTGAAGTGACACGGCATGCGCGCTCGGCTCTAGCACTGACCACGGCGGTCTCGGTAACCGTAGGCAGTATTCTCTTTGGTCTAACTCGGACTAGTTATCGTCTGCTTGCATCGGTTCCGTCAGCAAGGGTTGAATGTCAGTGTCAGGGATAGAGGGAAGGGGAGGGAGGGAAGGGGTTGGGGGGGATAGAGGGAAGGGGAAGGAGGGAAGGGCTGGGGAAGGGGGTTGGGAAGGAAGGGGAGGGGAGGGAAGCGATGGAGAGGGAGGGATTGGGCCTGGGACAGGGTGTGCGTATGAATGTGTGTGTGTTTCGGATGTAACGGCTTGTTTTTCTTCGGTTTCAGGTGAGACACCCCCTGGAGATGATGCTGGAGCCTTTTCCAACAACCATGGCGACCTTCTGAATTAAGATAAGTTGTTTATTTATCTATTAATATTTAATGCTTGTCATATTCGCAGATCTGATGCGTCTAGTGTGTTGGCTTCGGCCTGCACCGCTGGCTAGCACTGCTGTGCGAAAAGAAGAGCAAGGTGTAAGTCTCTTCCTGTCAGTACATAGCCTCTCCATCAGCAAGCCCTACGCTGTGCCTCCTCGTGGCGACAGGCGGTAACTGAGCACCTCACGGACTCAGGCTGAATCTCGTAGGACTCGGAGGAGGTCTGGCCCCCAGACGTGAGGCATGCAGGCCCACCGGCGTGTGGACACGCCCTGGTGCCCACGAACCAGATCCCCAAGCTATGGGTAAATAAGCTTAGCTGGCAGAATCGGCCAAGCCAAAACAGCATTCAAGAAGATGACAAGCATTCTTACCAACAAATGCCTATCAATTAACGTCAGAAAGAGAGTCCTTGAATGTTATATAGAACCAATACTGTTGTACGGATGCGAGGCGTGGACAGTCAGCAAGCAAAGCCAGAGCAGGATTGAGGCAGCCGAGATGTGGTTTCTCAGAAGAATGTTGAGAGTACCATGGACAGCAAAGAAAACAAACGAGACAGTCTTGATGGAAGCAGACACAAGTCGATCACTGATAAGGAAGATTAGGAAAAGACAAGCAACATTTATAGGCCATTTTATGAGGAAGGGGGATTTGGAGCACCTGGTCACAACGGGAAAGCTGGAGGGAAAGAGAACACCGGGTAGACCCAGGGAGAGAATGCTGGATGGACTTGCAGAGTGGCTGAGGATGAAGAGGGTGGGGGAGATGCTGGGTGCAACGAGAGATAGAGATGGTTGGAAGTCCATGATCGCCAACGCCATGTGGCAGGGCACCTGATGATGATGATGAATATTTAAATATAACATTTTCTTTTTTGATGGCATGCATGGTGGGTGTTTTCATGTTTCTATAAGCCAGACACTGCCCTGCCTTACAAGATTTTTAACATGCGTATTACATGCATATTTTACTTTTTGTTTGTGTATACACAGGAAAGGATGGGTCTGGACAGTGGCAGGACTGCCTGCATGCTGACCTGGAAGATAGGACCTTCCTATTGGAAGTCAGACATTTACTCAGGTGCTATGCCCTTTGTATTAGTTTAAAGCTGTTGCAGTTAAAATTGTCGTAGCATTGTGTTATGATGGTTGTATTATTGATAGCTTGTACAAGTATGAGTGATAGCATTGTGTTATGATGGTTGTATTATTGATAGCTTGTACAAGTATGGAGTGGTATATGCTATTAGTGTCTATGATGGTTGTATATATTGATAGCTTGTACAAGTATGAGTGATAGCATTGTGTTATGATGGTTGTATTATTGATAGCTTGTACAAGTAATTCGGAAGTTGATATGAGTGATAGCATTTAACTGGTTAATGAGTATTTTTAGATTAGTTTATGTAGGGCTTTTGTAATTCAAATTCAGCTCTGTTGCTTTACCCTACTTTGAAGATTATAAGTTGTTTCGGTTGTAATGTGTAGGAATAATAAACTGACACTTGTACTATGTATGAAAAAAGTATTCATTCATTTTTTTGAGGTCATGTTATTTGTGTTTAATGTTGGGTCTAAAATTCATTTTTGTATGAGTCATGGGAATTGAAAAGTATGGGAGTAGAGGTGGACAGTATTATTTGTGGTTTTGCATTATTAGGTATTACATCTTGGTTTTTTTTTTTCTTGTCTTATGTTTGCAGATATAATTTTCCTGGAGGACAAGGATGATGGTGGTCTTCTAAGCCAAGATGCCGGCACCAAATCTCGATTATGGTTGTGTGTTTGTGTGTGTGTGTGTGCGTGCGTGCGTGCGTGCATGTGTGCATGTCTGTCTGTTTATATGTGTGTATGTGTTTTCATGTACAATGTGATGTCTTTGCATGCTAAGCATTTTGACTTTTGTTTTTAACAGGAGAGTTTGAGGATGATGATTGACAGTGGCACAGTCCAAAATTAAGGTAAGTAGGCCTATTAATGATTTTCAGATTTTAGATGATTTATTCTTTCAGTTTATAGACGCTTGTGAGGGGATAGGTATTGTGTATTGTGTGTGTACATGTTCAATCTGTTTAGATGTTACACAGGGTTTTCTTTGTGTTCGACAAGTGAGGTAGTCCATCAAGAATATGGGGGTGGCAGTGGCAGTGGGGTGTGTGTGTGTGTGTGTGTGTGTGTGTGTGTGTGTGTGTGTGTGTGTGTGTGTGTGTGTGTGTGTGTGTGTGTGTGTGTGTGTGTGTGTGTGTGTGTGTGTGTGCGTGTTTTACATGTACAATGTGATGTCTTTGTGTGCTTAGCATTTTGACCTTTGTTTTCAACAGGAGAGTTCAGTGATGGTGCTGCCGAGCGCTGAAGCCTGGGGTTTTTTGGACTTCTGTCTAAGTCTCCTGTGCATCTTGTAACCATCCAATCTTCTTGATTTTTACACATGAATACAATGAAACAAAGACCTTGAAAATAAAACAAACTTGGTTGCTCTATGTGGAATAGTTTCTTTGTTGTGATTGTGTGAATAAAGTGTATATTTTTGTTTCTCGAAAAATTTTTGAAACACACATATACCCAAAAATAAAGAAGACAGTCCCATGAAATAACATTCTGGCTGTCTGTATGTGACTTATTCTGACATAGCAACTATACAGCACTAAAACAAGACTTGAAACACTCAAAGAAATCATGGATTTTTGATGAAGTTGGCCTGGGTATGGAAAATCTTTCAACATCAGGCTGTGTGCAAGTGTCATCATCGCACCCAATGTCACTCCCTTCTGTTTGTGGAAGAAAAGAGACTGATCCACTAATTATTCCACTTGTTGATGGTTGAGGACTCTGAACTGACGTAACACTAGAGTCATTCGCACTCCTTTGCTTTGTTTGTTTACGTCGTCTTGGTGTCCGTACTGACTTCGAACTGCTATCGCTACTTTCACCCCCCTCACCCCCCACTGGAACATAATCAGGGTCTACATCACTATTGACATAATCTAAGGACTGTTCCTGATCACTATCACTGTCAAAAACTTCAAATATATTTCTTCTATTGCCGCTGGAAGCCATATGAATACGATCGGAAAAGATCGACAGTTCGCAAGAACGTCGGCACTTTGCCACGTGGACGCGTTGCCACCACAGACATCAAAGATATAGACTGCGCGTGCCTACCTGCGAGTGGCCCCATAGCGCCACCATTTACCGAGGACCGGTCTGCTCGCTTTCGGCAGCTGGGCGTAGTACAATTTAGTAATGATCGGCGTGTTAATTTGACTGAAAAACGTGTTTCACTGTTAAAAAAAATATCGGGAACAACTACCAATACTGTTTAGCAGAAGGTCATAGCTAAGGGGCAGAGTCTGTTTAGTTGGTGTAGCTTTACACTTGATGCTTTGACTGATAACGGAATAAAGTGACCCCCCTGACCAAGAAATTACAATGCCATGTGTTAGGTCTGCACTATCTTATTGATAAACTGTCTACTAGGTAGGCCCCTAACAGGCGTGGGAATTCACGAGTTATTATAAACTTTACCATCTAAATAGACTGCTCTCTCTCTCTCTCTCTCTCTCTCTCACACACACACACACACACACACACACACTCACACACACTCACTCACACTCTCTCTCTCTTTCTTGCTGTGTGTGTGTGTGTGTGTGTGTGTGTGTGCGTGTGTGTGTGTGTGTGAAAGAGAGAGAGAGAGAGGTGTCAAAGGTTACTTTAGACTTCAGTGCAGCACAGTACCGTTACCACTGGGACGTGAGCATGAGTCCGGCATTGTTCTTGTCGTAGCAAATTGATCACTGGAAAGTACGTACGTAAAACGATGAGCAAACTGATTCTTTTTATGCATCAGTAAGCCCTGCGTTCAGAGCGTTAGCTAGGTCTGTTTTCAGCATGTGTAACAGTCAAACACAATTTGCATTTATGTTAGATTTTCTTAAAGGCCCCTACTGCACACACATTGAAACATTCTTCAGCTTGTTTGGTAGTGGGGTGGAGGTTTCCTGTTATAAGCAATGGTTTAGTGTGATCTTTTCTGTATGTATTTCACATCATGAGCAAGACGGTGAGAGAGAGAGAGAGAGAGAGAGAGAGAGAGAGAGAGAGAGAGAGAGAGAGAGAGAGAGAGAGAGAGATTTGCAGAAGCATTATGACTTTATGAAGACTGTGAATATGGGTTTGATGATAGACTAAAAAAGCTCTCTGTGTTGTTCCACCACATAAAATGATGACAAACCAGTAAACTAAATATGCCCATGTACATATCACTCTCTCTCTCTCTCTCTCTCTCTTTCTCTCTCTCTCTCATGTGAATATTTATGTCGTTTATGGAAAACATCACAGAAAGACAAAGTGCAATTCTTGTTGTGTTGTCCAGCTTTAAGAAATTTCAGAATAAACTACTGCAGAGAAAAACATCTACAGCCAAAATATTACATTAATCCATACAGTTTTTACAGTGTCAGACTGAATTTACTCATGTCGTAGAGTATGGCGTCTATTGTTTGTAATCTGGCCATATACACCTAAATAGGACTGATCAGAATACATATAAATGTGTTACATGTTTAATGTTGATGCTTGCTGTGGTCAATTTCTTTGATCTGATTTGTTATGATTGTCAGAGTATTTCGTTTATGGATCTGGACACTTACCCCATTTTTCTTTGTTCATTTACATTTGCTGTTAAGCCCATGTTCCCCCTTAAGTAAGAGACTGAACTTTTTCAGATTAAATATCATACTATGTGAATCGTGAATCTCTGTGTTTGTCCGTGTGTGTGTGTGTGTGTGTGTGTGTGTGTGTGTGTGTGTGTGCGCGCGCGCACGCGTGTGTGTGTGTGCGTGCGTGTGTGTGTGTGTGTGCACGTGCCTGTGCGTGTGGTGTGTGTGTGTGTATGCGGAAGAGAGAGCCAAACTTTACACACACACACACACACCACACACACACACACAAAGACACACATATGCATGCACGCGCGCGCACGCACAAACACACACACACGCACACACACTCACCACACGCACCCTAATAATGGGTCATCGGAGATTTCTTTAAAAAAAATATTTAAACGATACAGCCTGGCTTTTCCTCTGTCCGTCATTCATTTACACAGAGTAAGCAACAGACTGCTGAGCGGTGGTAGGTCCCCACAATGGCGGCCACTCGCAGCCAGCAGTGGAGCCATTTCGCCTCAACGCTCGCAGACAGGCGCGCGCAGTCTATATCTTAGATGTCTGTGGTTGCCACGTGGACGCGTCGTTCGGGTAACGTCCCTTACCGATCAATAACTGAATATCTTTTCACCCAAACGAAACAAAACTTTCACAGAGGCTCACCAAGACTATCACGTAGCAGGCGAACCTGTTTCTGCATCGTTTCCGGTAAAAACATAGCGATAGTTGACTGGCAACGTCGATCCCGCAACACTTGCGGGATCCGGTTTGAGCGCTCAGAACACGTATCCCGCAACAGGTGTGGGATCCGGCTTCAGTGAGTTAAATTAACAGTGAGCATGGTTTTGTCTTTTATCTTAATCTGGTTGTTGTTTTGGACATTGTGTTAGCCCTGATATGGCTTTAGTCAGTTGGGCTATAAGCAATATGAAGTAATATGAACTAGGTCTTTAGTAGTACTTTGAATTGTTGAACTTCTTCTTAGTACTCAGGTTTTTCTTGGCTGTGTGTATGATGTTTGTTTTTTTCATGCTGTGCAGACAGTATGTTGTGACTGCTTACTTCTTCATCTGTGGGCATGAGCACAGAATGTTTTCATGTTTCTTTAAGCTTTGTAAGCTTTGTATGTGATGATTAGTGATGCTATACGTGGATGAGACTTACAGAATCTTCAATGTCCATACTTGATGTTTTAGTTTGTATACACACAAAAGGGGCTTAGGCACAAGGAGTTCTGCTCACATGTTGACCTGGGAGATTGGAAACACCTCCAGCATTTACCTGCCAGGTAGAAGTGTCTACATGGATGAACCAGGATTTTCTGATTGAAAGTCTTAGGTGGGTAAACGTGCCATGCTCATCTAGATGTCGGACTAAAGATCAGTATTTTGAATTGTCAGGAAATGGCTGCGGATAGATTGATAATAGTATTTGTTTCGCATTGAGTGAATTAATATGAGAATGTTGCATGGGGTTTGGTTTGTTTTAGTTTGGTTTGATTTGTTTGTTTTGGTTTGGTTTGTTTTGGTTTGGTTTGTTTTGGTTTGGTTTGTTTTGGTTTTGGGATTTTCTTTTTCAGTGTGTGTGTGTTTGTGTGTGCGTGTGCGTGTGTGTGTGTGTGTGTGTGTGTGTGTGTGTGTGTGTGTGTGTGTGTGTGTGTGATATATACAAGCATTGATTTTGCTATTACTGCTACTATTATTTTGTGTTGACAGCTCAGATGTATTCAAGCAAAATACAAAAAAAAAAAAATGAATGTAATGGTTTGTTGTTTGCTTGTTACTGCTCCAAGTTAGGCAGGATGTCAAGATCTCATTGGTGTGCAGGGTCTTCTTGCAGGAGAATGGTGTTCATTCAGAGTAGTGGACAGCAGTAGATGTGTCTTTGTTTTATGTTTTTTAATGATGTTGAAGTGGGCTGTTATTGTTTTGATGCTGTTCTTGTCTTAATTGCTGTTGCTATTGTTACTGTTGTCTTTGTTGTTATTATTGATACTGCTATTGTTGTTGATGATACATGTATTTGTTCAGGACAGGTGAAAGAATTGGCCAGAGGTATCCTTTTTCTCTTTTACATTTGATGTATAATTCAAGTTTGATATTGGCTGTCATAGTCACTGTTGTTACTATTGATATAGGTACTGTTAGTATTGATGCTGTTGGTGTTGTGTTAATGCTGCTGTTGTTGTTTTTATGCTGTTGTACTTGAAGCTGGTCTTGGCTTTGATAATGGTTTTTTGTTTGTTTGTATTTTAGGTTGTGTGGATGTGTATATGAATGTTGTGTGCATGCTTATGTTGGTAGTGTTTATTGTTCCTGATGCTACTTTAGTTGTTGATAGAACAGAATCTGTAAGTGTAAGGTTTTACAATAGACAGTGTTATAATAATGCTGCTGCTGTTTTGATGCTGTTCTTGACTTTTTGGTGTTGTTGCTGCTGCTGTCTTTTTTATGAGTATTGCTGGTGTTGTAACTGATACTGATGTTGTTCATAGGTAGGTGTATATTCAAGACAGTTGTTAGTGGTACCTTTTTCTGTATTGTGTCTGATCTAGAGTTCATTATTGTTTAAGATGGTTGCTATACGGTTGGACTTGCTCCTGTAAATGTCATCATTGATATCTGCAGGGAATACTTGCAGGAAACTGGAGAGGGGACAGACAGAGAAAGAAATGGACAAACAGCATCACTGAGTGGACTGGAAAGAGCCTTGTTGCCATAGCCTTTTCTCAGCAGTCAAGGCGCTCACCCACACCTGACAATAGAGACAACTGGTGCAGTGTTCATCAATACAGAGCCCCTTCTAGGAGTTGCTGGATCTGTAAGTGTAAGCTGTTGATATGGAGGCTGTTGTTAACTTACAATGCTGTTGGTGTTTTGTTGTGATGTCGCAGGCATTCAGTGAAAATGTCTGACAGCAGTGACCAGACTTTGTCCTGACTTTGGGACATTTGGAATGGAGATGTGTGGGGGGATTGCACACTTTTCTAAATGAGGGAGGGGAGACTGCAAAAAATGTATTGAAATTTGTTGAATAAAGTTGATAGAAAAACATACTTTACTGTCTGCCTTTATTGTGGTGTTACTGTTGTTCTGTTTGTCTTGTATTCTCTTTACTGTCTTTGTCTTTTTGCTGTGTTCTGTTTGTCTTGTATTCTCTTTACTGTCTTTGTCTTTTTGCTGTGTTCTGTTTGTCTTGTATTCTCTTTACTGTCTTTGTCTTTTTGTTCTGTTGTGTTTGTCTTGTATTCTCTTTACTGTCTTTGTCTTTTTGCTGTGTTCTGTTTGTCTTGTATTCTCTTTACTGTCTTTGTCTTTTTGCTGTGTTCTGTTTGTCTTGTATTCTCTTTACTGTCTTTGTCTTTTTGTTCTGTTGTGTTTGTCTTGTATTCTCTTTACTGTCTTTGTCTTTTTGTTCTGTTGTGTTTGTCTTGTATTCTCTTTACTGTCTTTGTCTTTTTGTTCTGTTGTGTTTGTCTTGTATTCTCTTTACTGTCTTTGTCTTTTTGCTGTGTTCTGTTTGTCTTGTATTCTCTTTACTGTCTTTGTCTTTTTGTTCTGTTGTGTTTGTCTTGTATTCTCTTTACTGTCTTTGTCTTTTTGTTCTGTTGTGTTTGTCTTGTATTCTCTTTACTGTCTTTGTCTTTTTGCTGTGTTCTGTTTGTCTGTATTCTCTTTACTGTCTTTGTCTTTTTGCTTGTGTTCTGTTTGTCTTGTATTCTCTTTACTGTCTTTGTCTTTTTGCTGTGTTCTGTTTGTCTTGTATTCTCTTTACTGTCTTTGTCTTTTTGCTGTGTTCTGTTTGTCTTGTATTCTCTTTACTGTCTTTGTCTTTTTGTGTGTTCTGTTTGTCTTGTATTCTCTTTACTGTCTTTGTCTTTTTGCTGTGTTCTGTTTGTCTTGTATTCTCTTTACTGTCTTTGTCTTTTTGTTCTGTTCTGTTTGTCTTGTATTCTCTTTACTGTCTTTGTCTTTTTGTTGTGTTCTGTTTGTCTTGTATTCTCTTTACTGTCTTTGTCTTTTTGCTGTGTTCTGTTTGTCTTGTATTCTCTTTACTGTCTTTGTCTTTTTGTTCTGTTGTGTTTGTCTTGTATTCTCTTTACTGTCTTTGTCTTTTTGTTCTGTTCTGTTTGTCTTGTATTCTCTTTACTGTCTTTGTCTTTTTGTTCTGTTCTGTTTGTCTTGTATTCTCTTTACTGTCTTTGTCTTTTTGTTCTGTTCTGTTTGTCTTGTATTCT
Source organism: Monoplex corrugatus (assembly GCA_030674185.1). NCBI lineage: Eukaryota > Metazoa > Mollusca > Gastropoda > Littorinimorpha > Ranellidae > Monoplex > Monoplex corrugatus. The sequence goes on along the minus strand of JAPXFY010000026.1, from coordinate 60,620,782 downwards.
CTTTACTGTCTTTGTCTTTTTGTTCTGTTGTGTTTGTCTTGTATTCTCTTTACTGTCTTTGTCTTTTTGCTCTGTTCTGTTTGTCTTGTATTCTCTTTACTGTCTTTGTCTTTTTGCTCTCATGTCTATTTGTTTATAAGCTCTCTTGTCTCTACTATACTGCACTACTCCTACACCTCCCTACTACTGTGGACACCCCCCCTCCCAAGACCTGCCTTTCAAGACCTGCCCTTCAAGGTGGGCAGGTGGGAGGCAAAAGGTCCCTTTAGTTTATTCATTTTACAAACAAAGATTGTAGACAGACAGGGGTTGAACACGGAGACATCAGATCTCCAGTCCACAGCTTTATTGACCAAGCTGTTCAGGTCTGCTGACTACACTTGCAATTCTAAGCTTATATCTTTCAACTCTTGGCTAGGAAAAAAAATTGCACCAGCGCACATGCACTTTAAATGCCACTGGTACACTTGCACCGTAATGCACTGATGCAAGTTTGATTTGACCAACAAGCAGAAATTCACTCAAAAGCTTTTTGAAGAAACGACTCAAGCAGGAATCAATTTAGTTAAATGTGCATGCATAAATAAACATGAAACAGACTTGACTACATTTTCATTTACACATTTAACCTTCTGTACAAGGGGGAAAACTGCACCTTTAACTACAAGCAGAAAGATATATATATATATAAAAAACATGGGGGCAGGCCAGCTCTCAATCCATTCCATAACAAGTTAACGGCAGAAAGGCTATAAAAACAACAACAACAACAACAAAAAACTCATGGGGGCAGGCCAGCTCTCAATATTCTGATGGACTCCAGATCTGATGTCTGGAGATCAATCCCAGCCCACAACACAAAAACTGACCTGTTCCCTGCCCATCTTAATGCTCCCTCATCTTATCTCTCTCCCTCGCCAGGAAAAGCGGTTGGAGCCATGCTCGACGCCATAAGTCTTCTCCAGGTCACATGACAAAGACATCTGTGGGCGACCTCCTGGATCTCCAGACCACAGACATCAGCGATGTTGTTGAAACAGGAGTTGTGTGATCGTCCCTTTCTTCTCCTCGCCTCAACCTTCCCCTGCAGGGCCGTTGACATCAGATCCGTTTTGGTGTTTCTGATCGTATGGCCTGCGTATTTCAGCTTTTTCCCCCTAGATCTCTGTCAGCAGCGAGTGCCTGACATTCACTTCCTTTAACACGCTGTTGTTTGTTCAACTGTCCGGCCATTTGACTGTGAAAAGTCATCTATAGAGCCACATTTCTGCTGCATTGATTTTATTTTCTTTGTCTTTTCTTAGTGTCCAGGCTTCACAACCATACATTAAAACAGGCCAAATAAAAAATTTCAGGATTCTTTAGTTTTAATTCTTTGGGAAGCCCTCTGTCTTTCCATACGTTGTTTAATTTTGCCATGCCATTTCTTGTTTTCACATCTTTGGTGCAGGAGCTGTCATTTGCTTTAACAGATCCTAGGTACTTGAAATGTTGGACATTTTCGAAGTGTTTTATTAATTTGAATGTTTGGAGTTCCTGGCCTTTTTTTCTCGCTGTGTGCACTCCTTTGGTTTTTTTTGCATTCAGTTTCTTTCAACCCTGCCCTGCGACCAGCTGCATCGACTCGGTAGAGAATTCTCTTTATGCTTGTGATGTTATCTGCCGTTAATGCAGCATCGTCTGTATATCTCAGATTAATGATGTTTCTTCCTCCAATTTTTATTCCCATCTCTTCTAAATCTGCCTTTCTAATGACCAGCTCTGTATATAAGTTAACAAGATGAGGAGAAAGGATGTAGCCCTGCCTGACTCCTTTTTTATGCCAAAATATTCACAGTGTGCAGCATTCTATCTAACGGTCGCTTTTTGGTCTTCGTATAATGCTGCTGTAAGTGACACCAAGTGTTTTGTGTTAAACAGCTGATGGTGTATGACACTGTATAGGCCTTGCTGTAATCCATAAAGGTAATGAAAGCTTCTTGTTCACTGTTCCTTACTTTTTACATCAAACTCTGTGAGACAAATAACATGTCTGTTGAGCCCCTGTTGGATCTGTAACCAGCCTGTCAGTCAGAGTTCTGGTGCTTTTTGTTTCATTCTGTTCAGTATGATGATATGATGATGAGCGGTATTTTACTGGTGTGGCTGATTAGGGCGATGGTTCTATAGTTACTGCAGTCCTTGGCGTTCCCATTTGTATAGCATGACAAATTCTTGTAGCTTCCAGTCATCGGGCCATTGACACGATTCCCATATTCTTGTGCATAGATGATGTAAGGCAGTTACACCAGCTTCTCCATTGTTCTTTAACAGTTCACCTGACACGTTGTCCAATCCAGGTGATTTTCCAAACTTCAGCTGATCTATTACTGCTCTGACTTTGCTGACAAGAGGTTTTGGTTCCAGTTCTTGAAAGTCAAGGTAAAGAATATCTTTTGGGAGTTCTGGTGTGTTGTAAAAAAAAGTTCTCTGCTGTACTCACGCCATCTTGATACGATATCTTCCATCTCTGTTATGGTTTCGCCCTCTGTACTGTCTACGCTTTGATTTTGTCTTTGAAAATTTGTGGATTTCATCTTTCTTCTTTGCTGAAACATTTCTACTGTTTTTCTCTGAGCATTTGCCTCCGTGATTTTTGCGCATTCTTCTTCTATCCATGCTTTCTTATCTCTTCTGATTATGGTTATTTCTTTTTTTCAGCCTTTTGTAATCTTCTGTCTTGTTGTTCCTTCGTGCTTGGCTTTTCTCTTTGTCTAGGTGGAAACTTCATTATTTGTAGGCCTATATGGCGTTAGTGGTTGGTTTGTCCACCTTCCTAGTTTTGACTCCGCAGTTTTGGTGTATACTTTTTTCATGTCCTCCATAATCATTTGGCAAAGTTTCATTTGCTGTCCATTCTTCTAAGATGGCAGAGAAGTGGTTGTTTGTTTCAACTTGGTACCCTCAGTTCCCTGCCCATCTTAATGTTGCAATCATTCTGCTGCTCTCAGCTGACTGTTTCATAACTCCTGTAACTGGAGCTCATATGGAACTGAGCGCATCAAATCCCTGTTAAAATAAGCTGCCAACTGCCAAGTCAAGGTTGTCTCATGACCAAAATGACATAGGAGAGGGAGGTGGTAGACGGACAAGATGTCTCCTAATTCTCCAGGCTGTTGTGAGGGCAGCACACATCTCTCTCTTACTGCTTTACCTACCCAACCCAGAAAATAATAAAACTCAATGGAAACAATTCTTTACACACACACACACACACACACACACACACACACACACACACACACACACACACACACACACACACACACACACACACACATACACACACATACACACACAACTAGGGGGAAAAAAACAGCGCATTTGTTGCGTCACATCAACCCATTTCAATTATTTCTGACTTACACAACTGCACCAGAATCGAGTCACAGTCGAAGGGAAGTAACTTTTCACTCTGCACAATTTTGATCCAAGTTTTATACTACAAACTGGCCAAAGAATCAATCACAAACCGCACAGACATGAAAAAAACATAGGGCCTAAATGGAAAATACATTACATGAATTTTTAAAAAAACCTTTTAATTAAAGTGAATAGTCCTCACAACTTTCTTGTGAAAATTAATCCAGAAAGGTATGCATAGGTCTAAAAATCTGAAATTCTTTTCCACAACACACCTTTGTGCTGTAGGGGAAGTCATGCTGAGGTGACACCAGACCATTGTCAAGTTACTGCAATCACATTCAAAGATATAAAAATTGCAACTTTGGAATGTTAGAACAATGCTCCAGAAGGGAAAATCAGAAAATGTCCAGACAGAAATGGAAAGACTGAATCTCAATATCTGAAGACAAAGTGAGATGAGATGGAAGGGAAAGGGCATGATAACATCAGGCAAACATAAAATTATATATTCTGACGGAGACACACATGAGAGAGAAGCAGGCATCATAATGGACAATGACAAGTCAAAGTCTACCAAAGGATATTGTACTTCATCCAACCGAGTTTTATTAGTTAGATTGGAGGACAAGCCATTTGATATCAACAGCATCCAAGTATATGCACCAATATCGGCAAGTACTGAGGAAGAAATTGACAACTTCTATGAAGAATTAGAGACAATCAAGGCTGAGTGTAAATCACAGAACATTACAATAACAATGCGAGATATTAATGCTAAAGTGGGACAGGAAGAAGTAGATGATATAGTTGGACCTCATGGCCTGGGTGCACGAAATGAAAAGGGAGAGAAACTTGTTGAGTGGGCACAAGAAAATAAATTCATTATAGTAAATACTTGGTTCGAGCAATCTCACAGAAGAAAAAGATACGGATGAATCCAGGAAACAGCACAAGACATCAAATTGATTACATCGTGATCAATAAAAGATCAAGAAATTCTTTACTGATAGCGTAAACATTATCTGGCGCAGACTGCAACAGTGACCACAGTTCTGTAATGGGAAATTTTAGACTGAAACTAAAGAGAAAACAAACCAAAAATAACCAAATGAAATCTTGGACTCTTAATTTTAAGACAGATGAATCAACTCGTGCAAAATTTAGCATATATATTCAAAACAAATTCAGTGCTCTGGTGGAACAATGGACAAGTTTGAAAAACTCGATAAATGAAGCCTGTAAGAAATCCCTAGAGTTGAAAGAAAAACAAAGAAGAACTGGTTGACAAAAGAAATTTTAGGCTTGATGGATGAACGGAGGAAGGGAAAAGAGGAAGAATACAAATAAATAAACAAACAAATAAATAAATAAATAAATAAGGAATTCAGGAAAAGGTGCAATGAAGCTAAGGAAGCTTGGCTAGAAACAAAGTGCAAAGAAATAGAAGACCAATACAGAACAGATCCTAAGTTTATGCACAGAAACAATGAAGAAACTGCCCATAGGAAAATGACATGCACATCAACTGATTGCTTAAAATCTAAAGATGGAACGATTATCATGGAAAAAGACAAAATATTAGATAGATGGGGAAAGTACATAACAGACCATTTTGAAGATGACAAAAAGGAAGAACGCATCATAAGAAAAAAAGGTGAAGGACCACCAATAATGAAAGACCAAGTTAGAGCAGTGCTAAAAAAAGATGAAACTGGGGAAAAAACCCATGACCAGACAATATTCTGTAGAAATGACTGAGGCTTTATACGAATTTGGTAGTGAAAAAGTAACAGTCTAAATGACATCTGTGACACCGGTATTTCAATTTCAATTTCATTTTAATTTCATTTTCTCAAGATGACGTCTCCGCGCTCGGAATGAATTCCATATGCACTAACGTCACAGGTGCCATGTGATGGAGAAGATCTAGAATGATCACGGCACAAGTCTTTAGCCTGCACATAAACCCATGAGCTGGCCAGGTCCTGAGGTCCTACCTAGATAGTTCCATAACCCTGGGGTCGTAGGGAGTGATGTGGCAGAGCCCTAAACTTTTCCCAGGGCTAGCACCGTGAGGGCGGCACCTATCCCCTCTCCCTTGCTTCAAATTCATATTCATATCAACTTTTTTTTACCAAGACTTCAGAAAGGCAAGAAGGCTAATTGGTCGTCAAGGGGTGGGACCCGGGAAATCGACCTATCTCGCCAATGTTTTTTTACCAAGGCAGCTGGGCAATGCCCGGCTCTTCATAATTTTCAACTACCGTGGGATCTTTAGTGTGCGCAGCCAGAAGGCACACAGGTCTGTCTCATTTTTCGTCCCCTTCCGAAGGACTAGACACTCAGTTCGATTTTCCGGTCAAACTGAGGAGAAAAGTCGAGGCCTCTATCATAGGGAATGAACCCTGAAGCCTTGAGTTTAGTTACTGGCAGGTGATCATCTGAACCATTCTGCCACTCTTCTGAACTGAAAGGAGTCACAGTCGAAGGGAAGCAACTTTTGCCTCACTGTATAATTCTGACCCAAGTGTACTACAAAATTACCAAAGAATCAATCAAAAACTACACAGCCATGAAAAAAACACCACTGGAAAATACAATAAATGAATTTCTTTAAAACCATTTTACTTAAAGGGAATATTCCTCATAGCTTTCTTGTTAAAATTAATCCAGAAAGGTACACATACATAAAAAAAACACCCTGTCATTCACTTCCATAACATACCCCATTCTTCCCCACAGGTTCAATGCCACATGTATTCAGTTCTTCTGCTCTCTTGGGATACTTGCTTATAAAAAACACAAAAACAGCCACAAATCCACGCTATACTCGGCTAGAAACTTTACGACAGTTTCTATGTTTACGCACATGCCCTGTCGAGTTCTTCACATACGCGTCCATTTACATGTATAGAGAGAGGAACAGTTCTTCATGTTTTTTATCTGTTCCTGAGTCTGGGTGATGATCCACTGCAACAAAAATAAGTAAATAACAAGATAACAAGATAACAAGATTTTATTTCAGCCCAGTGCATAGACACAAGGAAAATGTTTTGGCTATACATACAATCACATTCACAACAATTACAATATTCAACATCATAAAAGACAAATACGTGGGTCATCCACGGAATCGAAGAAACACACGTACACAACACACACACACTCTCACGCCAAGGCGCCCATATCCAAGCCACCTTAGCTGGCCACTAGGCCTAATCGTTGGTTCTGCCCTGCCAGCTAATTAACAGCGCGCATCTGTCCTTCTCCTTCCACTCTCCACGCCACCCTCGCCCATCCTGTGGAGTATAGGCTTACAGATTGACCTAGATTCGATAGGCCTACTCTGTGCCAGTATCAGTCACTTCCACAGACATAGATGTCTGTGGTCACTTCCTACACTCAGTCCCTCCCGAAAGATCGCAGCAGTTACAAAGCACTGCTGTAGAGTGAAGGACTCTGGTCAAACCTGCCTGGCTAAAAATAGTACTCGCAGGCGATGCTAGCTGGCAGAAAGGTAGTAACTGGAGGGTGTCAGAATGGCTGGGAAAATGCAGCCGTACACCCACACCCACACACGCACTCAAGCACACACACATACACCCCCCTACACACACACACACGCACTCATGCACACACACACATACAGCCCCCCCCCCCACACACACACACGCAAACGGGACTTAAACAACATAAGGTAAAAATTATTCTCTTACATTCACTCCCCCTCCTCACATGCGCAAGACTAAAAAACCAAAGACAGGCGAAGAAGCTCTGATACATAACGAAATATTTAGTAAGAGTACATTCTAACGCAAGTTAAAAAAAACAAAACAAAAAAAAACAAACAAACATTATAATCCAAGCCTGGGGAATTAAAACAGTTTATCAATTAACAGTGATCACGAACAGATAAAAGACATATAAAGTTCCTTCTAGAAACTATCACCGAATTTCCATAAGCCCTCCTTCGAGTACGCAGACTGAGGATTAGAGTTCAAAAGTAAAATAACTCTTATAAATTTGGTTAAGAATAGGTTCATCACAGAATAAGAGAAGAAAAAAAAACTGTAACTACCGATAAGACACGAATGTATGATTCAAATCATTAACACATCAGAAAAAAAAAAGTGTAATGATGTACGGCTGTAAGTCTAGCAGATACACACAGCAAAAAGAGGTCTACAGGGAAACAGGGTGACGGGCAGCCCTTACATAAAAACTATCTTTAAAGCGAGACGTTCTGGCTTTGATGGAACGAAAGCGCTTTCCTGAAGGAAGCGGAGTGAACAGACTTTTCGCTGGGTAATCTTTGTCAGCTATGATAGATTTAACCTTCTTCTCAGTTCTTTTTTCGTAGATGGATTCGATGGAAGGAAGAGTAATGCCGATGATCTTGGAGGCAGTGCTTACAATTCTGAATGAATGAATTAATCAATAATACACATGAACAAATAAACAGATAAATACATAAAATCATTTCTCAGTGCTGTTTCCCAAAATAAACAAATAAATAAACCAGAAAGTATAGAAATAAATAGATGAATTAATAAATACACAAATAAATAATTTAAAAAAGCAACAACAACAACAACAAAAATCCTTCGCCAATGCAAACTGATACCCATCTCCTAAAGTTCTCCCCTCATTTTGCCAGCAGAACTCGTATGTCATTTGATGTTGGAGAAGGGGGAGGATATTAAAAATTAACAGAGGGGGTAAATATTACAGAGAAAACTGTCTTTCACATTAACACACATACACATGCGCGGACACACACACATACACACACACACACACACATACAAATAATGACACATACATACACACAAAAACACACATAAAGAGACACAGACACAGACAAACATACACACAAATAAACACACACACATGCACCAACAACACTCCTCTGCCTTTCTAACCTATGAATAAACAAAAATGAACATTAACGGAAGCCAAGTATTTTCTCACAGTATTTGTTTTGTCTTGTTGGTGGAAGACCACAATGGTCAAAACACCATTTTGAATGTGTGACTTTATTTTTTCTAGTCCATATCTTGGTTTAGAACTGTTCAATTTATAAAAAGGGGTTTCCTCCCTTATAGAAGTTATACCATACACTTTCTCACACTGACGCCACTCCTGCCATGTGATGGAGAAGATCCAAAATGATCATGGCATAAGCCCTAAGCCCTAAGCCTGCACATAAGCCCTACTACATGTTGGTAAGGTACTGAAGTCCTACCTAGCATATGGGTTTTACATCACATATATGTATCAGTCTGTCACTGGCACAATATTGGCCACATAATAAGTAAATGTGTATATCTTTAATGTGAAAAAAAACACCACTGGAAGTATGGAACACTAATGAATCTGGTGAGAGAACTGTCTGGAAAAGGAACAACTTACTGTACAAATGGCATCATTGAGCAAGAACAAGGCAATGCCCCTTCTGTAACTAAGGTGACCCTGGAAAGAACATACAAGACTTCAATGCCAAAACCACAAAGTGTTCTACAACAACACACAGGCAAGAAAAGAAACGACTTTTATTCTGTCCCTTTTGAAAAACTGTTGCATGATGAATTTCAGGACAGATCAAGACAGACTATGTGCTGAGATTTTGTTTCAGCCTAGAGCTGCTACTTGTGTTTTTTGATTGCTGGTCGTTTTTTTCAGTTTAAACAACAACCTAATATTATTTTCAAACTCATACAGAATGGTCATCTCATTTGGTCTAAAATTAATTCATTCTTTAGAGAATTATTGTGACTCAATTTCAACACTTTCACTTCTGGTGGACCAACTTGATAAACATTACTTTATCCTACTAATACACTGTTACCTTTGGGGAGATTTGAGTACGAAATGTATGAGACAATACAATTCTATAACTACATGAGACAGATTTCATCGTAGTCGCTTAATATCAACACTTATTTCATTTCTTTCGTACAAAGTTGATAAACAGCACATCATCCTACTAATACACTGTTACTTTGTTATCAGATTTTTGTAGAAATTACATATCATTAATTCAAAAAACATGACTTACAAGAATTTAAACTCAAAGTTTACCAAATCCCAAACAAGTGTGACTGCCCGCGTTCAAGCAAACAGGAACCAGAAAAAAAACACGAAGGAAGAATATGAACGCGTATTTAATACAACAAAACAAGACAGGCGCAAATTTTCGGACAACTGGCCTTTGTCAAGCGTAAGATTACAGACAAACAAACACTAGATACAAAAAAATTGAGAAAAAGACTATTGGCCGAAAATTTGCGCCTGTCTTGTTTTGTTGTATTAAATACGCGTTCATATTCTTCTTTCGTGTTTTTTTCTGGTTCAAAGTTTACCATTTAAAATGACATGAAGGACATGCATACCTAAATTTTATTTGCAATAGTTTTTCTGATCTGAGGGGTGGCACATAAAATCAGCTTCTAGCCACATTTAGGGCGTGTCTCTGGCGGTTTACTCATAAAGTGAAACAATTCCAATTCAGCAACAAATCATACACAATCACAAAAAATGATTTTAGTTGCTTACTGACAAGACGATTAACACCACAGAAAAAGCTTCAAGAAAAATAAATGTAAGTCAAAATATAAGTGTACAAACCAGGACATGACATGATGACTACAGGCCTGTCTTCTCTTCTGTCTTCATTCACTGTCTACACGGTCAGGCCACATCTGGCCATCAATGTGGCTCAAATTTCTAGTTCCAACCGGCCACCATACAAAGTACAAGCATAAGAAATTCTTGTACCTGTAAGCAGATAAATTGTACAATTCTATGAAGTACATTTATTACAGACAGGAACCAATTTCTATCAGGCAAAAGTTAAGAGCAATAAAATACAGACAACTGCATCACACAGGAAGACATCAATTCTCTTTGAATGTACAGGAATTCTGCCACAACAACAACATTTGTGGAAAGATGTCAGCTTAGTATTTTTAGGTACATAAATTGACCACAACACCATCTCACCTGTCTCACCTGTTGGCGTCACAGGGTTCAGTGTTAGCCACTGCACACCTGGATGCCACCATCTCCCTCCAGGCCGCTCTGTCTTGAATTTTGTGGACAGTTTCTGGAATATTTAGGCCACTGATATTGGTTATGTTCTCGATGTATGATTGGAGGTCTGCCTTTCTTCATTTTTGCCACTGGTTTTCCTTGACATATGGTTACCATAAGGTCCGTGTTCTTGTTGCGTGACACATGGCCAATGTATTTTAGTCTTCTCTTGTTTTTGTCTGCTAGTAGTTTTCTGGTGGTATAAAGTTCTTCCATGACACTTTCATTAGTTTTTGTTTGTCCACTTGACACATATTCTCCGATAAAACCACATCTCTGCTGCCTCAATTCTTCTGCAATCAGTTTTTCTCAGACTCCAGCCTTTGCAGCCATAAATCATAACTGGCCAGATCAAACATTTTAGAAGTATAACTTTCAGGCCATTTGGTATGCCTCTGTCTTTCCAGATGTTGTTGAGTTGGACCATTATTTGCTTTGCCATTCCAATTCTTATTTTGATGTCTTTGGAGCAGATTCCATCATCAGTTTTTACAGAGCCAAGATATTTGAAATCCTTAACATTTTCTAAAGGAACTTTGTTAATTGTGATGTCTTGATTGTTTTCAGTGTCTTTGCTTTGATATGTAGCACTTTTGTTTTCTTGGTGTTCAAGTTTAGACCAGCCTTTTTGCCTGCTGCAACTATCCTGTATAGAATTCTTTTTGTGCTGGTAATGTTGTCTGCTAACAGCGCAGTATCATCAGCATAGCGCAGGTTTTAAGATTTTTTTCCCTCCCATCTTTATGCCCATGCCTTCCATGTCAGCATCTCTCATGACTTGTTCCATGTTGATGTTAAAGAGATATGGTGAGAGGTCTGACTCCCCTGTGGATGTTGAAGAATTTACATTTCTGATTGTTTCATTTAACTGTAGCCTTTTGGTCTTTATATAACGAGGCAAGTAATGAAATGATGTGTTTGGGAAAGCCCATTTTGACCACTGGGTTGAACAGGTGGAGATGAATGATGCTGTCAAATAAATGCTTTGCTATAGTCTATGAAGGTGACAAAAGCTTCTTTTTCTGTGCTTTTTATTTTGTCTATGAGTGTTTGTTGCACAAAGAGCAATGTCAGCTGTGCTTCTACTGGATCTGTAGCCTGCCTGGCAGTCAGATAGTTCTTCTTCTATCGTGGGCTTCAATCTGTTGAGAACAATTATGAGTAAAATCTTACTGGCATGACAGATTAGGGCAATGGTTCTGTAGTTGTTGCAATCTTTGACACTGCCACTCTCTTGTGAAGCATCATCGATTCTTGAAGTTTCCAATCTACTGGCCACTGATGAGTATTCTAGATTTTACAGCAAAGATGGTGCATTGCTTTTAGACCTTCTTTTCCGCCATATTTCAACACTTCTCCTGGAATATTATCAATTCCTGCAGAATTATACCATACACTTTGCCCAAAACTATATTAAGAAAAAAGAAAAACATGAAGTCATCAACCTTCTATCCTTTTTCTGAACACAACACACAAACACACTGACTCATCCTCCCATAAGTGGCATACAAACTATGAAGTTTCTTGTACGAACAAATCATTTCAACATAAACAAAAAACTTCTTTCCCTAAAACAGAAAAAGACAAGTCAAAGATCATAAAGATTAACAGATGCCAAGTACCTTCTCACAGTATTTTGTTTTGTACTGTTGTTAAAAGACCAAAATAGTCAAAACACCATTTTGAATGCGTTACTTTATTTTTTCTGGTCCACATCTCATGTTCAGTAGTTCAATTTATAAAAAGGAGTTTCTTCCCTTGTACCATACACTTTGCCCAGCATACTGGTGTCAGTTTCAGTTTCTCACACTGACGCCACTCCTGCCATGTGATGGAGAAGATCCAAAATGATCATGGCATAAGCCCTAAGCCTGCACATAAGCCCTACTACATGTTGGTAAGGTACTGAAGTCCTACCTAGCGTATGGGTTTTACATCGTATATATGTATCAGTCTGTCACTGGCACAATATTGGCCACATAATAAGTATATGTGTATATCTTTAGTGTGGAAAAAAACCCACTTGAAATACGGAACACTAATGAATCTGGTGAGAGAACTGTCTGGAAAAGGAACAACTTACTGTACAAATGGAACTGGATCCTCTTCCAGGTTCTCTCTACTCTGACTGTCTCCCTACGCTCCTCCCATTCATCACTGACATCATCAACACTTCTCTTCAAACTGGAACTGTCCCAGATTCTTTCAAGTCTGCTATTGTTCACCCTCTCCTCAAGAAATACAATTTAGACCCAAATGAACTGAAAAATTACCGGCCTGTCTCTAATCTCTCTTTCTTGTCAAAACTGCTTGAAAAAGTTGTCCTCAACCAACTGAACTCTCACCTGTCTGCCAACAATCTCCTCAATCCTTTCCAGTCAGCCTACCGCCAGTGCCATAGCACTGAAACTGCCTTGCTACACATTCTCAACAATCTCCTCCTTGCAACTGATACTGGCAAAGTCTCTCTCCTCACACTCCTTGATCTGTCTGCAGCCTTTGATACCATTAATCATGGTATTCTCCTTTCTAGACTTCATCATACTTTTGGCATCTCTGACATTGCTCTCTCCTGGTTCACTTCTTATCTATCAAACAGAAAACAAACTGTTCTCATCAATGGCACTTACTCTCAACCTGCATACCTGACCTGTGGTGTTCCACAAGGATGTGTCCTTGGCCCTGTTCTTTTCACTCTTTACACCTCCCCCCTGTCCACCATCATCAACTCCCATTCTATAAAACACCACTTCTATGCTGATGACACCCAACTTCAAGACAGTGACTCACCTGACAATATACAGCGCCTCCTGACTCGCACCACTGAGTGTTACTCGGACATCAAAAATTGGATGACATACAACAAACTTCAGCTAAATGATGACAAGACAGAAGCTATCCTCATTGGCACCCGTCAGAAACTTTCTCAGCTGCCTCCTCTTTCTCTCCCATTATGTAACACATCAGTCCCAATTTCTGATTCAGCTAAAAACCTTGGTGTCTGCATTGACTCTACCCTCTCCATGAACAATTTATTCTATAACTGCATGACAGAAAGATTTCATCATTGTGGCTACATGTCAACATTTATTATATTTCTTTTGTACACAATGGATAAACAGAACAATATCCTACTTATACATTCTTACTTTGTGATGAGATTTTTGCTGAAATTATGTCAGATCATTAATTCAAAAACAACTCGACTTACAAGAATTTCAACTCAAACTTTACCACTTAACAAAGATTTGCAAAGAAAAAGTGGAGAAACATGAAAATAACATACTGTCAACATGTCAAACAGGCCGCACAGTTTTCCACAGTGAAAATCCATCATCATCAGCAGAAAAACCTCACAAATCGGACTTGTCCGTGTTGCTTGAAAATCGCCATGTTGGTTTCGTCTGACTGCAGCGCCTGCGCAGTGACCTCGGTGGGGTCATGGTTCAGAACTAGAATTGGATGAGTTCATTTCCATTCCTGTTTCGTTTTATCATAATAAAATACGCGTTTTATTTTTGTGTTTTTCTGGTTCGTGTTTGCTTGAACGTTGGCAGTCACTTTGTTTTAGAATTTAAAGCAGTTGACAATAGGTCCAAATTTGGTAAAGATCTGTCTTCAAGCTGAGACAATAGGTCATACATATGGTTAACCTTGTTGGCTTGCTGTGACTGGGAGACAATGTTTATTGCTAAGTGTAGACGTGTGTTCACATAAAAGATACAATTGTACTCGAAGACAGAAATACAGACAGATGGAAACAGCTGCTATATCTCAACCACTCACACAAAGTAACACACAGACCATAATTTGAAACTTACTAGATACATTTATTAACATATTCACAACACCCCAGTCCCCACCCCCACCCCCAAGAACAAAAAGACGTAGAGCAGGTGTCTGGAGCAGCTGGGATCTGGTGGAAGACCACACTGAATCCCCAAGAGGTGTGCCAAATACAACAAAACAAAACAAAACAAAACAAAAAACACCACCAACAACATTAGTGTACTCCTTGTACCAGACTTAACCAACATTTAAAATGAAAAACAAACATAAAAACGAGAAAAAGGAAAAAGGGCTCTATATACCGTACTTGAGCCACTTTAGATTTAACAAAAAA
>JAPXFY010000026.1:60598662-60601162 GCA_030674185.1 Monoplex corrugatus | reverse complement strand
AGCGAGCCGGGTAAAGTGACGTCATCGGCACAGGGGCACAGCAAGTGGGGCAAGATCACGTCATCGCTGTCGGGGCACAGCACGTCAGGCAAAGCGACGTCATCAGGGGCGCACGGGCAGGTGGTGACGTCCTCGGTGGCGCCCCTCAGGAGAGGGTCGGGGTTGAGCGGAGGGTGTGGAGGTGGGTGACGACCTTCCGCACCACACCCCCCTCCCTCCCTGCCGGCCGGGGGGTGAAGGAGGGGTTGTGTGGAGGGGTGGAGGGTGGGGGTCTCTGTCTTGGACGTCCAGTGTTCCATACGGAGATACTCGCTTTCCTCCATGGCCACCCGGCCACGTCTGGGTGATCGACCCGTCTGAAACAGCAACAACTGACACAATAGTACGTGTAGCTTGTACTGTTTGTACGGTTGTACACACGTATTGTACAGTATGACACGTTGTATGTCAGTACGTGATGTCTCGTACACTTTTTATGCAGTAGTATGTGTGAAGAATTTATCAACCAACTAGAAAGACAAAATATTGATGGAAAAGATCTACGAATAATCACAAATATGTACTGGGAACAAACAGCTGCAATGAGAATAGAAAACGATATAAGCTCTTTCCAAAATAGCAAAAGAGGAGAGTCAGACAGGGTTGTGTTTTGTCACCAGATCTGTTTTCACTTTACAGCGAAAACATCATGAGAAACCTAGAGGAAAACCCTGGATTAAAGGTTGGAGGAAAAATGATAAACAACATTCGATACGCAGATCACACCGTGCGAATCGCAGAAAATGAAAGGGACCTACAAAACCTTGTGAATATACTAGAAATAGAAAGCAAAGGTAAGGGGCTGGAACTAAACCGCAGGAAGACTGAAGTCATGGTGATCAGTAAAAAACATGAAATCCCCTCATGCAAAATAACTGGAAACGGCACAACCTTGAGACAGGTTGATAAGTTTAAATACCTGGGAACGATCATTTCACCAGATTGCAGGTGCACATCAGAAATAGGCCGGCAGAATCGGCCAAGCCAAAACAGCATTTAAGAAGATGACAAGCATTCTTACCAACAAATGCCTATCAATTAACATCAGGAAGAGAGTTCTTGAATGTTATATAGAACCGATAATGTTAGACGGTTGTGAGGCGTGGACAGTCAGCAAGCAAAGTCAAAACAAGATTGAGGCAGCCGAGATGTGGTTTCTAAGAAGAATGTTGAGAGTTCCATGGACAGTAAAGAAAACAAACGAGACAGTCTTGATGGAGGCAGACACAAGAAAATCATTCATACGGAAGATTAGGAAAAGACAGGCAATATTTGTAGTCCATTTTATGAGGAAAGGGGAATTGGAGCACCTGGTCACAACAGGAAAGCTGGAGGGAAAGAGAGCACCAGGTAGACCCAGGGAGAAAATGCTAGACGGACTTGCGGAGTGGCTGAAGACAAGAATGGTGGAGGAGGTGCTTGAGGCAACAAGAGATAGAAACAGATGGAAGGCTATGATCGCCAACGTCATGTGACAAGGCACTGATGATGATGACGATGACGACGATGATGATGATGATGTCATATGATGATGATGATGATGATGATGACACATGCTACGTACGTTTTGTACAGTAGGACACGTTGAATATCAGTACGTGATGTCTTGTGCACTTTTTGTTCAGTGGTATGACTGCGTGTGTTGTGTCTTGCGTTTTTTTGTGTGGTGTGGTGTGGTGTGGTGTGGTGTGGTGTGGTATGGTGTGGTGTGGTGTGGTGTGGTGTGGTGTGGTGGTGGTGGTGGTAATTGGTTTCATGTCTATTCACCTATGTGGTTTAGACCCCACCCCCTCCGAAAAAAAAAGAAAAACAGAAAGGAAAAGGACACAAACAAACAAACAAACAAACAAATAAATAAATAAAATAAAAAGAAAGAAAAAGAAAAAAAAAAGGGGGGGGGGGGTGTGAAATGACGAAGGTGTAGGTGGAGAAAAGACAATTGGAGGACAGGGAATATTTCACACGAGTTACGTTACCATAACCAACATTTCACACAATGAGTTACGTTACCATAACCAACATTTCACACGATGAGTTACGTTACCATAACCAACATTTCACACGAGTTACGTTACCATAACCAACATTTCACACAATGAGTTACGTTACCATAACCAACATTTCACACGATGAGTTACGTTACCATAACCAACAATTCACACGATGAGTTACGTTACCATAACCAACATTTCATACAATGAGTTCAGTTACCATAACCAACATTTCACACGATGAGTTACGTTACCATAACCAACATTTCACACGACGAGTTACGTTACCAAAACCAACATTTCACACAATGAGTTACGTTACCATAACCAACATTTCACACGATGAGTTACGTTACCATAATCAACATTTCATACAATGAGTTACGTTACCATAACCAACATTTCACACGATGAGTTACGTTACCATAACCAACATTTCACACGAAGAGTTACGTTATTATAACCAACAT
>JAPXFY010000026.1:60583662-60586162 GCA_030674185.1 Monoplex corrugatus | reverse complement strand
AAGATCTGGCAGTTTGAGAAACAAAGTTGTTCATGGAGAGGGTAGAGTCAATGCAGACACCAAGGTTTTTAGCTGAATCAGAAATTGGGACTGATGTGTTACATAATGGGAGAGAAAGAGAAGGCAGCTGAGAAAGTTTCTGACAGGTACCAATGAGGATAGCTTCTGTCTTGTCATCATTTAGCTGAAGTTTGTTGTATGTCATCCAATTTTTAATGTCCGAGTAACACTCAGTGGTGCGAGTCAGGAGGCGCTGTATTTTGTCAGGTGAGTCACTGTCTTGAAGTTGGGTATCATCAGCATAGAAGTGGTGTTTTATAGAATGGGAGTTGATGATGGTGGACAGGGGGGAGGTGTAAAGAGTGAAAAGAACAGGGCCAAGGACATATCCTTGTGGAACACCACAGGTCAGGTGTGCAGGTTGAGAGTAAGTGCCATTGATGAGAACAGTTTGTTTTCTGTTTGATAGATATGAAGTGAACCAGGAGAGAGCAATGTCAGAGATGCCAAAAGTATGATGAAGTCTAGAAAGGAGAATACCATGATCAATGGTATCAAAGGCTGCAGACAGATCAAGGAGTGTGAGGAGAGAGACTTTGCCAGTATCAGTTGCAAGGAGGAGATTGTTGAGAATGTGTAGCAAGGCAGTTTCAGTGCTATGGCACTGGTGGTAGGCTGACTGGAAAGGATTGAGGAGATTGTTGGCAGACAGGTGAGAGTTCAGTTGGTTGAGGACAACTTTTTCAAGCAGTTTTGACAAGAAAGAGAGATTATAGATAGGCCGGTAATTTTTCAGTTCATTTGGGTCTAAATTGTATTTCTTGAGGAGAGGGTGAACAATAGCAGACTTGAAAGAATCTGGGACAGTTCCAGTTTGGAGAGAAGTGTTGATGATGTCAGTGATGAATGGGAGGAGCATAGGGAGACAGTCAGAGTAGAGAGAACCTGGAAGAGGATCTAGTTCGCAGGTTTTGAACGACATGGATCTGATTGTGTTGAGAATTTCTTCTTGTGAGACTGGGGTAAGAGTAGTAAGAGGTGTGCCAGAGAAGGAAGGGTCAGGTGGGCATGGTTGACAGGGTGTCCTGTCAAGCCTGTCACGAAGAGTTTGTATTTTGGTGGTTAAATACTTGGAGAATACAGATGGGAGTTCTTCATTTGTGTGTTTTGTTGGGAGAGGTAAATCTTTTCCGTGTGCCAAGGAGATGATTCATGGTTGTAAAGAGTTCTTTTGAAGAAGAGGCATTCAGGATTTTGGTTTGGAAATAGCTTGTTTTTGCAGATGCAGTGAGGGTGGATACTTTTGTTTTAGAGGCTTGGAAAAGTTGGCTATGTACAGTGAGTTTGGATTTGCGCCAGCGGCGCTCTGCTCTGCGGCGGGCACGTTTCGCACAGGCAATCTCATGAGTGAACCAGGGGGTAGGGGGCGGTCAGGTAAAAGACGGGTTGTGGTTGGAGCATGAGTGTCCAGAAGATGGTGGAGAGTAGTATAGAATTCATCGGCAAGGTTATGTGACTTTTCAGAAAGGAGACGGAAGGCATCAGATGAAAATGTGGAGAGGTCGATAGATTTGAGATTGCGTCGAGTCACTGTGCGCATGGTACGGGAAGGAGGAGGAATGTCAAGAGAACAGAGAATTGCAGAGTGGTCAGTTGGAAGGGCTGAAGTTAGACAGGTAGAAAGAACTAAGCAGTTGTCAGTAGCTGAATTGTGGTGATCACGAGAAATGATCCAGTCAAGAATGTGACCTTTTTGATGGGTTGGTTCAGAAATGTGTTGAGTCATATTGTGATTGGACAGAGAGTTGATGATATATCTTGTGTCATAATGGTGAGTGTTGTCATAGTGGACATTGATGTCACCTAGAATGATGAGATTTCCAGGTAAGAGGCAGTAGTAGTCAAGTAGTTGGTCAAAGTCAGAGAGAAACGTGGATGTGGTGAGCTTGTTGGCAGAGCTAGGTGGAGGTCGATAGACACAGAAGGTGATGCGGTGAGGGGTGGATTGGAAGGATACTTCAACGTGCTCGAAAGAAGGATGGAAGAAAGGCAGAGACTGCGAGAAAGACAGGCGGGAATGGAGTGAGTCGTTTTAGAGGATGGCGATACCACCACCTTGGGATGAGCGATGGAAAGAAGCAAGCCTGTAACCACTTGGAGTGAGACTCGCATGTATAGGTTCATGACCAAGGGGGTTAAGCCATGTTTCGGTGATAAAAGCAATGTCAACATGCTCATCTGCGATAAAGTCAGCAATGACATCGGCTTTGCCATCAGTGCATGTTGACTGAGCGTTAAAAAGGCATAGTTTTAGTTTATCACAATGCGGCGGCCGAGGTGGAGACGAAGGCAGCACCGACGGGACAGAAGACGAAGGCGACACCAGCGGGGCAGAAGATGAAGGCAGCAACGACGGGACAGAAGACGAAGGAGGCACCCGCAGGACAGAAGACGAAGGCGGCACCAGTGGGACAGAAGACAAAGGCAGCACCAGCAGGAC
>JAPXFY010000026.1:60556162-60558662 GCA_030674185.1 Monoplex corrugatus | reverse complement strand
CAGACACACACACACACAGACACACACACACAAACCCACAAACACAGACACACACACACAAACACACACATACAGACAGACACACACACACATAAAACACAAACACACACACATACGCGCACACACACACAAAGATAAAAAGCACACACACAAACACAAACGCACACACACACACACACATACATGTATATATGTATAGATATATAAATATACCCCACCACACATACATACACACACACACACAAACACATACAGAATAACACACACATACACATACACACAGACAGACAGACACACACATAAAACACAAACAAATACACACACATGCACACAAACACACACACAGACACACAGACAGAGAGACACACACGGACACACAGACACAGACACAAACACATAAAACACACATCCACCAACCCGCCCACACACACACATATATATCCTACGACCCCCACCCCCCCACACATATCCTCTGCCCTCACCCCCCACACACACACACATACAGTGCACCCACTCAGTAAGATCACAGCGGAGCGGTGATTTCTCCGATTCTGAGTTCTGCAAATACCCCCCCTCCCCAGTCTTCTCACACACCCCTCTCCCTCCCTCTCCAACATCCTTACTGTCCGACCCCCCCCCCTCTCTCTCTCCTCACCCCTCCTTCAGACACACTCCTCCACCATCACATCCCAGTATTCACCAATCTCTCCGACTGTCCTCACAAACGTCACTTCCGGCCCGGCACGGGCGCGCAGTCACGTGATTTACTGTTGGCGAAAAGAGCTAATGCAGTGAGAGTAACCTCCCCTCTCCATAAGGGGAGAAAACTCCCCGAGGGGCGCAGAGAGAAGGCGTCAGAGAGAACGACAGAGATTTCCACATAATGTTGAGATTGTGTGATGATGTGAGTGTTAGTTGTGTGTCTGTGTGTGTGTGTGTGTGTGTGTGTGTGTTGTGTGTGTGTGTGTGTGTGTGTGTGTGTGTCTGTGTGTCTGTTGTGGTGAGGCGTAGATGAGGTAGACGTTGTCTGATGTGTGTGTGATGTGTGTGTGTGTGTGTGTGTTGTGTGTGTGTGTGTGTTGTGTGTGTGTGTGTGTGTGTGTGTGTGTGTGTGTGTGTGTGTGTGTTGTTGTGTGTGTTGTGTGTGTGTGTGTGTGTTGTGTTGTGTGTGTTGTCTGTTGTGTTGTGTGTCTGTGTTGTGTGTGTGTATGTGTGTATGTGTCTGTGTTGTGTGTTTTTGGTGTGTCTTGTGTTGTGTGTGTGTGCTAGTGTGTGTGTGTGTCTGTGTGTGTCTGTGTGTGTGTCTGTGTGTGTATGTCTGTGTATGTGTGTGTGTGGTGTCTGTGTGTGTGTGTGTATTTGTGTGTGTGTGTATTGGTGTGTGTTGTGTTATTAGTGGTGTGTGTTTGTGTGTGTGTGCGTTTGTGTGTGTGTGTGTGTCTGTGTGTGTGTATGTGTGTGTCTGTGTCGTGTGTGTGTGTGTGTGTGTGTTGTGTGTGTGTGTGTGTGTGTGTGTGTGTGTGTGTGTGTGTGTGTGTGTGTGTGCACTCGGAAAATTCCATATGCGCTCCACCAAAGCCTGCAAGTCATGACAGGGAAGACTCCTTGAGCCTGCGCGAAACTGAAATGCTGACAAGGGGATTTGAAATGAAAGCAAGAAGGAAAGAGAAGTGACATGTGAACCTTTGCTTGGGGACACCAATGTCCCTCGCCACTGTCTAACGCCACTTCAGTTTTGGTCGTCGGCCAGTTCCTCAGACTGACGATGTTAAACGTTAGTCTGGGTTCCCGTTTCTTACAGGAGAGGATGGGAAGACAGAAACACAACAACTACAACGACAACGACGACGACGACGACGACGACGACGACAACAACAACAACAACAAAAAAGAAAAATACCAACAACAACCACCAAAAACGATGGATTGACAAAATCACGTAATGGACACAGAAGTTATTTCTTTATATACCCAGTCCTTGGCACACAACTAGCATAGTTGGAAGACTGGTTCTTCAGTGCGGCAATCCAGTGAATTTTCACAGACTTCAGAGAGAAGAAGAAAGAAGATGAATAAAATTCCATATTCCCGCTCTCCCTGTCTCCCTTACACACTCTCCCTTTTTCGCACAATCTCCCTTCTCTCTGCGTTTTGCCCTTAGTCTCCCTCTGTCTCCCCGCAACGTCCATCAAGTCTCCCCATGTTCTCCCCATCTCCCCCCAAACCAAGTCTCTCCCTCTGCCAAATCATTCTTTCGGCTCTCCCCACACGATGTTTCTCCTCTCCTCCTATTCTCCATATCTCCCCATATCAACATCTCTCCCCTCTCCCTAGAAATCTCCATTCTCCCTAACAGCAAGTCTCTCCCCTCTCCCTAAAGAATTTCCCTTCTCCCCCACACCAAGTCTCTCCCCTCTCCCTATATAGAAGTCTCCCTTCTCCCCCACACCAAATCTCTCCCCTCCCTAAAGAATCTCCCTTCTCCCCCACACTATGTCTC
>JAPXFY010000026.1:60543662-60548662 GCA_030674185.1 Monoplex corrugatus | reverse complement strand
TTTTATTTATTTATTAGTTTTTTTTTTTTTTTTCTTTTTTTTGGGTCTAAAATCACTTAAGTGAATAGACATTAAACCAATGACCACCACAAAACCCACACACACACACACACACACACACACACACACACACACACACACACACACACACACACACACACACACACATACACACACAGAAAGAGAGAAAAGATAGAGATAATGGTAGATAGATATATAGATAGATAGATAGATAGAGATACACACACATACACAGATAGATAGATAGATAATAATAATAATAATATACAATATTTTATATAGCGCAAAATCTTGATAAAATCAAATCTAAGCGCTAAAACAGACACACACGCACGCACGCACACACACGCACGCACGCACGCACGCACGCACGCACACACACACACACACACACACACACATACACGCACACGCACACGCACACGCACACGCACACGGCTATAAATGGGGAGAAAGAATAAAAGCAATGGAAAATTATAGAGAGCATATTATATACAATTATATATTACAATGTGATTCCCCTCCGAGTGGAGACAGGCTGCAGAGGGGATTGAGTGAGGTCAGGATTTTATGCAGAGGAGAAAAGGGAGTTTTGAGAGCGGACTTGAAGGAGACAAAAGTAGGTTGCTGACGGACTGAGAGAGGAAGTTTGTTCCAGGAAAGTGGACCAGAAACAAAGAAGGCTCGTGGACCATAGGTATTGAGCTTAGTGCGTGGAAAGCGAAAAGTCAGAGGATCGTAGGCAGAGTGGAGGGTACGTGAGGGAACATAGATCTCAAGTAGGCTTGACAGGTAATCGGGGGCTGCGTTATTGAGGCTTTTGTAGCACATGGTGTCTAGTTTGTACTGTATGCGCTTTGATACAGGGAGCCAGTGAAGTTGTGCCAGGAGAGGAGATATGTGGTCAGATTTTTTTTTTTCAGTAAAAGGCGTGTAGCACTGTTTTGAATGCGCTGCAGGATGTGAATGGTGGAGGCAGGAAGACCAGACAGGAGTGAATTGCAATAGTCAATGCGAGACATTATGAAGGAGAGAACGAGTTTTGCAGTTGTTTCGACAGAGAGATACTTCCTGATCAGGCTTATACGATGGAGGTGATAGTAGCAAGATCTGGCAGTTTGAGAAACAAAGTTGTTCATGGAGAGGGTAGAGTCAATGCAGACACCAAGGTTTTTAGCTGAATCAGAAATTGGGACTGATGTGTTACATAATGGGAGAGAAAGAGGAGGCAGCTGAGAAAGTTTCTGACGGGTGCCAATGAGGATAGCTTCTGTCTTGTCATCATTAAGCTGAAGTTTGTTGAATGTCATCCAGTTCTTAATGTCCGAGTAACACTCAGTGGTGCGAGTCAAGAGGCGCTGTATATTGTCTGGTGTGTCACTGTCTAGACGTTGGGTGTCATCAGCATAGAAGTGGTGTTTTATAGAGTGGGAGTTGATGATGGTAGACAGGGGGGAGGTGTAAAGAGTGAAAAGAACAGGGCCAAGGACAGATCCTTGTGGAACACCACAGGTCAGGTATGCAGGTTGAGAGTAAGTGCCATTGATGAGAACAGTTTGTTTTCTGTTTGATAGATATGAAGTGAACCAGGAGAGAGCAATGTCAGAGATGCCAAAAGTATGATGAAGTCTAGAAAGGAGAATACCATGGTCAATGGTATCGAAGGCTGCAGACAGATCAAGGAGTGTGAGGAGAGAGACTTTGCCAGTATCAGTTGCAAGGAGGAGATTGTTGAGAATGTGTAGCAGGGCAGTTTCAGTGCTATGGCACTGGCGGTAGGCTGACTGGAAAGGATTGAGGAGATTGTTGGCAGACAGGTGAGAGTTCAGTTGGTTGAGGACAACTTTTTCAAGCAGTTTTGACAAGAAAGAGAGATTAGAGATAGGCCGGTAATTTTTCAGTTCATTTGGGTCTAAATTGTATTTCTTGAGGAGAGGGTGAACAATAGCAGACTTGAAAGAATCTGGGACAGTTCCAGTTTGAAGAGAAGTGTTGATGATATCAGTGATGAACGGGAGGAGAGTAAGGAGACAGTCAGAGTAGAGAGATCCTGGAAGAGGATCCAGTTCGCAAGTTTTGAACGACATGGATCTGATTGTGTTGAGAATTTCTTCTTGTGAGACTGGGGTAAAAGTAGTAAGAGGTGTGCCAGAGAAGGAAGGGTCAGGTGGGTATGGTTGACAGGGTGTCCTGTCAAGCTTTTCACGAAGAGTTTGTATTTTGGTGGTGAAATACTTGGAGAATACAGATGGGAGTTCTTCATTTGTGTGTTTTGTTGGGAGAGGTAAATCTTTTCGTGTGCCAAGGAGATGATTCATGGTTGTAAAGAGTTCTCTTGAAGAAGAGGCATTCAGGATTTTGGTTTGGAAATTGCTTGTTTTTGCAGATGCAATGAGGGTGGATACTTTTGTTTTAGAGGCTTGGAAAAGTTGCCTATGTACAGTGAGTTTGGATTTGCGCCAGTGGCGCTCTGCTCTGCGGCGGGCACGCTTTGCACAGGCAATCTCATGAGTGAGCCGGGGGATAGGGGGGCAGTCAGGTAAAAGACGGGTTGTGGCTGGAGCATGAGTGTCCAGAAGATGGTGGAGAGTAGTATAGAATTCATCGGCAAGGTTATGTGACTTTTCAGAAAGGAGGCGGGAGGCATCAGATGAAAATGTGGAGAGGTCGATAGATTTGAGATTGCGTCGAGTCACTGTGCGCGTGGTACGGGAAGGAGGAGAAATGTCAAGAGAACAGAGAATTGCAGAGTGGTCAGATGGAAGGGCTGAAGTTAGACGGGTAGAAAAAACTAGGCAGTTGTCAGTAGCTGAAGTGTGGTGATCACGAGAAATGATCCAGTCAAGAATGTGACCTTTTTGATGGGTTGGTTCAGAAATATGTTGTGTCATATTGTGATTGGACAGAGAGTTGATGATATGTCTTGTGTCATAACGGTGAGTGTTGTCGTAGTGGACATTGATGTCACCTAAAATGATGAGATTTCCAGGTAAGAGGCAGTAGTAATCAAGAAGTTGATCAAAGTCAGAGAGAAACATGGATGTGGTGAGCTTGTTGGCAGAGCTAGGTGGAGGTCGATAGACACAGGAGAAGGTGATGGGGTGAGGGGTGGATTGGAAGGATACTTCAACGTGCTCGAAAGAAGGATGGGAGAAAGGCAGAGACTGCGAGAAAGACAGGCGGGAATGGAGTGAGTCGTTGTAGAGGATGGCGATACCACCACCTCAGGATGAGCGATGGAAAGAAGCAAGCCTGTAACCATTCGGAGTGAGACTCGCATGTATAGGTTCATGACCAAGGGGGTTAAGCTATGTTTCTGTGATAAAAACAATGTCAACATGCTCATCTGCAATAAAGTCAGCAATGACATCGGCTTTGCCATCTGCACATGTTGACTGAGCGTTAAAAAGGCATAGTTTTAGTTTATCACATGGCGGTGGCCGAGACGGAGGCGAAGGCAGCACCGACGGGACACAGGAGAAGGCGACACCAGCGGGGCAGAAGACGAAGGCAGCAACGACGGGACAGAAGACGAAGGCGGCAAACGCAGGACAGAAGACGAAGGCGGCACCAGCGGGACGGAAGACAAAGGCGGCACTAGCGGGACAGAAGACGAGGGCAGCGCCAGCGGGACAGAAGACGAAAGCGGCACCGGCGGGACGGAAGGGAAGGCGGCACCGGCAGGACAGAAGGCGAAGGCGAAGGCGAAGACGGCAGAGGAGGAGACGAAGTTTGCAGCGGCAAGGTCGAGTGCAGGGGCAGTGGAGGAGACGAAGAAGCAGAAGACGAAAAGTGGTGTCGGACTGGCACAGCAGGAGGCAGGCTGTGCCAAAGTCGGTGGAGACGTCCACCACGACAGGAGCGCGCAGTGCGGGGCTCACAACACAGCCCCAGTGTTCGTATGCGCTGGTAGACGTCTCCACCGAGGTAGCACTTGCTGTGTTTAAAAAGTGTCAGTCCAATTTGTTTTATAAAAGACGGGTCCATAATTGCGAGCCAGTCAGGAGAGGAAGATACTTGCAGGTTGGTGTGTGGGTTGGTCAGTTCACAACACTTAAAACCAGAGAACACAAAGGTTTGGGAAAGCTGTTGCGTTGGGCGAACACAGTAGGCTAAAATGTAATTACAGTTCACAGATAAAATGTCCGACTTGAGTGGCTGAACCAAAATGATGAAAAGCAGGTACAAAAACCTCAAAATCAGATCACCTGGTAAAATATTCAAAATTTAAAAAAAAAATTTACATCACCGTGTGTCGGGATTTAAAAGCAACAAACTGATACAAAATTCAATGCATAAAATCAAATGGAACCACGATAAAATCACTGTAAAACACCACACACACTTTTGCTGCCTGCTGGCGCGACATCTACTCACATATGTGATAGATAGATAGATAGAGAGAGACAGAGAGTGAGAGAGAGAGAGAGAGACACAGACAGAAACAGATAGACACAGTCACAGAAAGGTAGAGAGAGAGAGAGAGAGAGAGAGAGAGAGAGAGAGAGAGAGAGACAGAGAGAGAGAGAGAGAAAGAGAGAGAGAAACAGACACAGTCACAGAAAGGTAGGTAGAGAGAGAGAGGAGAGAGAGAGAGAGAGAGAGGAGAGAGGGGAGAGAGAGAGACAGAGACAGAAGACAGAGACAGAGAGAGATAGAAAAAGAGACAAATATACTGAAATGGAAAGAGACAAGAGACAGAGCTTGGGGTGGGGTGGGGGTGGGGGGTGGGGTGGGAGTCTGAAGCAGCAGTCAACTGACGCCAACGGTTACTACCGACACAGAGGCGCGCGTGCCGAAACGGAAGTCGTCGTTTGGATTGCCGCCATATTCGGAACCTGGCGCATGACAGACAGGAAATGAGACTCAAAGCAGGTCGCAGCGAGGCTGTGCACAGCGCCATTATTCTCCCCACTCTCTCCCCATCTCCCTCCCCATCTATTGTGCAACGTGAAAATGTGGACTGGAAGATCGGACAA
>JAPXFY010000026.1:60528662-60533662 GCA_030674185.1 Monoplex corrugatus | reverse complement strand
AAATTATAGGGAACGAGATGAAAAGAAAGATGTATATAAGGACCCTGCCTCTGACAATACTCACTACATAAATGCATCACTCACACTTCAAGAATTAAAAGATGCCATTCAGTCCCTTCCAAGTAAAAAAACGTCAGTTGGACTAGATGCAATTTCCAATGAGATGCTGAAAAATTTACCAGAAAATTTTATAATCTTGCTACATGACATATTTCAAAAATGCTGGAATAGTGGGATAATGCCTAACAACTGGAAAGAAACAATAGTGGTTCCTGTATTAAAACCAGGTAAATGTAATACCGATTTGAAAAACTACAGGCCAATTGCATTAACATCACATGTATGTAAACTAATGGAGAAAATAATCTTAAAGAGACTGATGCACTATTGTGAAAAGAATAAAATAATACCAGTAAATCAGGCAGGATTTCGAAAAGGCAGGTCACCAGTAGAGATCCTAACAAAGCTAACTACTAATATAAAACAACAATTTGCAAGACGTCAATGTGTTTTAGCTACATTTTTTGATATAACGAAAGCATACGATCAAGTGTGGCACTCCCGATTGTTATTCAAATTTAAAAGTATTGGGCTGACAGGTCACATTTTTGGCTATGTTAAGTGTTTCTTAGAAAACAGAGTATTTCAAACGAGGATTGAAAATGTATATTCCACGAAACGAATTCTTCAAATGGGTATCCCTCAGGGATCCGTTATAGCTCCCCTTCTTTTCATGATATTAATGCATGACTTACCCAGTAAAGTATCTAAGCATGTAGTTTTAGCTCAATATGCTGACGATTTATGCATGTGGATGCAGGTAAATATGAAAAAGAAAACTCCTTTGCGCTGTATCAATTATACACGCAAATGCTACCAATTAGAACTTGATAAAATAGCGCGATACATGGTAGAAAATGGGTTACATCTATCCCTGGAAAAAACAAAAATAGTTTTATTTAATAACGGAGCTAACCCAGTAAATATTCCCACTTTCAAACTGGGAGATACTCTTCTTCAGTTTAACGAGTCGATTAAATTCTTAGGAGTTTTCCTTACAGCAAAATTATCTTGGAATCAGCATATTGAATACTTATTAACCAAAGCTCAAAAAAGTTTAAATTTCATAAAAATAGTTCGCAAACAGACATGGGGTCAAGATTCATCAACACTTGTTCATCTTTGTAAATCGCTTGTTAGATCTAAATTAACCTATGCTCAAGAAATCTTCTTCAGTGCACCGAAACACTTACTAAAAAAACTGCAGAGCATAGATTGTAAAGGTTTCAAACTTGCACTGGGTCTTCCAATGCATGCTTCCTGTCTTCGGACATATAATGAAATCAAACTGTTGCCACTTGATGAGCAAAGGAAAGTCGCTTCTACTAAATTTTTGTTAAGAAACACTACCGTAGAAAACATCTCAGAAACAGAAATTAAACTGAGATCAGATACCGACTTTCCAAAACGAGCTAAATCAATATCTTCACAGGTCACACTTGCAACATACACATCTGACGTCATGAAAGGCTCAGGAATTGATCTAGACGTAGATCCTGTATCTATACGACCTTCCTTTTCGCCAGTACCCAGTTGGGAACTCCAAAGAGCACGATTTGACGTACACCACACTAATTTAAAAAAAGGAGACAATATAAACTTACTGGCAAGTCAGGTTAAATGTCATATAAACGACGTATATCTGATCATTTGAAAATTTACACTGATGGGTCAGTAATTGAAAGAAAAGCAGGCTCAGCGTTTTTAATACCTGCTCTCAAAATTGAAAAATCTTTCTACATAGGACTTGATAAATCTATCTTTACAGCTGAACTCTTTGCAATATTAATGGCTTTAAACTTTCTGATAAGTCTTCCTAGGACAATTTTTCAGATACTTCTTTGCGTTGATTCAAAATCAGTACTTCAGGCTCTTGAATTATCAAAATTACAAACAAGATCAGAAATGATTCTGGAAATAAGTCACTTGATTCATAATTTATCTTTAAGAGGCACTGATATTACTTTCTGCTGGATACCTTCTCATAGTTCTTTTAGTTATAATAATAAAGTTGACAGGGCTGCCAAACGGGGAGCTAATAACTCACCAGATTCAAACAATATCCAGCTTTCTCTCTCGTTGCACGAGAATTACACTTTAGTGGACAACTACGTCTGGAAGCAGTTCCAATTAAAACAGAAAAAGTATGATAAATGTCACATGAACTTTGAAGTTAGCAAAATACTTAAGCAGCTTCATGCCAGCAGAACTATACAGTCCCTTATGTACAGATGGAAACTTGATGCATTCAAAACAAAATATACCAATAACATAGTGTGTCTGTGTGGAAAGAAGATAACACATAGTCATATTCTTTCTTGCGTTAGGGTAAAACGACATATTCCAACACTATCTGTGAGTACAGTTTCTGACATATTTGCCTCATCATCATTACTGTATGAATTTTTTGTTAGCCTGTCAAAAAGTCCTATAGCGAATTACCTTTAAAATGTTATTTGACTTGTTCATTGTTGTGGTTAGTCAATTATTAGTTTTACTTTTTATTCATTTCTTCCGGATATTTACTAATTTTGTTTGTCAGTTTGTTTTTTTAAATCGATAATTATGGTAACATTATTTGTTAGTTTTACCTTCCCCTCTTCAAAACAGTTGTTTTCTGGATCATCTTTTCTCAAATTCAAAATTGACAATTTTCAAATATCTTCTTCACTCCTCCTCTATCACTCCCCCCCCCCTTTTTTTTTGTGTTTTGTTTTGTTTTTGTTTTTTATTTGTTTTTTTTGTCTAAAATCACTTTAGTGAATAGACATTAAATCAAAGACCACCACCACACACATGCACGCAAAGACACGTACACAAACACACACACAAAAAAACACACACACACAAAAACACATACACACACACAAACACACACACACACACAAAACACACACACATATACACAAACACACACACACATAACACACACACACACATATACACAAACCACACACACACAAAACACACACATAACACACATATACACAAACACACACATATACACAAACACACACACATAAACACACACACACACACACACACACACACAAGCACAAACAAAACACGCACACACAAAAAACACACACACAAACACACACACGCACGCACACACAAACACTCACACACACACACACACACACACACACACACACACACACACACACACACACACACACACACACGCACACTTTGATCTCTCCAGATAAAAATTGATGTAAAAAATCACATTCAGAATAAACACACATACAAACACACACACACACACACACACACACACACACACGCACACACACACACACACACACACACGCACACACACACACACGCACACACACACACACACACACACAGCACACACACACACACACACACACGCACGCACACACACACACACACACACACACACACTGATGTAAAAAATCACATTTTGGACACACACACCATGTCACGATCACCGGATGATCTCTGTTTCTCTTATAGCAAGAAAAGGAAAGAGTTTCATATCGACCAGCTGTGTGTGTGTATGTGTGTGTATGTGTGTGTGTGTGTGTGTGTGTGTGTGCGTGCGTGCGTGCGTGCGTGTGTGTGTGGTGTGCGTGCGTGTGTGCGTATGTTGTGTTTATGGGTGAGTATGTGCGTGAGTGAGTGTGTGTGTGTTTTCGTGTTCTCTCTCTCTCTCTCTCTCTCTCTCTCTCTCTCTCTCTCTCTCTCTCTCTCTCACTCTGTGCGTGTATGTTTTAGTTTGTTTGTTTGTGTTTGTGTGTGTGCGCGTGAGTGTGTGTGTGGTTGTGTGTTTGTTTTTGTGTGTGAAAGTGTGTGTGTGTGTGTGTGTGTGTGTGTGTGTGTGTGTGTGTGTGTGTGTGTGTGTGTGTGTGTGTGTATATATATATATGTGTGTGTGTGTGTGTGTGTGTGTGTGTGTACATTCATACATATGTACATATATATATATATATATATATATATATATATATATATATATATATATATAAACAGAGAAATATATATATGGATAGACAGATAGAGAGAGAGAGAGGAGAGAGAGAGAGAGAGAGAGAGATACAGAGACAGAGAGAAGGAAACATACATACATACATCTCTCTCTCTCTCTCTGTATCTCTCTCTCTCTCTCTCTCTATATATATATATATATATATAAACACAGAGAGATATACAGAGAGAGAGATACAGAGAGAGAGAGAGAGATATATAGAGAGAGAGATACAGAGATATATATATAGAGAGAAAGATACACAGAGAGAGATATATAGAGAGAGATACACAGAGAGAGAGAGATACACAGAGAGAGAGATACAGAGAGAGAGAGACAGAGAGAGATACAGAGAGATACAGAGAGAGATACAGAGAGAGATACAGACAACCAGGTGTTGTAAAGTGTTAGACAACAGGTGTGTACACAGTTTACAGACACCACAGTTTACAGACACCACAGTTTACAGACACCACAGTTTACAGACACCACAGTTTACAGACACCACCAAGTCTTACCTGCACTGGTCGTCACATCTTCCAAACGTCCCACTCCTCCTCCGTCCATCCCCACACCTCGTCCACACCACGTCATCATCATCAGCGTCCACCACCAGTTCCAGCACCAGCACCAGCACCAAAACCTCTTCCATCCCATCATGGTGAGTGACGCTGGCTGAAGATCACATCGTTACGTGTTCGTGTTCAAATCCCTTACAACA
Source organism: Monoplex corrugatus (assembly GCA_030674185.1). NCBI lineage: Eukaryota > Metazoa > Mollusca > Gastropoda > Littorinimorpha > Ranellidae > Monoplex > Monoplex corrugatus. Next base: position 60,528,887 of record JAPXFY010000026.1, on the reverse strand, counting down.
ACAAGCAGTCCCTCCAATGTGTCTATACCACTGGGCCCCACAGGCTGTCTCTGATTGGCTGCTTGCTCTGTCTAGTTCTCTAATGCTTTCTCTGATTGGCTGCTTGCTCTGTCTAGTTCTCTAACGCTTTCTCTGATTGGCTGCTTGCTCTGTCTAGTTCTCTAATGCTTTCTCTGATTGGCTGCTTGCTCTGTCTAGTTCTCTAACGCTTTCTCTGATTGGCTG
>JAPXFY010000026.1:60518662-60523662 GCA_030674185.1 Monoplex corrugatus | reverse complement strand
CCCTCCTCCCTCCTCTTCTTTTTTTTTTCTTCCATCCCTTTTCCCTCTCTGTTTCTTCTCCCCTTCTTTTCTCTTTGTCTCTTCCACCCCTCCTTTTTTCTTCTCCATCCCATTTTCCTTTTTTGTCTTTCTTTCTTCCCTCCGTCTCTTCCTGTTTTCCCTTCCCCCCCAGCCTCACCTTTTTTTTTCCTTTCCTTCCCCTTTTTCTCTCCCTCTGTCTCTTCCCCCCTTTTTCCTTTTTCCCCCCATTCTGGGTTCCTCCACATCCCTCCTCCTCTGTCTCCTGCCCTCTTTTTTCTTTTCTGCCCCTTCCCCCCCCCCTCTCTTCTGTTTTCCCCCCTTCCATCTGTCTCCCCCTCCCCCATCTTTTTCCCCCCCCTCCCTTTTTCCTTCCCCCTCCTCTTTCTCCCATTTTTTTTCTCCTCCATGCTCTCTCTTCTGCTTCCTTCACACCCAAATCCTCTCTCTCGGGGTTTCCCTTCAACCCAAAATCCTTCTCTTTGTTTTCCCTTAAAACACCCCCTCTCTCTGTTTTCCCCTTCAATCCACTCCTTCTCTTCTGTCTTCCTTCACATCCCCCCTTCTCGTTGCTGTCTTCAAAACCATCCTTCTCTGTCTGCCCCTTCAATCCACTCCTACTTTTTCGGTTTTCACACCACTCCTCCTCTTTTGTTTTCCCAACATCCCTCCTCTCTTTTCTGTCTGTCTTCCATCCACCCCTTCTTTTCTGTCGTTTTCCCACATCCACTCCTCCTCTTCTTTCTTTTTCTTCACATCCACCCCTCTCTCTTCGTCTGCCCTTTTTCACATCCACTCCCTTTTCCTTTTGTTTGTCTTCAATCCACCCTTCTCTTTTGTCTGTCTTAAACATCCACTCCTATCTCGTCGTCTTCACACCACCCCTTTCCCCTTTTGTCTGTCTTACACCCACCCCTCTCCTTCCGTCTGTCTTCACATCCACTCCTATCCTGTCGTCTGTCTTCACTCCACTCCTTCTCTGTCTTTTTTTCACTCCACTCCTTCTTGTCTTCTTCTCACACCCCCCCTTTCTCTCTTCGTCGTTTTCCATCCCCCCTCCTCTCTCTTCTTCCACCCAAACCCCTTTTTTCTGTCTGTCTTCACATCCCTCCTTTTTTTCTGTCTGTCTTCACATCCACCTTCTCTGTCTGTCTGTCTTCACATCCACCCCTATCTCTGTCTGTGTCTTCACATCCACCCATCCTGTCTGTCTTCACATCCACTCCCTCTCTGTCTGTTTTCCCCTTCAACTCCCTCCTCTCTCTTCTGTTTTTTCAACCACTCCTCTCTCTGTCTGCTTCACATCCCCCTTTCCTCTGTCTTTTTCACATCCACCCCTCTTCTGTCTGTCTGTTTCCATCCCCCCCTCTCTTTTTGTCTGTCTTCACATCCATCCAAACCTGTCTGTCTGTTTTCACATCCACTCCTCTCCTGTCTGTTCACACCCACCCCCCTCTCTCATCTGCTGTCTTAATCCATCCTACTCTGTCTGTCTTCACATCCATCCTTCTCATCTGTTGTCTTCACATCCACTCCTATCCTGTCTTCTGTTTTCACATCCACTCCTTCTCTTCTGCTTCACACCCCTCCCCTTTTTTTCTTCTGTCTTCACACCCACTCCTATCTCTGTCTTCTTCAATCCCCCTATCTCGTCTGTCTGTCTTCACATCCACTCCATCTCTGTCTGCTTTTTCACATCCATCCTTTCTTGTTTGTTTTCACATCCCTCCTTCCCTCCTTTTCTGTCTACTTCACACCACCCCTCCTCTGTTGTCTTTTTTCAACCACTCCTCTCTCCTTGTCTTCCTTAATAAAATAAAAATAATTCAATATTTTTATAGCGAAAAAATCTGAAAAAAATAAAATCAAACGCTAAAAACACAAAAACGCACCAACGAAACAACCCCCACGCACGCAGCACCCCCAAAAACACACACCACCCCAAACACCAAAACCACACACGGCTATAAATGGGGAGAAAGAATAAAAACAATGGAAAATTATAGAGCATATTATATACAATTATATATTGCAATGTGATTCCCCTCCGAGTGGAGACAGGCTGCAGAGGGGATTGAGTGAGGTCAGGATTTTTATGCAGAGGAGAAAAGGTGAGTTTTGAGAGCGGACTTGAAGGAGACAAAAGTAGGTTGCTGACGGACTGAGAGAGGAAGTTTGTTCCAGGAGAGCGGACCAGAAACAGAGAAGGCTCGTGGACCATAGGTATTGAGCTTAGTGCGTGGAAAGCGAAAATTCAAAGATCGGAGGCAGACGGAGGATACGTGAGGGAACATAGATCTCAAGTAGGCTTGACAGGTAATCGGGGGCTGCGTTATTGAGGCTTTTGTAGCACATGGTGTCTAGTTTGTACTGTATGCGCTTTGATACAGGGAGCCAGTGAAGTTGTGCCAGGAGAGGAGATATGTGGTCAGCTTTTTTCTTTTTGAGTACAAGGCGTGCAGCATTGTTTTGAATGCGCTGTAGGATGTGAGTGGTGAGGCAGGAAGACCGGACAGGAGTGAATTGCAATAGTCAATGCGAGACATTATGAGGAGAGAACGAGTTTTGCAGTTGTTTCCACAGAGAGATACTTCCTGATCAGCTTATACGATGGAGGTGATAGTAGCAAGATCTGGCAGTTTGAGAAACAACGTTGTCCATGGAGAGGGTAGAGTCAATGCAGACACCAAGGTTTTAGCTGAATCAGAAATTGGGACTGATGTGTTACATAATGGGAGAGAAAGAGGAGGCAGCTGAGAAAGTTTCTGACGGGTGCCAATGAGGATAGTTTCTGTCTGTCTTCACATCCACTCCTCTCTCTGTGTCTTCTTCACATCCACTCCTCTCTCTGTCTGTCTTCCTTCACATCCACTCCTCTCTCTCTGTGTCTTCCTTCACATCCACTCCTCTCTCTGTCTGTCTTCCTTCACATCCACTCTTCTCTCTCTGTGTCTTCCTTCACATCCACTCCTCTCTCTCTGTCTGTCTTCCTTCACATCCACTCCTCTCTCTCTCTCTGTCTTCCTTCACATCCACTCCTCTCTCTCTGTGTCTTCCTTCACATCCACTCCTCTCTCTCTGTGTCTTCCTTCACATCCACTCCTCTCTCTGTGTGTCTTCCTTCACATCCACTCCTCTATCTCTCTGTCTGTCTTCACATCCACTACTCTCTCTCTGTGTCTTCCTTCACATCCACTCCTCTGTGTCTTCCTTCACATCCACTCCTCTCTCTCTGTCTTCCTTCACATCCACTCCTCTCTCTGTCTGTCTTCCTTCACATCCACTCCTCTCTCTGTCTGTCTTCCTTCACATCCACTCCTCTCTGTGTCTTCCTTCACATCCACTCCTCTCTCTGTCTGTCTTCCTTCACTTCCACTCCTCTCTCTCTCTGTGTCTTCCTTCACATCCACTCCTCTCTCTCTCTGTCTTCCTTCACATCCACTCCTCTCTCTGTCTGTCTTCCTTCACTTCCACTCCTCTCTCTCTCTCTGTGTCTTCCTTCACATCCACTCCTCTCTCTGTCTGTCTTCCTTCACATCCACTCCTCTCTCTGTCTGTCTTCCTTCACATCCACTTCCTCTCTCTCTGTGTCTGTCTTCACTTCCACTCCTCTCTCTCTCTGTGTCTTCCTTCACATCCACTCCTCTCTCTCTCTCTCGTCCTTCACATCCACCCCTCTCTCTCTCTCTCTGTTCTTCCTTCACATCCATTCCTCTCTCTCTCTCTGTCTTCACATCCACTCTTCTCTCTCTCTCTCTGTCTTCTTTCACATCCACTCCTCTCTCTCTCTCTGTCTGTCTTCACATCCACTCCTCTCTCTCTCTGTGTCTTCCTTCACATCCACTCCTCTCTCTCTGTCTGTCTTCCTTCACATCCACTCCTCTCTCTCTCTGTCTTCCTTCACATCCACTCCTCTCTCTGTGTCTTCCTTCACATCCACTCCTCTCTCTCTCTCTTCCTTCACATTCACTCCTCTCTCTCTCTGTCTTCCTTCACATCCACTCCTCTCTCTGTCTTCCTTCACATCCACTCCTCTCTCTCTGTCTTCCTTTACATCCACTCCTCTCTCTCTCTCTGTGTGTCTTCCTTCACATCCATTCCTCCTCTCTCTCTCTGTCTTCACATCCACTCTTCTCTCTCTCTCTCTGTCTTCTTTCACATCCACTCCTCTCTCTCTCTCTGTCTGTCTTCACATCCACTCCTCTCTCTCTCTGTGTCTTCCTTCACATCCACTCCTCTCTCTCTGTCTGTCTTCCTTCACATCCACTCCTCTCTCTCTCTGTCTTCCTTCACATCCACTCCTCTCTCTGTGTCTTCCTTCACATCCACTCCTCTCTCTCTCTTCCTTCACATTCACTCCTCTCTCTCTCTGTCTTCCTTCACATCCACTCCTCTCTCTGTCTTCCTTCACATCCACTCCTCTCTCTCTGTCTTCCTTTACATCAACTCCTCTCTCTCTGTGTCTTCCTTCACATCCACTCCTCTCTCTCTGTCTTCCTTCAGATCCACTCCTCTCTCTCTCTCTCTCTTCCTTCACATCCACTCCTCTCTCTCTGTGTCTTCCTTCACATCCACTCCTCTCTCTGTCTGTCTTCCTTCACATCCACTCCTCTTTCTCTGTGTCTTCCTTCACATCCACTCCTCTCTCTCTGTGTCTTCCTTCACATCCACTCCTCTCTCTGTCTTCCTTCACATCCACTCCTCTCTCTCTGTGTCTTCCTTCACATCCACTCCTCTCTCTCTCTGTTCCTTCCCTCTCCCTCAGGTCTGTGTGATAGACACGGCTTTCCACTAAAAGGGGAAGTCACTCTCCCGCCATCAAAGAGTGCTCTCCATTCACTTCCGGTCTGAAAGATCGCGAGCGAAGGACGCATTTCCGGTGCTTGGTGGACCCTCTACGAGTATGTATATTTGTGGGTGCGTGCGTGCGTGTGTGCGTGTGTGTGTGCGTGCGTGTGTGTATATGCGTGTGGCTGTGTGCA
>JAPXFY010000026.1:60511162-60513662 GCA_030674185.1 Monoplex corrugatus | reverse complement strand
TGTAAGCTGTAGGTACTTAAGGCACGTTCACACGATCAGACTGTATAAGCTGTAGGCACTAAAGGCACGTTCATACGATGAGACTGTATAAGCTGTAGGTACTTAAGGCACGTTCACACGATCAGACTGTATAAGCTGTAGGTACTTAAGGCACGTTCACACGATCACTGTATAAGCTGTAGGCACTTAAGGCACGTTCACACGATCAGACTGTATAAGCTGTAGGTACTTAAGGCACGCTCACACGATCAGACTGTATAAGCTGTAGGTACTTAAGGCACGTTCACACGATCACTGTATAAGCTGTAGGCACTTAAGGCACGTTCACACGATCAGACTGTATAAGCTGTAGGTACTTAAGGCACTTTCACACGATCAGACTGTATAAGCTGTAGGCACTTAAGGCACGTTCACACGATCAGACTGTATAAGCTATAGGTACTTAAGGCACGTTCACACGATCAGACTGTATAAGCTGTAGGTACTTAAGGCACTTTCACATGGTCAGAATGTTGTAAGCTGTAGGTACTTAAGGCACTTTCACACGATCAGACTGTATAAGCTGTAGGTACTTAAGGCACGTTCACACGATCAGACTGTATAAGCTGTAGGTACTTAAGGCACTTTCACACGATCAGACTGTATAAGCTGTAGGCACTTAAGGCACGTTCACACGATCAGACTGTATAAGCTGTAGGTACTTAAGGCACTTTCACACGATCAGACTGTATAAGCTGTAGGCACTTAAGGCACGTTCACACGATCAGACTGTATAAGCTGTAGGTACTTAAGGCACGTTCACACGATCAGACTGTATAAGCTGTAGGTACTTAAGGCACTTTCACACGATCAGACTGTATAAGCTGTAGGCACTTAAGGCACTTTCACACGATCACACTGTATAAGCTGTAGGTACTTAAGGCACTTTCACACGATCAGACTGTATAAGCTGTAGGTACTTAAGGCACTTTCACATGGTCAGAATGTTGTAAGCTGTAGGTACTTAAGGCACGTTCACATGGTCAGAATGTTGTAAGCTGTAGGTACTTAAGGCACGTTCACATGGTCAGACTGTATAAGCTGTAGGTACTTAAGGCACGTTCACATGGTCAGAATGTTGTAAGCTGTAGGCACTTAAGGCACTTTCACACGATCAGACTGTATAAGCTGTAGGTACTTAAGGCACGTTCACACGATCAGAATGTATAAGCTATAGGTACTTAAAGTACTTTCACACGATCAGAATGTATAAGCTGTAGGTACTTAAGGCACTTTCACACGATCAGACTGTATAAGCTGTAGGTACTTAAGGCACTTTCACACGATCAGACTGTATAAGCTGTAGGCACTTAAGGCACGTTCACATGGTCAGAATGTTGTAAGCTGTAGGTACTTAAGGCACGTTCACACGATCAGACTGTATAAGCTGTAGGTACTTAAGGCACTTTCACACGATCAGACTGTATAAGCTGTAGGCACTTAAGGCACGTTCACATGGTCAGAATGTTGTAAGCTGTAGGTACTTAAGGCACGTTCACACGATCAGACTGTATAAGCTGTAGGCACTTAAGGCACGTTCATACAATGAGACTGTATAAGCTGTAGGTACTTAAGGCACGTTCACACGATCAGACTGTATAAGCTGTAGGTACTTAAGGCACGTTCACACGATCACTGTATAAGCTGTAGGCACTTAAGGCACGTTCACACGATCAGACTGTATAAGCTGTAGGTACTTAAGGCACGTTCACACGATCAGACTGTATAAGCTGTAGGCACTTAAGGCACTTTCACACGATCAGACTGTATAAGCTATAGGTACTTAAGGCACGTTCACACGATCAGACTGTATAAGCTGTAGGCACTTAAGGCACGTTCACACGATCAGATTGTATAAGCTGTAGGTACTTAAGGCACGTTCACACGATCAGAATGTTGTAAGCTGGGGGCACTTGAAGCGTTTTAAGGTGATTTGACATGGTGGATACTGGGGCTTTTTCAGTATAAATAGTATCCCCACCTTCTGGAAATTGTGTGCTAGAAATTTCCTCTTTTCCGTTACTCTCTTTGTTTCTGCCTTGTTCCTTTGTTTTCTGTCATTTCTACCTATCATTTTCTGCCTTGCTGGTCCATTCACCTGTATGTGTTCGATAAAGTCTTACGTACTTTCTCTTAGGATTGATAATTAGGAACACGTATCATGTGCATTGTGGGCTCTAGGGAAATGTTCTATGCGGAAACAATTTAGGTAATTTAGGCCCTATTTTACGTTTTAGTGTCCTTAGTTATGTTTCAATTTGTATGGAGTTTTCTAAAATCCCCTGTGTGATAAAATGGATGGAGTGGTCAACGCCAAAGGCGTCTCCTTAGATTATGTGCGCGAATGCATTGGTACGTGTACACAATTTTGTTTTCCATTTAAAAAAAAAAGTATTGTGAATTGGAGCACCTGGTCACAACGGGGAAGCTGGAGGGAAGGAGAGCACCAGGTAGACCCAGG
>JAPXFY010000026.1:60501162-60506162 GCA_030674185.1 Monoplex corrugatus | reverse complement strand
CACATCCACTCCTCTCTCTGTCTGTTCTTCACATCCACTCCTCTCTGTCTGTCTGTCTTCACATCCACTCCTCTCTCTCTTCTACATCCATCTCCTGTCGTCTTCACATCCACTCCTATCTCTGTCTGTCTGTCTTCACATCCACTCCTCTCTCTGTCTGTCTGTCTTCACATCCACTTCTCTGTCTCTACATCCTCCTATCTCGTCTGTCTTCTACATCCACTCCTCTCTTATCTTCTGTCACTCCGACTCCTATCACTCGTCTCACATCCACTCCTCTCAGTCTGTCTGTCTTCACATCCACTCCTATCTCTGTCTGTCTGTCTTCACATCCACTCCTATCTCTGTCTGTCTTCACATCCACTCCTCTCTTTATCTGTCCTGTCTTCACATCCACTCCTATCTCTGTCTGTCTTCACATCCACTCCTATCTCTGTCTGTCTGTCTTCACATCCACTCCTATCTCTGTCTGTCTGTCTTCACATCCCCACTCCTATCACTCCTAGTCTGTCTGTCTTCACATCCACTCCATTCCCTCTCTCTCTGTCTGTCTACTTCACATCCACTCCTCTCTCTGTCTGTCTTCCTTCACATCCACTCCTCTCTCTCTGTGTCTTCCTTAATAATAATAATAATAATTACAATATTTATATAGCGCAAAATCTTGATAAAATCAAATCTAAGCGCTGAAACACACACACACGCACACACACGCACGCACGCACGCACACACGCACGCAGCACACACACACACACACACACACACACACACACACACACACACACACGGCTATAAATGGGGAGAAAGAATAAAAACAATGGAAAATTATAGAGCATATTATATACAATTATATATTGCAATGTGATTCCCCTCCGAGTGGAGACAGGCTGCAGAGGGATTGAGTGAGGTCAGGATTTTTTATGCAGAGGAGAAAAGGTGAGTTTTGAGAGCGGACTTGAAGGAGACAAAAGTAGGTTGCTGACGGACTGAGAGAGGAAGTTTGTTCCAGGAGAGCGGACCAGAAACAGAGAAGGCTCGTGGACCATAGGTATTGAGCTTAGTGCGTGGAAAGCGAAAATTCAAAGGATCGGAGGCAGAGCGGAGGATACGTGAGGGAACATAGATCTCAAGTAGGCTTGACAGGTAATCGGGGGCTGCGTTATTGAGGCTTTTGTAGCACATGGTGTCTAGTTTGTACTGTATGCGCTTTGATACAGGGAGCCAGTGAAGTTGTGCCAGGAGAGGAGATATGTGGTCAGCTTTTTTCTTTTTGAGTACAAGGCGTGCAGCATTGTTTTGAATGCGCTGTAGGATGTGAGTGGTGGAGGCAGGAAGACCGGACAGGAGTGAATTGCAATAGTCAATGCGAGACATTATGAAGGAGAGAACGAGTTTTGCAGTTGTTTCCACAGAGAGATACTTCCTGATCAGGCTTATACGACGGAGGTTATAGTAGCAAGATCTGGCAGTTTGAGAAACAAAGTTGTTCATGGAGAGGGTAGAGTCAATGCAGACACCAAGGTTTTTAGCTGAATCAGAAATTGGGACTGATGTGTTACATAATGGGAGAGAAAGAGGAGGCAGCTGAGAAAGTTTCTGACGGGTGCCAATGAGGATAGTTTTTGTCTGTCTTCACATCCACTCCTCTCTCTGTGTCTTCCTTCACATCCACTCCTCTCTCTGTCTGTCTTCCTTCACATCCACTCCTCTCTCTCTGTGTCTTCCTTCACATCCACTCCTCTCTCTGTCTGTCTTCCTTCACATCCACTCTTCTCCTCTGTGTCTTCCTTCACATCCACTCCTCTCTCTCTGTCTGTCTTCCTTCACATCCACTCCTCTCTCTCTCTGTCTTCCTTCACATCCACTCCCTCTCTCTCTCTCTGTCTTCCTTCACATCCACTCCTCTCTCGTGTTCTCACATCCTCCTTTCGTTGTTTCCTTCACATCCACCCTCCTACTCTCGTGCTGTCTTCACATCCACTACCTCTTGGTTCTCATCTCTCTTGTCCTTCACATCCACTACTCTCTCTCTGTGTCTTCCTTCACATCCACTCCTCTCTCTGTCTTCCTTCACATCCACTCCTCTCTCTGTCTTTCTTCACATCCACTCCTCTCTCTCACTGTCTTCCTTCACACCCACTCCTCTCTCTCTGTCTTTCTTCACATCCACTCCTATCTCTGTGTCTTTCCTTCACATCCACTCCTCTCTCACTGTCTTCCTTCACATCCACTCCTCTCTCACTGTCTTCTTCACATCCACTCCTCTCTCTCTGTTTTCTCTTCACATCCACTCCTCTCTCTCTGTCTTCCTTCACATCCACTCCTCTCTCACTGTCTTCCTTCACATCCACTCCTCTCTCACTGTCTTCCTTCACATCCCTCCTCTCTCACTCTGTCTTCCTTCACATCCACTCCTCTCTCTTGTCTTCCTTCACATCCACTCCTCTCTCTCTCTGTCTCTTCACATCCACTCCTCTCTCTTGTCTTCCTTCCATCCACTCCTCTCTCTGTCTGTCTATCCTTCCATCCACTCCTCCTCTCTTCTGTCTTCCTTCACATCCACTCCTCTCTCCTCTCTTCTGTCTTCCTTCACATCCACTCCTCTCTCTGTCTGTTCCTTCACATCCACTCCTCTCTTCTCTTCACTCATCCTCTCCTGTCTGTCTTCCTTCACATCCCTCCTCCTCTTCTCTGTGTCTTCCTTCAAATCCACTCCTCTCTCTGTGTCTGTCCTTCCTTCACATCCACTCCTCTCTCTCTCTGTGTCTGTCTTCACATCCACTCCTCTCTCTCTGTCTGTCTGTCTTCCTTCACATCCACTCCTCTCTCTGTCTGTCTGTCTTCCTTCACATCCACTCCTCTATCTTTCTATCTGACTGTCTGCACATCCACTCCTCTCCCTGTCTGTCTGTCTTCACATCCACTCCTCTCTCTGTCTGTCTGTCTTCACATCCACTCCTCTCTCTGTCTGTCTTCACATCCACTCCTCTCTCTGTCTGTCTCTCCTTCACATCCACTCCTCTCTCTGTCTGCTGTCTTCACATCCACTCCTCTCTCTGTCTGTTTGTCTTCACATCCACTCCTATCTCTGTCTGTCTGTCTTCACATCCACTCCTATCTCTGTCTGTCTTCACATCCACTCCTATCTCTGTCTGTCTTCACATCCACTCCTATCTCTGTCTGTCTGTCTTCACATCCACTCCTCTCTCTGTCTGTCTGTCTTCACTTCCACTCCTATCTCTGTCTGTCTTCACATCCACTCCTCTCTGTGTCTGTCTCTCTTCACATCCACTCCTCTCTCTGTCTGTCTGTCTTCACATCCACTCCTCTCTCTGTCTGTCTGTCTTCACATCCACTCTTATCTCTGTCTGTCTTCACATCCACTCCTCTCTCTGTCTGTCTTCACATCCATCCTATCTCTGTCTGTCTGTCTTCACATCCACTCCTATCTCTGTCTGTCTGTCTTCACATCCACTCTCTATCTCTGTCTGTCTGTCTTCACATCCACTCCTCTCTCTGTCTGTCTTCACATCCACTCCTCTCTCTCTCTATCTGTCTGTCTTCACATCCACTCCTATCTCTGTCTGTCTGTCTTCACATCCACTCCTATCTCTGTCTGTCTTCACATCCACTCCTCTCTCTGTCTGTCTGTCTTCACATCCACTCCTATCTCTGTCTGTCTGTCTTCACATCCACTCCTATCTCTGTCTGTCTGTCTTCACATCCACTCCTCTCTCTGTCTGTCTTCACATCCACTCCTCTCTCTATCTGTCTGTCTTCACATCCACTCCTATCTCTGTCTGTCTGTCTTCACATCCACTCCTATCTCTATCTGTCTGTCTTCACATCCACTCCAATCTCTGTCTGTCTGTCTTCACATCCACTCCTCTCTCTCTCTATCTGTCTGTCTTCACATCCACTCCTCTCTCTGTCTGTCTGTCTTCACATCCACTCCTATCTCTGTCTGTCTGTCTTCACATCCACTCCTATCTCTGTCTGTCTGTCTTCACATCCACTCCTATCTCTGTCTGTCTGTCTTCACATCCACTCCTATCTCTGTCTGTCTTCACATCCACTCCATTCCCTCTCTCTTTGTCTGTCTACTTCACATCCACTCCTCTCTCTGTCTGTCTTCCTTCACATCCACTCCTCTCTCTCTGTGTCTTCCTTAATAATAATTTATAATAATTACAATATTTATATAGCGCAAAATCTTGATAAAATCAAATCTAAGCGCTGAAACACACACGCACGCACGCACACACACGCACGCACGCACGCACGCACGCACACACACACACACACACACACACACACACACGGCTATAAATGGGGAGAAAGAATAAAAACAATGGAAAATTATAGAGCATATTATATACAATTATATATTGCAATGTGATTCCCCTCCGAGTGGAGACAGGCTGCAGAGGGGATTGAGTGAGGTCAGGATTTTTTATGCAGAGGAGAAAAGGTGAGTTTTGAGAGCGGACTTGAAGGAGACAAAAGTAGGTTGCTGACGGACTGAGAGAGGAAGTTTGTTCCAGGAGAGCGGACCAGAAACAGAGAAGGCTCGTGGACCATAGGTATTGAGCTTAGTGCGTGGAAAGCGAAAATTCAAAGGATCGGAGGCAGAGCGGAGGATACGTGAGGGAACATAGATCTCAAGTAGGCTTGACAGGTAATCGGGGGCTGCGTTATTGAGGCTTTTGTAGCACATGGTGTCTAGTTTGTACTGTATGCGCTTTGATACAGGGAGCCAGTGAAGTTGTGCCAGGAGAGGAGATATGTGGTCAGCTTTTTTCTTTTTGAGTACAAGGCGTGCAGCATTGTTTTGAATGCGCTGTAGGATGTGAGTGGTGGAGGCAGGAAGACCGGACAGGAGTGAATTGCAATAGTCAATGCGAGACATTATGAAGGAGAGAACGAGTTTTGCAGTTGTTTCCACAGAGAGATACTTCCTGATCAGGCTTATACGATGGAGGTGATAGTAGCAAGATCT
>JAPXFY010000026.1:60486162-60496162 GCA_030674185.1 Monoplex corrugatus | reverse complement strand
CCGCGTGCACTTAAGGGCGCTTTCACACGATGAGAGCGAGCGTGTGAGCACTTAAGGCGTCGTCACACCTTTAGACTGCGAGCTGCACGCACTTTTCGCGCCTTTAAACCATGGCATCTTAGCTGTGAAAACTTAACCATTTTTGCACCTGTAACCTGTCCATAGGCTTCATAAACTTAACCCTTTTACACCCGCAACATGCCCATAAGCTTCAAAAACTTAACCCTTTTACACCTGCAGCATGCCCATAGGCTTCAAAAACTTAACCCTTTGACTCCCATAGCCTGTCCATCAGCTGCAAAAACTTAACCCTTTGACTCCCGTAGCCTGTCCATCAGTTGCAAAAACTTAACCCTTTTACTCCTGCAGCCTGTCCATAAGCTTCAAAAACTTAACACTTCGACTCTCTTATCCTAACTTCCAGCTTTCTCCAAGCAGTTGGTGGATAGTGTGACAGACTGAAAGAGTTAAGGTTCGCTTCGCTGTCATGGCTGACAATGGAACAGAATGCCTGCTGACCAACCAGCTTTCACAGCCTACAACCAGAGGTTCTCTGGAGTCCCAGCAAGAGGACGACCTCACAGACGATGAATGGAAGGCGTCAGACAGACCCTCCATGTTGATGGCCTGTCAGTCACAGAGGCAGCCCGCCTCACACCTGACCTTTGTCTCCGCCTACCAGCGACATCTGACGGCAGATCACCTGTCACCTGTTGACGTCACTGGGTTCAGTGATGGCCCCTGCACTATGTGACACAGCTACTCTCCTCCAGATGGCTCTGTCTTGACTTTTGTGGACAACTTCTGGACTATTTAGGCCACTGATGTTGGTTATGTTCTCCATGTATGAGATTGGAGGTCTGCCTTTCTTCCTTTTTACCACTGGTTTTCCTTGAAAGATGATTGCCATGAGGTCTGTGTTCTTGTTGCCTGACACATGGCCAATGTATTTTAGTCTTCTCTTGTTGATGTCTGCATTTAAGCAGCTTTCACATGATCAGACTGTGTCAGCTGTGAGCACTTAAGGCATCTTCACACGATCATACTCTTGTAAGCTGTTAACGACACGATCAGACCACAAGCTCCATGCAGTTTTGGCGCTCTCAGACGATCACATCATTAGCTATCAGCACTTAGGGCGTTGTCACACGACCAGACTGTATAAATTTGTGAGAGCTTAAGGCATTTTAAATCATCAGATTTTGTGCAGACTTAAGGCGCGTTCACACGATCAGACTGTATAAGCTGTAGGTACTTAAGGCAATTTCACACAGTCTGACTGTTGTAAGCTGTGGGACTTAAAAGTGTTTTGAACCCACCAGACTGCATAAGCCGTGAGAGCTTAAGGCACGTTCACACGATCAGACTGTATAAGCTGTAGGTACTTAAGACACTTTCACATGGTCAGAATGTATAAGCTGTAGGTACATAAGACACTTTCATATGATCAGAATGTTGTAAGCTGTAGGTACTTAAGGCACTTTCACACGATCAGACTGTATAAGCTGTAGGTACATAAGACACTTTCACATGGTCAGAATGTATAAGCTGTAGGTACTTAAGGCACTTTCACATGGTCAGAATGTTGTAAGCTGTAGGTACTTAAGGCACTTTCACACGATCAGACTGTATAAGATGTAGGTACTTAAGGCACGTTCACACGATCAGACTGTATAAGCTGTAGGTACTTAAGGCACTTTCACATGGTCAGAATGTATAAGCTGTAGGTACTTAAGGCACTTTCACATGGTCAGACTGTATAAGCTGTAGGTACTTAAGGCACTTTCACATGGTCAGAATGTATAAGCTGTAGGCACTTAAGGCACTTTCAACATGGTCAGAATGTTGTAAGCTGTAGGTACTTAAGGCACATTCACACGATCAGACTGTATAAGCTTTAGGTACTTAAGGCACTTTCACATGGTCAGAATGTATAAGCTGTAGGCACTTAAGGCACTTTCACATGGTCAGAATGTTGTAAGCTGTAGGTACTTAAGGCACTTTCACACGATCAGACTGTATAAGCTGTAGGTACTTAAGGCACGTTCACACGATCAGACTGTATAAGCTGTAGGTACTTAAGGCACTTTCACATGGTCAGACTGTATAAGCTGTAGGTACTTAAGGCACTTTCACATGGTCAGAATGTATAAGCTGTAGGTACTTAAGGCACTTTCACATGGTCAGAATATATAAGCTGTAGGTACTTAAGGCACTTTCACATGGTCAGAATGTTGTAAGCTGTAGGTACTTAAGGCACTTTCACACGATCAGACTGTATAAGCTGTAGGTACTTAAGGCACGTTCACACGATCAGACTGTATAAGCTGTAGGTACTTAAGACACTTTCACACGATCAGACTGTATAAGCTGTAGGTACTTAAGGCACTGTCACACTATAAAAGACTGTATAAGCTGTAGGCACTTAAGGCACGTTCACACAGATCAGACTGTATAAGCTGTAGGTACTTAAGGCACGTTCACACGATCAGACTGTATAAGCTGTAGGTACTTAAGGCACTTTCACACGATCAGACTGTATAAGCTGTAGGCACTTAAGGCACTTTCACACGATCACACTGTATAAGCTGTAGGTACTTAAGGCACTTTCACACGATCAGACTGTATAAGCTGTAGGTAACTTAAGGCACTTTCACATGTCAGATGTTGTAAGCTGTAAGGTACTTAAGGCACGTTTCACATGGTCAGAATGTTGTAAGCTGTAGGTACTTAAGGCACGTTCACACGATCAGACTGTATAAGCTTTAGGTACTTAAGGCACGTTTCACAGTCAGACTGTATAAGCTGTAGGTACTTAAGGCACGTTCACAATGTCAGACTGTTGTAAGCTGTAGGACTTAAAGGCACGTTCACATGGTCAGACTGATAAGCTGTAGGTACTTAAGGCACGTTCACAGGTCAGAATGTGTAAGCTGTAGGTACTTAAGCACTTTCACACGATCAGATGTATAAGCTGTAGGTACTTAAGGCACGTTCACACGATCAGAATGTATAAGCTGTAGTACTTAAGGCACTTTCACACGATCAGAATGTATAAGCTGTAGGTACTTAAGGCACTTTCACACGATCAGACTGTATAAGCTGTAGGTACTTAAGGCACTTCACACGATCAGACTGTATAAGCTGTAGGTACTTAAGGCACTTTCACTACGATCAGAATGTATAAGCTGTAGGTACTTAAGGCACGTTCACACGATCAGACTGTATAAGCTGTAGGTACTAAGGCACTTTCACATGGTCAGAATGTATAAGCTGTAGGTACTTAAGGCACTTCACATGATCAGACTGTATAAGCTGTAGGTACTTAAGGCACTTTCACACGATCAACTGTATAAGCTGTAGGCACTTAAGGCACTTCACCGATCAATGTATAAGCTGTAGGTACTTAAGGCACTTTCACACGATCAGACTGTATAAGCTGTAGGTACTTAAGGCACTTTCACACGATCAGACTGTATAAGCTGTAGGCACTTAAGGCACGTTCACACGATCAGAATGTATAAGCTGTAGGTACTTAAGGCACTTTCACACGATCAGACTGTATAAGCTGTAGGTACTTAAGGCACGTTCACACGATCAGACTGTATAAGCTGTAGGTACTTAAGGCACTTCACACGATGTCAGACTGTATAAGCTGTAGGTACTTAAGGCACTTTCACATGGTCAGACTGTATAAGCTGTAGGTACTTAAGGCACTTTCACATGGTCAGAATGTTGTAAAGCTGTAGGTACTTAAGGCACTTTCACATGTCAGAACTGTATAAGCTGTAGGTACTTAAGGCACTTTCACACGATCAGACTGTATAAGCTGTAGGTACTTAAGGCACTTCACACGATCAGACTGTATAAGCTGTAGGCACTTAAGGCACTTTCACACGATCAGACTGTATAAGCTGTAGGTACTTAAGGCACTTTCACACGATCAAGACTGTATAAGCTGTAGGCACTTAAGGCACGTTCACACGATCAGACTGTATAAGCTGTAGGTACTTAAGGCACGTTCACACGATCAGACTGTATAAGCTGTAGGTACTTAAGGCACTTTCACACGATCAGACTGTATAAGCTGTAGGCACTTAAGGCACTTTCACACGATCACACTGTATAAGCTGTAGGTACTTAAGGCACTTTCACACGATCAGACTGTATAAGCTGTAGGTACTTAAGGCACTTTCACATGGTCAGAATGTTGTAAGCTGTAGGTACTTAAGGCACGTTCACATGGTCAGAATGTTGTAAGCTGTAGGTACTTAAGGCACGTTCACATGGTCAGACTGTATAAGCTGTAGGTACTTAAGGCACGTTCACATGGTCAGAATGTTGTAAGCTGTAGGCACTTAAGGCACTTTCACACGATCAGACTGTATAAGCTGTAGGTACTTAAGGCACGTTCACACGATCAGAATGTATAAGCTATAGGTACTTAAAGTACTTTCACACGATCAGAATGTATAAGCTGTAGGTACTTAAGGCACTTTCACACGATCAGACTGTATAAGCTGTAGGTACTTAAGGCACTTTCACACGATCAGACTGTATAAGCTGTAGGCACTTAAGGCACGTTCACATGGTCAGAATGTTGTAAGCTGTAGGTACTTAAGGCACGTTCACACGATCAGACTGTATAAGCTGTAGGTACTTAAGGCACTTTCACACGATCAGACTGTATAAGCTGTAGGCACTTAAGGCACGTTCACATGGTCAGAATGTTGTAAGCTGTAGGTACTTAAGGCACGTTCACACGATCAGACTGTATAAGCTGTAGGCACTTAAGGCACGTTCATACAATGAGACTGTATAAGCTGTAGGTACTTAAGGCACGTTCACACGATCAGACTGTATAAGCTGTAGGTACTTAAGGCACGTTCACACGATCACTGTATAAGCTGTAGGCACTTAAGGCACGTTCACACGATCAGACTGTATAAGCTGTAGGTACTTAAGGCACGTTCACACGATCAGACTGTATAAGCTGTAGGCACTTAAGGCACTTTCACACGATCAGACTGTATAAGCTATAGGTACTTAAGGCACGTTCACACGATCAGACTGTATAAGCTGTAGGCACTTAAGGCACGTTCACACGATCAGATTGTATAAGCTGTAGGTACTTAAGGCACGTTCACACGATCAGAATGTTGTAAGCTGGGGGCACTTGAAGCGTTTTAAGGTGATTTGACATGGTGGATACTGGGGCTTTTTCAGTATAAATAGTATCCCCACCTTCTGGAAATTGTGTGCTAGAAATTTCCTCTTTTCCGTTACTCTCTTTGTTTCTGCCTTGTTCCTTTGTTTTCTGTCATTTCTACCTATCATTTTCTGCCTTGCTGGTCCATTCACCTGTATGTGTTCGATAAAGTCTTACGTACTTTCTCTTAGGATTGATAATTAGGAACACGTATCATGTGCATTGTGGGCTCTAGGGAAATGTTCTATGCGGAAACAATTTAGGTAATTTAGGCCCTATTTTACGTTTTAGTGTCCTTAGTTATGTTTCAATTTGTATGGAGTTTTCTAAAATCCCCTGTGTGATAAAATGGATGGAGTGGTCAACGCCAAAGGCGTCTCCTTAGATTATGTGCGCGAATGCATTG
This sequence comes from Monoplex corrugatus, assembly GCA_030674185.1. Lineage (NCBI taxonomy): Eukaryota > Metazoa > Mollusca > Gastropoda > Littorinimorpha > Ranellidae > Monoplex > Monoplex corrugatus. Next base: position 60,490,547 of record JAPXFY010000026.1, on the reverse strand, counting down.
GTACGTGTACACAATTTTGTTTTCCATTTAAAAAAAAAAGTATTGTGAATTGGAGCACCTGGTCACAACGGGGAAGCTGGAGGGAAGGAGAGCACCAGGTAGACCCAGGGACAGAATGCTGGACGGACTTGCAGAGTGGCTGGGGATGAGGAGGGTGGGGGAGATGCTGGGGGCAACGAGAGATAGAGATGGTTGGAAGTCCATGGTCGCCAACGCCATGCGGCAGCGCACCTGATGATGATGATGATAATTGTGAATGGTTTGAAATGGTTTTAGCCCTGATATGGCTCTGCGCAGTCGGCTGGGCTTTGAACAAAAATTACAATAACAATAACTGGTTGACCAGCCCAACAGGTTAGCAATGTCCATAGTTACGTTTAAACTTATACTCCAGTTTGATTTCCTCTCTCAGTCCGTCAGCAACTTACTTTTGTCTCCTTCAAGTCCGCTCTCAAAACTCACCTCTTCTCCTCTGCATAAAATCCTGACCCCACTCAATCCCCTCTGCAGCCTGTCTCCACTCGGAGGGGAATCACATTGTAATATATAATTGTATATAATATGCTCTCTATAATTTTCCATTGCTTTTATTCTTTCTCCCCATTTATAGCCGTGTGCGTGTGCGTGTGCGTGTGTGTGTGTGCGCGTGCGTGCGTGCGTGTGTGTGCGTGCGTGCGTGTGTGTCTGTTTTAGCGCTTAGATTTGATTTTATCAAGATTTTGCGCTATATAAAATATTGTATATTATTATTATTATTTTTTGTTGTTGAAATCCCCTGTTTGATAAATTGGACGGAACGGTCAACGCCAGAGGCGTATCATTGGATTATGTGAGCGAATGTAATTATATGTGAACTTAATTTGCTTTTCCATTTATTTTGCCTGTTAAACTATTGTGTACGTTCTGAGATCGTCACAGCCCTGATATGACTTTGCACAGTTGGCTGGACTTTAAACAAAAAATATCAATTATTGATTTGCTGGCCAAAATGATTGCCCTGCACTCATGATTAGATATCCTGGGTTCGATCCCAGCAGGCCACGTAAGGACATTGGGCCGTTAATGACCACGTCAATGCTTCCATCGTTGTGGTGGAGTCAGTTTCCTGTTTTATACTCCCCTCCTCCCCCCTTCCCCATCTCCAGACTCTTCCAGTGTGAAGGTGTTGGCGTAGACTTAAGGAGTCTGCCAGATAATTTGCTTGCAGATTTTGATGGGAGTGGGTGTGGAATTGTTTGAATGCGATGAATCTCTCTTTGAACCACACATCCCAACTTCTTAAAATTCGCTCTTTATTTCTCTCCTTCTCCCCCCCTCCCCCGCCCCTTACACCACACACACACAAACACGCACGCTCGCACATACACGCGCGCGCACACACACACAAACACACACTAACGTACAGACACAAACACACACACACACACACACACCACCACCACCACACCTTACAACACAACACACACACACACACACACACACTCTCTCTCTCTCTCAACAGAGAGAGACGCACACACACATACACAACACCACACACACCCACCCACCCACCCACACACACACACCCCCATCCACCCACACACACACCCCGTGTCCTCAGACCGAATTCCACTACAAAGGGGAAGCCACTCTCCCACCATCAAGTGTGCTCTCCCTTTGACTTCCTGTCTGGAGGGTCATGCGCAAGGGAGGCATTTCCGGTGTCGGTGGGGAGCAGTCTTTGCTGGAGATGTGTGTAAAGACAGGCTGCTAGGGCGTGATGTTTTTAACTTGTGTGTCTGTTTTCCTGGACTCTCTCCCTCCTCTTCCCTCTCTCTCCCCCTCCCCTCCCCTTCCTCTCTCCTCTCTCTCCCCTCCACCTCCCCACTCTCTCCCTCCACTCTCACACCCCTGCCCCTCCTCCCCTTCTGTTCCCTCTCCCTTTCTGTCGATTAATACACTGCTATTTAAAAAGAACTGGGAACTCTCTCTTCTGTTCAGTGTGTGAGTGAGTGAGTGAGTGAGAGAGAGAGAGAGAGAGACAGAAAGAGAGAAACAGACAGAAAGAGAGAGAGACAGCGAGAGAGAGAGGGAGAGACAGAAAGAAAGAGACAGCGAGAGAGAGAGAGAGAGAGAGAGAGAGCGAGAGAGAGAGAGAGAGAGAGAGAGAGAATAAGAAACAAACACTAAAAAGAGATAGGAAGGGGAAGGAGGAGGGAGGAAGGGAGAGAGAGAGACAGAGAGAGAGAGAGAGACAGAGAGAGAGAGAGAGACAGCGAGAAAGAGAGAGAGAGACAGCGAGAGAGACAGAGAGAGAGAGAGAGCGAGAGAGAGAGAGAGAGAAAGAAAGAGACAGCGAGAGAGAAAGAGAGCGAGAGAGAGAGCCAGAGAAAGAGAGACAGTGAGAGAGAGAGAGAGAGAGTGAGAGAGACAGCGAGACAGAGAGAGAGCAAGAGAGAAAGAGAGAGAGAGAGAGAGACAGCGAGACAGAGAGAGAGCGAGAGAGAGACAGAGACAGAGAGACAGAAAGACATAGAGAGACAGAGAGAAAGAGAGAAACAGAGAGCGAAAGAGAGAGAGAGACAGAGACAGAGAGATTGAGAGAGACACACACACACAGAGCGAGAGAGAGAGACAGTGAGAGAGAGAGAGATGTGAGACAAACACTAGAAAGAAAGAGAGAGGGAGAAGGAGGAGGAAGGGAAAGAGAGAGAGAGATGTGAGACAAACACAAGAAAGAGAGAGAGGGGGGAGGAGTAGGAAGGGAAAGAGAGAGAGAGATGGGGGGGGGGACTTAAGGAGCGGGGTGGAGAGAATAATGTGATGTTACTTTGTGTGTTATGGAGATGTGAAGAGACAAAGAGTGAGACAGATAGACAGACAGACTGACAGACAGACAGACAGAGGTAGAAAGATAGAGAGAGGGGGGAGACAGACAGAGAGACAGACAGATAGAGGGGGGAGACAGACAGAGACAGACAGATAGACAGAGACAGACAGAGAGAAAAAGAGAATGACAGAGAGAAAGAAAGAAAGAAAGAAAGAGAGAGAGAGAGAGAGAGAGAGAGAGAGAGAGAGAGAGAGAGAGAGAGAGAGAAAGAATGTGTGCGTGTTTAACATGTATTTGTGCGAGACAGTGTGTGTGTGTGTGTGTGGTGGTGGTGGTCTTTGATTTAATGTCTATTCACTAAAGTGATTTTAGACAAAAAAGAAAAAAAAAAAAAAAACTTGCAAAAGGTTAATCTTCAGGAAAAAAAAAATGAACCAGAAAAACAAGACAAGAAAGAAAAATTCACAAATGACGTTATCATAATTAACGATTGAAACAGTAAAATTAGCTAACCATAACACTGAACATGAGAAGTAACGGCACGTTAAATATATTTCGCTATCGGACTTTTTGACAGGCTAACAAAAAATTCATATGTTAAGGATGGTGAGGCAAATATGTCAGAAACTGTCTTCGTTGATAATGTAGGTATATGTTGTTTTACCCGAACGCATGAAAGAATATGACTATGTGTTATCTTCTTTCCACACAGGCACACTACATTCCTGGTGTATTTTGTTTTGAATGCATCAAGTTTCCACCTATACATAAGGGATTGTATACTTCTGCTGGCAAGGAACCGCTTAGGTGTTTTGCTAATTTCAAAATTCATGTAACATTTTTCATACTTTTTCTGTTTATCTTGAAACTGCTTCCATACGTAGGCGTCCACTAAGGTATAACACTCATGCAATGAGAGGGAAAGTTGTATATGATTTGAATCTGGTGAGCTCTTTGCCCCCCGTTTGGCAGCCCTATCAACCATATCATTGTAATGAAAAGAACTATGAGATGGTATCCAGCAGAAAGTAATATCAGTGCCTCTTAAGGATAAACTATTAATCAAGTGAGTAATTTCCAATATCATTTCAGATCTTGTTTGTAATTTTGATAATTCAAGAGCTTGAAGTACAGATTTTGAATCAACGCAAAAAAGTATCTGGGGAATTGTCCTAGGAAGATTTATCATACAATTCAAAGCCATTAAGATTGCAAAGAGTTCTGCAGTAAAGATAGATTTATAAAGTCCTATATAGAAAGATTTCTCAATTTTGAGAGCAGGTATTAAAAACGCTGAACCTGCTTGTCTTTCAATTATTGAACCATCAGTGTAAACTTTCAAGTGATCGGAATAAAAGTCTTCTATATGACATTTAACGTGACATGCCAGTAAATTGATATTATCTTCTTTTTTTAAGTCAGTGTGGTGTATGTCAAATCGTGCTCTTTGAAGTTCCCAACTGGGTACTGGTGAAAACGAAGGTCTTAAAGTTACAGGACCTGTGTCTAAATCAATTCCAGAGCCTTTCATAACATCAGCTGTAAATGTTGCAAGCGTGACCTGTGAGGATATTGA
>JAPXFY010000026.1:60456162-60461162 GCA_030674185.1 Monoplex corrugatus | reverse complement strand
CTCTCTCTCTCTCTCATTTTCTGTCTCGTTGTCTGTCTGTCTGTCTCTGTCTCCCTGTCTGTCTGTTTGTTGCTCTCTCTCTCTCTCTCTCATTTTCTGTCTCTCTCGTTGTCTGTCTCTGTCTCCCTGTCTGTCTGTTTGTCTGTCTGTCTGTCTCCCTTCTATCGTCTCCTCTACATTTATATCCCTTACTGATGCTGTCCCTTGATGAAAGTGGAACCCAACACCTTGTCAATGGTTAATCCATTTGACTGACCACTTGACCACATCCACCACTGTTGGTGTTCACTTTGTTTCTTGTGTGCTTTTGTCCCACCCACCCCCACCTTGTAAGCTGTCTGTCTGTCTGTTTGTCTGTCTGTCTCTCTCTCTCTCCCTCTTCTCTCTCTCTTTCTCTCTCTCTTTCTCTCTGCTGTCTCTCTCTTTTCCTCTTTCTCTTTGTCTTTCTCTCTCTCTCTGTCTCTCTCTCTCCTCTCTCTCTTTCTCTCTCTATCTGTCTGTCTGTCTCTCTCTTTCCCTCTTTCTTTCTGTCTCTCTCTCTCTCTCTAGCTCTCTGTCTCTCCCTCTTTCTTCGCTCTCTCTCTCTGACTCTCTCTCTCCCCTCCTTTCTTTCTCTCCCTCTTTCTCTCTGCCTCTCTCTTTCTCTCTCTCTCTTTCTCTCTCTGTCTCTCTCTCTTTTCCTCTTTCTCTCTGTCTTTCTCTCTCTCTCTGTCTCTCTCTCTCTCCCTCTTTCTCTCTCTCCCTCTTTCTCTCTCTCTCTTTCTCTCTATCTGTCTGTCTGTCTCTCTCTTTCCCTCTTTCTTTCTATCTATCTCTCTCTGTCTCTCTCTCTCTCCCTCTTTCTCTCTCTCTCTCTTTCTCGCTCTCTCTCTGACTCTCTCTCTCTCTTTTCTTCTCTCTTCTTCTATCTGTCTCTTCTCTTCTGTCTGTCTGTCTCTCTCTCTTTCCTCTCTTTCTTTCTATCTTCTCTCTGTCCTCTCTGTCTCTCCTTTCCTCTCGTCTTTTTTTCTGCTCTCTCTCTGATCTTCTCTCTCCTCTTTCTCTTCTCTTCTTCCTCTGTCTCTTCTCTGTTGCGCTCTCTCACTTTCTTCTATCTGTCTGCCTGTCTGCCTGTCTGTCTCTCTCGCTCCGTCTGTTTTTCTGTCTCTCTGTCAGTATCTATCTGTCTCTGTATCTCTGTTCTCTGTCTGTCTCGTCTCTCTCTTGTCGCTCTCTCACTTTCTATCTATCTGTCTGTCTGTCTGCCTGTCTGTCTTCTCGTCCTCGTTTTTCTTCTCTTCTCTTCACTTGTCTCTGTCTCTGTTGCTCTTCACTTTCTTGTCTCTTTGCTCTCCTTTCTCCTGTCTGTTCTCTCTCTCGCTCCGTCTGTTTTTCTGTCTCTCTGTCAGTATCTATCTGTCTCTGTATCTCTGTCTCTGTCTGTCTCTGTCTCTCTCTCTGTCGCTCTCTCACTTTCTATCTATCTGTCTGTCTGTCTGCCTGTCTGTCTATCTCGCTCCGTCTGTTTGTTTTTCTGTCTCTCTGTCAGTATCTATCTGTCTCTGTATCTCTGTCTCTCTCTGTCTCTGTCTCTCTCTCTCTGTGTCGCTCTCTCACTTTCTATCTGTCTCTCTGTCTGCCTGTCTGTCTCTCTCGCTCCGTCTGTTTGTTTTTCTGTCTCTCTGTCAGTATCTATCTGTCTCTGTATCTCTGTCTCTCTCTGTCTCTGTCTCTCTCTCTGTCGCTCTCTAACTTTCTATCTATCTGTCTGTCTGTCTGCCTGTCTGTCTCTCTCGCTCCGTCTGTTTGTTTTTCTGTCTCTCTGTCAGTATCTATCTGTCTCTGTATCTCTGTCTCTCTCTGTCTCTGTCTCTCTCTCTCTGTGTCGCTCTCTCACTTTCTATCTATCTGTCTCTCTGTCTGCCTGTCTGTCTCTCTCGCTCCGTCTGTTTGTTTTTCTGTCTCTCTGACAGTATCTATCTGTCTCTGTATCTCTGTCTCTCTCTCTCTCTCTGTCTCTCTGCTGTCGCTCTCTCACTTTCTATCTATCTGTCTGTCTGTCTGCCTGTCTGTCTCTCTCGCTCCGTCTGTTTGTTTTTCTGTCTCTCTGTCAGTATCTATCTGTCTCTGTATCTCTGTCCTCTCTCTCGTCTCTCTCTCACTTTCTATCTATCTGTCTGTCTGTCTGCCTGCCTGTCTGTCCTCCGCTCCGTCTGTTTGTTTTTCTGTCTCTCTGTCAGTATCTATCTGTCTCTGTATCTCTGTCTCTCTCTCTCTCTCTGTCGCTCTCTCACTTTCTATCTATCTGTCTGTCTGTCTGCCTGTCTGTCCTCTGTTCTCTCGTCCTGGCTTCCGTTTGCTCTCGTCACTTTCTATCTGTCTGTCTGTCTGTCTGTCTCTGTATTTCTCTGTATCTATCTGTCTGTATCTCTGCCTCTGTCTCTCTCTGTCTGTCTGTCTCTGTATCTTCTCTGTCTCTTATCTGTCTGTATCTCTGCCTCTGTCTCTGTCTGTCTGTCTGTCTTCTGTATCTCTCTGTCTCTATCTGTCCTGTATCTCTGCCTCTGTCTCTGTCTGTCTGTCTGTCTGTCTCTGTATCTCTATCTGTCTGTATCTCTGCCTCTGTCTCTGTCTGTCTGTCTGTCTGTATCTCTCTGTCTCTATCTGTCTGTATCTCTGCCTCTGTCTGTCTGTCTGTCTCTGTATCTCTCTGTCTCTATCTGTCTGTATCTCTGCCTCTGTCCTCTGTCTGTCTGTCTATCTGTCTGTATCTGTATCTCTCTGTCTCTATCTGTCCTGTATCTCTGCCTCTGTCTATCTGTCTGTCTGTCTGTCTCTGTATCTCTCTGTCTCTATCTGTCTGTATCTCTGCCTCTGTCTCTGTCTGTCTGTCTATCTGTCTGTATCTGTATCTCTCTGTCTCTATCTGTCTGTATCTCTGCCTCTGTCTCTATCTGTCTGTCTGTCTGTCTCTGTATCTCTGTCTCTGTCTGTCTGTATCTCTGCCTCTGTCTCTGTCTGTCTGTCTGTCTCTGTATCTCTCTGTCTCTGTCTGTATCTCTGCCTCTGTCTCTATCTGTCTGTCTGTATCTCTCTGTCTCTATCTGTCTGTATCTCTACCTCTGTCTCTGTCTGTCTGTCTGTCTGTCTCTGTATCTCTCTGTCTCTATCTGTCTGTATCTCTGCCTCTGTCTCTGTCTGTCTGTCTGTCTGTCTGTATATGTATCTCTCTGTCTCTATCTGTCTGTATCTCTGCCTCTGTCTCTGTCTGTCTGTCTGTATCTCTCTGTCTCTATCTGTCTGTATCTCTGCCTCTGTCTCTGTCTGTCTGTCTCTGTATCTCTATGTCTCTATCTGTCTGTATCTCTGCCTCTGTCTCTGTCTGTCTGTCTGTCTGTATCTGTATCTCTCTGTCTCTATCTGTCTGTATCTCTGCCTCTGTCTCTGTCTGTCTGTCTCTCTTTTATCGTCTTCTCTCCATTATTTACCTCCCTTACTGGTCCTTTCCCTTGATGAAAGTCGAACCCAACACCTTCTCAATCGTTAATCCAGTTGGCCAACCACTTCACCACTGTTGTGATTCAATTTGTTTCCTTTGTGTTGTTTGTCCTCCCCCTTGTAGGCTGGAGACAAAGGTGGGAAGAAGAAGTGGTGTGGCACAGTGGATGGACCACGTGACGTTGATCTTGGAGTGGACGGGGGTGGGGGTGGGGGGAGGGGGGATGGGGGTGGAGGTGTCGTGATTGACTTAAGTCTTTCCCCATCGTCACTCCATTTAAGGGGTTGGTGTGTGTGTGTGGGGGGGGTGGTGGTGGGGGTGTGGGAGGGTGGTGGTGAGTGGTGGTGGTGGTCGAGGGGTATCGACTATTGTCAGCACAGTTGAGCCGGAAACTGAGCGAGCTGCCCAGTTAACCCTCCGACTCCCGCCCGCAACCTGTCCTCCAGCTGCAAAAACTTAACCCTCTGACTCCCGCACCACGCACTAAGCTCAATACCTATGGTCCACGAGCCTTCTCTGTTTCTGGTCCACTCTCCTGGAACAAACTTCCTCTCTCAGTCCGTCAGCAACCTACTTTTGTCTCCTTCAAGTCCGCTCTCAAAACTCACCTTTTCTCCTCTGCATAAAATCCTGACCTCACTCAATCCCCTCTGCAGCCTGTCCACTCGGAGGGGAATCACATTGTAATATATAATTGTATATAATATGCTCTCTATAATTTTCCATTGCTTTTAATCTTTATCCCCATTTATAGCCATGTGTGTGTGTGTGTGTGTGTGTGTGTGTGTGTGTGTGTGTGTGTGTGTGTGTGTTGTGCGTGCATGTGTATGCGTGCGTGTGTATGCGTGCGTGCGTGTGTGTCTGTTTCAGCGCTTAGATTTGATTTTTATCAAGATTTTGCGCTATATAAATATTGTAATTGTTATTAATTATTATTATTACCCTGTCCACCAGCGGCAAAAACTTAACCCTTTGACTCCCACACCCTGTCCACCAGCATCCTGCATTGTCAACCATGCTAGCAAAACAAAAACTTAACCCTTTGACTCCCGCACCCTGTCCACCAGCATCCTGCATTGTCAACCATGCTAGCAAAACAAAAACTTAACCCTTTGATTCCCGCATCCTGTCCACCAGCACCCTGCATTGTTAACCATGCTAGCAAAACAATAACTTAACCCTTTGACTCCCGCACCCTGTCCACCAGCATCCTGCATTGTCAACCATGCTAGCAAAACAAAAACTTAAACCCTTTGACTCCCGCACCCTGTCCACCAGCATCCTGCATTGTCAACCATGCTGGCAAAGCAAAAACTAAATTGACTTCTTGCAAGAAGCTGGTGGATAGGGTGAAAGAATCAATGGGTAAAATTAACCCTTTGACTTTCAGTACGAAGCTGGATAGGGTGTAGGAGGCAAAAGGGTTAATAACTATCTATGACGCAACAGTGGATGGAGAGAGAGGGGGGTGGGGAGGGAGGGATGCAGAAGACTTCAAGGGGTTAGGTGTAGGTTTGTGTGT
>JAPXFY010000026.1:60448662-60451162 GCA_030674185.1 Monoplex corrugatus | reverse complement strand
GTCTCTGTCTGTGTCTCTCTGTCTCTCTCTGTGTCTCCTCTTCCTCTTCTTTCTCTCTTTCCGTTTTACCAATGTGTTGGTGAGAGAGAATTCTTGTTCGTATACCCATACCACAGCACGGAATTTCATATCGTCTTGAAGCAGCTCTTTCACAAGATTATTTTCTTTACACACACACACACACACACACACACACGTACGCACGCACGCACGCACGCGCGCGCGCACGCACGCACGCACGCACGCGCGCGCGCACGCACGCACGCACGCACGCACGCACGCACGCACACACACACACACACATATATATATATTTATGATTATCGAGAGTGAGAGAGAAAACGGGAGGGGGGGGGGGGGCAAGAAAGAAACAGAGAGAGGGAGTAAGAGAAGGCGACAAATACAGAGAGAGGGGTGAGGGAGAGAAAGAGAGGGAGAGGATATATATATATATATATATATATATATACATAGAGAGAGAGAGACAGACAGACAGAGAGACAGAGAGAGACAGACAGAGACAGAGGAAGAGAGAGAGAGAGAGACAGACAGAGACAGACAGACAGACAGAGGAAGAGAGAGAGAGAGACAGAGAGAGAGAGAGAGAGAGAGAGACAGACAGACAGACAGAGACAGAGGAAGAGACAGAGAGAGAGGAAGAGAGAGACAGAACAGACAGACAGACACAGAGAGAGAGAGACAGACAGAGACAGAGGAAGAGAGAGAGAGAGAGAGAGAGAGAGAGAGAGAGAGAGACAGACAGACAGAGAGAGACAGAGAGAGACAGAGACACTGACACTGACACATGGTTTATTGTGAAGGCCACCGACCCATACACAAACCAGGGATGAGGGGGGGGGGGGAGAGGATCACATTATTAAACATACATCTTGCCTATTTTTCATTAGTCGTCCGTTTTGTAGTAGCAATGTACAGACATTTTCACACTATTAACTCTTGAGAGTTCCACGGACAGCAAAGAAAACAAACAAGACAGTCTTGATGGAGGCAGACACAAGTAGATCACTCATAAGGAAGATTAGGAAAAGACAGGCAACATTTATAGGCCATTTTATGAGGAAAGGGGTTTTGGAGCACCTGGTCACAACGGGAAAAGCTGGAGGGAAAGAGAGCACCAGGTAGACCCAGGGAGAGAATGCTGGACGGACTTGCAGAGTGGCTGAGGATGAGGAGGGTGGGGGAGATGCTGGGGGCAACGAGAGATAGATATGGTTGGAAGTCCATGGTCGCCAACGCCATGCGGCAGGGCACCTGATGATGATGATGATGATGATGATGATGATGATGATGATGATTGTACAGACATTTTTAGACTGTTACCTCTTCTCGAAGCTTCAAAGCATAAAATATGAACATCGCCATTTTCTGGAATGTTCTGGAATTTTTATACGTTAGGGCCATACTCCATGAGGGATCAGTGCTGTTTCCAATGATTCCTTGCAAATGTTTATTTCTGATGTCTTTATAGACTGGACAATCGAACAGAAAATGGGATTCATCTTCTAAAATATTCGGACAAAAAGGGCAGCTTTTTCTAGCATAGTTTTCTGGCTCTTGATACATTGGCTTTTCACATATTGGCTTTTGGCATATTGGCTTTTAATATATTGGTTTTTGGTATATTGGATTTTAATATACTGGCTGTCAGTATACTGGCTTTTAATACATAGGCTTTTAATGCATTAGATTTTGGTACCATCATCATCAGGTGCCCTGCCACATGGTGTTGGCGACCATGAACTTCCAACCATCTCTATCTCTCGTTGCCCCAGCATCTCCCCCACCCTCCTCATCCCCAGCCACTGCAAGTCCGTCCAGCATTCTCTCCCTGGGACTACCTGGTGCTCTCTTTCCCTCCAGCTTTCCCGTTGTGACCAGGTGCTCCAAATCCCCCTTCCTCATAAAATTTTGGTATACTGGCTTTTAACATACTGGTTTTTGATATATTGGCTTTTAACATACTGGTTTTTGATACATTGGCTTTTACGAGTAGTATATTGGCTTTTAGTCTATCTGCTTTTAATACACTGGCATTAAATATATTGGCTTTTGGTAGATTGGCTATTGATAAATCGGCCTCTAATTAATATACTGGCTCTTGGCATATTGGACACTGATATGCTAGCTTTTGCAGTAATTAAAACAAACAACAACAACAACAACAAAACACAACAACAACAACAACAAGGACACCCACTGAAGAGGGAGACCGGAAGGCATAAATAAACAGATAAATAAACAAACAAATAAATAAAAATGGAATTACGGAATAATTAATAAATGAATAGATAAGTAAAGAAATGAAGGAATAATAAAAAAACCAAAAAAAACACGAATATTCAACTTCACCATCAAAAATAACAACACTTCACCAATTACTCGTGGGATACAGTGAATAGATAAATAAATGAATTAAAAACAATTTAAAAATGAATAAGTAAATAAATAAACAAATAATGAATAAAGAAACAAACAAATA
>JAPXFY010000026.1:60438662-60441162 GCA_030674185.1 Monoplex corrugatus | reverse complement strand
TTCCCCAGGGTAATTTGCTTATTATCTTTAGAAAATTTAAGGTTTTTCGAGCTTTTGTTAAAATATAATCAAAATGGACATTCCAGCTTAATTTGGACGTGATGTAAACTCCCAGGAATTTTACGACCTGTTTGTAATTTAACACTTCACCAAGCAATTTGAAAATAGGCAAGTTATTTGAGTTACCACCAGGATCAAACAGCATCATGTTAGTTTTTTCTGCTGACAACGACAGCCCATTTTCTAACATATAGTTTCCAAGATTATCAAGATCAATTTGATACAACTTCCTGATGTAATTTCGCGTTCTCTGTGGAGTTGTCTTTTTTAAAGTGATATTCATCCAAGTGCATATATCATCAGCGTACTGTACTAAAACAACACGATTTGAAAGAGCTTTAGGAAGATCCTGTATAAGGATATTAAATAAAATAGGTGCTATCACTGAACCTTGTGGAATCCCCATGTCGAGGCATCGTGAAGAAGAATAACTAGCTCCCACTCTTGCCTGAATTGTTCTATTAGCTAAAAAAGATTTAATGTAATTGAACATATTGCCCGATAAACCAACAGATTTTAGCTTGAACAATAAACGTTTATGCCAAACTTGATCGTAAGCTTTTTTCACATCAAAGAAAGTAGCTAAAACACTTTTTCTGCGGGCAAACTGTTGTTTGATCTGAGTTGTAAGTTTAACTAGGTGCTCAACTGCGGATATTCCTTTTCTAAAACCTGCCTGGTTTACCGGAATAACGTTATTTTTATCACAGTAGTGTAAAAGTCTGTTTAAGACCAATCTTTCCATTAGTTTGCTTGTATGGGACGTTAAAGCAATAGGTCTGTAACTGTTTTTATCGGTTTTCGATTTTCCTGTTTTTAAGATTGGTATAACTATAGACTTTTGCCAGATTTGTAGCACAGTTCCAGTAACCCAGCATTTCTGCAAAATTTTGTGTAGGAAAATAAGGTAGCTTTCAGGGAGATGTTTAATCATTTCAGTCGAAACTGCATCAACACCTACCGAACTCTTTTTGTTGTGTAGAGACAGTACTGTGTTTTTTAGCTCTTCTAAGGTGATTGGAGAATTAAACCAGAGATCATTCTGTGGTACTGGATCAGTGTAGATTGGGTTGTAATCTTCCATTTCTCTGTGATGTTTGCAGTCTGGAGATAAATCTTCAACTTTACTGTTTTTGGCGAACAGATCCACAAAAGTTTCTGCTTTGTCCATGTCTGAAGGAAATGTGTTACATGTTTCAATCATTATCGGACACCTAGGTAAGTTGGTTCCATCCTTCATTTGTTTCATTTTCGTCCAGACTTTATGGAAATCTTTGAAATCTGAAATTTCTTTTGTGCAGAATGATGCCCAATAATCTTTCTTTGCTTCAGCAATGATTTTGTTACATTGGATGTTAGCTTTTTTCATTTCGACATGATCCTCAGGTTTCCGGCTTTTGATGTAGATTTTGAATTTCTCCCTTTTATATTGAACTGCTTTCTCACATGCCTCTGTCCACCAAACATTACCCAATCGATTATTTGATCTAGAAGATTTGAGTTTCGGAATCGATAGGTCTGCAGCGGCTAAAATTGACTCTTGGAATTTAGAAAACATAATGTCTACATTTTCACTTTCATAATGTCTGTAATCTTGATTAGCTAGAGCAGTTCGAAATAAGGACCAGTCAGAACGCTTGTAATTATATTTTGGAATAATTTCAGGAGAGCTGTCTTTCATCCTGATGTTTTTGTCAGTTATGGTTATGATGATAGGTAGGTGATCGCTTCCCAAAGTGTCTCTGTGAGTTTCCCAGGTACAGGATGGTGCTAATTCTGGTGAGATTAGAGACAAATCGATGGCTGTCGCCCTGTGTTTGGAAACATCAGGGATCCTAGTGACACTACCATCATTTAGAAGGTAAAGCGAACTATCAACGATATTTTCTACCAAACGATTGCTCGTAACAGTAGAACAGTTCTTTTCCCAAAATGGGGAGTGGGAATTAAAGTCTCCACCTATTAGCCATTTACCACGCTGCTGATCTTGGATAGTGCGCAGCCATTCTGTGTTGTGGTCATTTGGACCTGTTGGTAGGTAGACTGACAAAACGTTAATGTTTAGAGAATTGCTTAATTGGACAGTGGCAGCACAAGCATGCAGATCTTCGCTTGATTTCAAAACTGGGGAAGTAAGTAAGCAGTATTGTAACTCTTTGAGTATATAAATCGCGGTGGATACCTTCTTCCCGTGATTCCCACATTCATAGACTGGAGGATAATAATAATTGGGGAAATTGGGAAGCTTGGTAGCGACAACATTCATCGACTGTAGAATCAAAATTTCACACCTATTTGATGCTAGGAAATGCTCCAAGTAAGCCGAATTGGTGGAAAGGGATCTACAATTCCATTGCAAAAACTTGACTTGGGATTGTTTTCGCATTGCTGATATTGGTTAATCTCCAACTTTCTATTAACTGTTATTTATGGTCGATAA
>JAPXFY010000026.1:60428662-60436162 GCA_030674185.1 Monoplex corrugatus | reverse complement strand
GATATATATATATATATATAGAGAGAGAGAGAGACGTGTGTGTTAGTGTTTTAGAAAAACATCTTAGCCAAATGTCCTCAACGGTTTCCAGAAGGATATTTACCAAATCTGGTCAAGCGTATCGACAATCATTGCAAAGTCTTAAGTCAAGGTTATACAGCACAGGAAGACAGAGACAAAAAAGAGGAAATTCCTAGCACAGAATTTCCAAAAGCTGGTGATGCTAATTATACTGAAAGAGCCCCTGGCATACCCACAGGAAAACTCCAAACTGATGTTTAAAGGTATTGTACAACAGTATTTCCGTTGATTCACCACCAATCACATAGGATCACACACAATATGTATGGCGACAACGTGTTGATAAACTGTTAACACAAAAATGTTCCCAATCCCCCACCCTCCTCGTCCTTATCAACCATCACATTTCCTAAAATAAAACAAAAAACTATTCAAGGGCGTATAACTGTATTCTTGCACTCTCACAATAACCCCCCCCCCCTTCCTCATTCCACATACAATTGCACACACATGTATGAATGATAATAAATTGCATCATTTTTAATGAGATTATAAGTATTGAATCAATTTGATCACATCTTCTAAAATTTGTAAGACCATGATATATAAGTATATATGAGTGCGTGTCCTCAACCACCCTGCAAGTCCGTCCAATATTTTCTCCCTGGGTCTACCTGGTGCTCTTTTTCCCTCCTGTTTTCTTGTTGTGACTAGGTGCTCTAATTTCTCTTGCCTCACAAATTGTGCTGTAAATGCTGTTTGTCTTTTCCTAATATATATATCTGTGTGTATGTGTGTGCATGTGTGTGTATGTGTGTATGTGTGTGTGTGTGTACGTGTGTGTGTGTATGTGTGTGTGTATGTGTCATGATCATCATCATCATTACCATCATCATCATCATCATCACCACCATCATCATCATCATCATGTGCCCTACTGTGTGGCGTTGGCGATCATGGCCCTCCATACGAATCTATCCCTTGTCGCAGCAAGTACATCTCCCACCCTCTCTGTCCTCAACCACTCTGCAAGTCCGTCCAATATTTTCTCCCTGGGTCTACCTGGTGCTCTTTTTCCCTCCTGTTTTCTTGTTGTGACTAGGTGCTCTAATTTCTCTTGCCTCACAAATTGTGCTGTAAATGCTGTTTGTCTTTTCCTAATCTTCTTCATGTATGAATGTATACTGTGGACTTTTTTCCTATTTCCGCAATTATCAAGCTTGTGTGTATGTATTTAATATTTGTCTGTGAAGGGAAGGTTACCTTTGCAAGACAAAAAGCAAATATACAAAGAAAACAAACAAACAAACATGCAAACAGAAAACAGACAAACAAATAAAACAAACAAACAAACAAAACCAACCAACCAACCTACAAACAAACAAACAAACAAACAAACAACGAAGCAGAAACACTGAACTGTTCAAAAAAGGGACATTGTCACAATGGCTTGACCACGCTGCTTGTTTATTTATTATTTTCCTCCCCAACCGTTCCGCTTATGACCAGCAATTTGGACAGGGCGCTATGTGAGTTAATAAAAGCCAAGTGTACTAATGTGTATATATAGCGCCAGATATTAACCGTTTTCTGTCTGTTTGTCTGTCTGTCTGTCCGTCTACCTCTTTCTGTCTCTGTCCGTCTGTCTGTCTGTCTACCTCCCTCTCTCTGTCTGTCTCTTCCGGTCCCTGTGTATCTTCTGTGTCTCTGTCTGTGTGTGTGTGTGTGTGTCTCTGTCCTTGTCTCTCTCTCTGTATGTCTGTCTCTCTGTCTGTCTGTCTGTCTGTCTGTCTCTCTCTCTCTCTCTCTCTCTCTCTCACACACACACACACACAACACACACATACATAAAGACTAATACACTTTCTCTGCTCTTACATATACACACGCAGTCTCTCTCTCTTTTCACACACACACACTCATACACACATACACACACACACACACACATGCACACACACACAAACACACACACACAAACAAACACACACACAGACACACACACACAGACACACACACACATACACACACACACACACACACACACACACACACACACATACACACACACACATCACATATTGTGCAACACGTCTGTTGACAGACAAAGACATCTGTACACACCTGGCCGGTGCGCAAACGAAAAGAAATTGAAAGATGTGGGTGTGGGGGGAGGGGAGGGAGGAGATGTGTAACAGAGAGAGAGACAGACAGACAGACAGAGACAGACAGACAGAGAAGACAGACATAGACAGAGATAGAATAAGAGAGACAGAGAAAGAGAAAGAGAGACAGAGACACAGAGAGAGAGGGAGGGGAGAGACAGACAGACACAGACAGTGAGGGAAACAGGGAGAGAGACCGAGACAAAGACAGAGAGAGACAGAGAGAGAGACAGAGAGAGAGACAGAGAGACAGAGAGAGAGACAGCGAGAGAAAGACAGAGACAGAGAGACAAAGACAGAGAGAGAAAGACAGAGACAGAGAGATAGACAGACAGAGAGAGAGAGAGACATAGAGGCAGAGAGAGAGAGAGAGACAGAGAGAGAGAGACAGCGAGAGAAAGAGAGACAGAGAGACAGAGAGAGAAAGACAGAGAGAGAGACAGAGAAACAGACAGACAGAGAGAGAAAGACAGAGACAGAGACAGAGAGGCAGACAGAGAGAGACAGAGAGAGAGAGACAGTGAGAGAAAGACAGAGAGTGACAGAGAGACAGAGACGAAAAGACAGAGAGAGAGACAAAGAGAGAGAGAGAGCGACAGAGAGAGAGAAAGAGAGAGAGAGAAGAGAGAGAGACAGAGACAGAGAGAATGAGACACAGAGAGACTGACAAAGAGAGAGAGAATTGACAGTACAGACATCACAACATGTCATCAACAATAACAGTAACATCAGTGTATTATGTCCTTTGGTCCTGACTGTCTTTTGGTCTGTGTTATTCTACACACACAATATTATCATGGTGACTAACACAAACAAACAAAGCACAGAGAGAGAGTGAGAGAGAGGGAGAACTAAAAAGAGAGGGAGGTGAGAGAGGGATAGAGAACAAAAAACAGAGAAAAAGAGACAGGAAGAGTGCGTGAGAGACAGAGGAAGAGAGAAAGAGAGAGAGAGAGAAAACACAAAAACAGAGAAAGAGATAGATAGATAGATAGATAGAGAGAGAGTGTGTGTGCGAGAGAGAGAGAGAGAGAGAGGGAGAGAGAGAGAGAGAACAAAAAACAGAGAAATAGATAGATAGATAGATAGATAGAGAGAGAGAGAGAGAGAGGAAGAGAGAGAGAGGCAGGCAGACAGACAGACAGACAGACAGACAGAGCGAGAGAGAAAACAAAAAACAGAGACAGACAGAGAAAAAGATCAGAGAGAGTGAAGACAGGAGAGAGAGAGAGAGAGAGAGAGAGAGAGAGAGAGAGAGAGAGAGAGAGAAAGAGAGACAGAAAGAGAGAGAGAAAGACAGAGAGACAGAGACAGAAAGACTGAGAGACAAGACATACGCGCAGACACAGACACACAGAAAGAAACACACACACACACACATACACACAGACACACACACACACATACACACAGACACACACACACACACACACACACACACATACACACAGACACACACACAGACAGAATAGCAAAAAATGCAGCAATGAATAGGGCTGGCAGTACTAAACTTGATTTACCACTCTCTGAACATGAAATGAATGCTATATTAGAAAACAAAGTAAAAGCGCAATGTGACCTTCGCCCCTTCTCGGTAAATTACCAGGGTTTTACAAGACAAGAGATAACTTTAGCTTACAGATTAACTCTTAATTCACTTCGAACTAAATTTAGTAAAACCATCAAATGTATCTGTGGTGATTTTATAACCTTTTGTGTTGTCAGCGAATGCGACCTTATTTCCCTGCGTCATTTACAAACTTAAAAGAGAAACATACTGATTTCACTCTGTATTTACACATTGCTAGACGTTTACTGCACAGTCCTGTAGGTCATTTCCTTTGATTCAGCCCAACTGTTTTATACCTGTAACTCCCACACAGCCCCGAGAAATCCGATGAAACCTGACTGATATAATGTTCTGATTGTTTTTCTTTTGTTCGTTAATTTGTTTGATGTTACATTAATTGTTATCTTAATTGATACAATGCCTTCATGATTACATAGATTCATTCATTCCTTACGCACCTTTTTTTTTTCCCGTCTAAAAGCACATATGTGAATAGACGTTAAAAGAAATAACGAACGAACACAGACACACACACACACACACACACACACACACACACACACACACACACACACACAGACAGACACACACACAGACACACACACACAGACACAGACACACACACAGACACACACAGACACGCACACAGACACACACACAGACACCCGAAAATTTACCCGAAAATTTTGTAATCTTGCTTCATACTATCTTTAAAAAATGTTGGAATAGTAGCAAAATACCCGACTATTGGAAACAAACAATAGTGGTTCCTATCCCAAAAGCGGGTAAATGTAACACTGATCTGAAAAACTATAGGCCAATTGCACTAACTTCTCACGTCTGTAAACTGATGGAGAAAATTATTGTACAGCGGTTGCTACACTATTGTGAAAAAAATACCATTATACCTGTCAATCAGGCTGGTTTTCGAAAAGGCAGGTCAACAGTGGAACTCTTAACTAAACTTACCACTGACATAAAGGGACAATTTGCAAGACGTAAATGTATATTGGCCACATTTTTTGATATAACCAAAGCATACGACCAAGTGTGGCACTCCCGATTACTATTTAAATTAAAAAGCATAGGGCTAACAGGTCGCGTTTATAACTACGTGAAGTGTCTGTTGGAAAACCGAGTAATTCAAACCAGAATTGGAAACGTGTATTCAACAAAACGAACCCTTCAGATGGGTATCCCACAGGGATCAGTTTTAGCACCCCTCCTCTTTGTGATACTAATGAATGACTTACCAAGTAGAATATCTAAAGTTGTCACTTTAGTCCAGTATGCTGATGATCTATGCATGTGGATGCCGGTAAACATGAAGAAAAACACTCCTTCTCGCAGTATCAACTATGCACGCAAACTTTATCAATTAGAACTTGACAAAACAGCACAATACATGGCAGAAAATGGGCTCCATCTATCTACGGAGAAGACAAAGATAATTTTATTTAATAGTGGGTCTAACCCGGACAAAATGCCCACCTTTAAACTAGGAGATTCCGTTCTTCAGTATAACCAAACCATTAAATTCTTAGGTGTTTTCCTTACAGCAAAATTGTCATGGAATCTGCATATCGACTACTTACTCACAAAAGCCCAAAAGAGTCTAAATTTTTTGAAAATAGTGTGCAAGCAACCATGGGGACATGATCCATCAACACTTGTACATTTATGTAAATCTCTCATTAGATCTAAACTAACATATGCCCAGGAAATATTCTTTAGCGCACCGAGACACTTACTGCAAAAACTACAAAGTACAGAATGCAAAAGTTTTAAACTTGCCCTTGGTCTTCCGATGCATGCTTCCAATCTCCGAACATACGGTGAGATAAATATGTTGCCGCTTGATGAACAAAGGAAACTCGTCTCTACCAAATTTCTGCTAAGGAATACCACCGTTGAAAATGTTTTGAGACCTGATATAACTTTAAGATCAGACATTGATTTTCCGAAACGAGCTAGATCAATATCTTCACAGGCCACACTTGCAACGTATACACACGATATCATGAATGGCTCTGGAATTGATCTAGAAGCGGATCCTATATCTATAAGACCTTCGTTTTCACCAGTACCCAGTTGGGAACTCTTAAGAGCAAACTTTGACATACACCACACTGATTTAAAGAAAGAAGATAATATCAACTTATTAGCGAGTCGAGTTAAATGTCATATTGAACACTTTTATCCCAATCATTTAAAAATCTACACAGATGGATCATTAATTGAGAAAAAAGCTGGTTCTGCGTTTTTAATACCAGCTCTTAAAATAGAGAAATCTTTCCATATTGGACCCAACAAATCAATATTTACAGCTGAACTCTTTGCAATACTGATGGCTTTGAATTACTTAGTAAGCTATCCTCGGAATATATCACAAATCCTTTTCTGCGTTGATTCGAAATCAGTGCTTCAGGCCCTTGAATTAATGAAGTTAGACACTAGATCTGAAATGGTAATAGAAATTAGCCATTTAATTCATTTCTTATCCTTAAGAGGCACTGATCTTACTTTCTGCTGGATACCATCTCATTGTTCGTTTCATCATAACGATGTGGTTGACAGGGCCGCCAAACGAGGAGCTAAGGGTTCACCAGAATCAAACAACATAAAGCTTTCTCTCTCCTTGAATGAATCTTATAACTTAGTGGATGCCTATGTTTGGAAACTGTTTCAAGATAATCAGAAAAAGTACAATACAAATAGCGTGAATATTATAATCAGCAAAATAAGTAAACAGTTTACCATAAATAGAACTATGCAGTCCCTTATGTATAGGTGGAAACTCGATGCATTAAAAACAAAGTACACCAGAAATATTGTCTGTCTTTGTGGACAGAAAATAACGACCAGTCATTTACTTTCTTGCATTAGTATAAAGCGACTCATTCCGGTACTTTCTACTCACACAATTTCCGACATATTTGAATCATCATTATTAACATACGAATTTTTTGTTAGCCTGTCAAAAAGTCCAATAGTTCAATATTTGTAATTCGTTCATCTTCTTGTTCATGGTTACAGTTAGCTAGTTTATTGTAAATATTTTTGTAGTATGCTACTTCATTTGTTATGTTTACGCTCCCCTCTGACATTTGCCTTGTCCTTGCTTCATACTTGTTTTTCACTTGGTTTTAGCCCGAATATGTTTTTTTTTGCTGCTCGAGTGGGCTGTAAGTGATATGAATTTGAACTTAAATTTCTTTTTTTTTTTTTTAACCACGACTAACTACACATAAACATTTGCATTTGCTCTTCCGGTTTCTATTCCCCTTCCCCACATCGCTTTTTTTACGTACTTAATTTTTCATTTATTCAATTGTTTATTTACTTATTTATTTATTTATCATTATTATCATTGTTATTAGCATTTATTATTTTTTATTTATTTATTTACTTTTTTGTTTGTTTATTTGTCTAAAATCACTTAAGTGAATAGACATTAAACCAATGACCACCACCACCACACACAGACACACACACACACACACACACACACACACACACACACACACAGAGTTATGACAACACAGGCCACAGGCCATAATTCCAATCATATAAACGACCCGAGGGAGGGGGGAGGGAGGGAGAGTGATGGAGAGGGAGAGAGAGAGAGGAGGAGGGAGGGAGAGAGAGAGGAGGGAGGGAGAGAGAGAGAGAGGAGGGAGGGAAGAGAGAGAGGAGGGAGAGAGAGAGAGAGGAGGGAGGGAGAGAGAGGGACATGGAGAAGGG
>JAPXFY010000026.1:60416162-60418662 GCA_030674185.1 Monoplex corrugatus | reverse complement strand
CCAAACCAAACCAAACCAAAACAAACCAAACCAAACCAAACCAAACAAAACCAAATCAAACACCAAACCAAACCAAAACCAAACCAAACCAACCCAAATCCAACCAATCATACTAGCTCAAACACACCAGAACCAGACAAAACTCAGTCAAACCCAAACCCAAACCCAAGCCCAATAAACCAACCCAACCCAAAAAAACTCAACCAAACAGACAAACGAAAACCCTTAACGCCACATAATTTCTTTATCTCGTCATGTCGAAGTGTTGGTCCAATATCATCATCATCATCATCAGGTACCCTGCCGCATGGCGTTGGCGATCATAGACTTCCATCAGGAGAGAGAGAGAAGGGGTGACAAAGAAAGATATGTATATATATATATGTACATACATATATATTTATACATATATATGTATATACATATATAATGTGTGAAATATATATTATATATATATATATATATATATATAGATATATATATATATATATATATATATATATAGAGAGAGAGAGAGAGAGAGAGAGAGAGACGTGTGTGTTAGTGTTTTAGAGTTTTAGAAAAACATCTTAGCCAAATGTCCTCAACGGTTTCCAGAAGGATATTTACCAAATCTGGTCAAGCGTATCGACAATCATTGCGAAGTCTTAAGTCAAGGTCATACAGCACAGGAAGACAGAGACAAAAAAGAGGAAATTCCTAGCACAGAATTTCCAAAAGCTGGTGATGCTAATTATACTGAAAGAGCCCCTGGCATACCCACAGGAAAACTCCAAACTGATGTTTAAAGGTATTGTACAACAGTATTTCCGTTGATTCACCACCAATCACATAGGATCACACACAATATGTATGGCGACAACGTGTTGATAAACTGTTAACACAAAAATGTTCCCAATCCCCCACCCTCCTCGTCCCTATCAACCATCACATTTCCTAAAATAAAAACAAAAAACTATTCAAGGGCGTATAACTGTATTCTTGCACTCTCACAATAACCCCCCCCCCCCACCTTCCTCATTCCACATACAATTGCACACACATGTATGAATGATAATAAATTGCATCATTTTTAATGAGATTATAAGTATTGAATCAATTTGATCACATCTTCTAAAATTTGTAAGACCATGATATATAAGTATATATGAGTGCGTGAGTATATATACATATATATATATATATCTGTGTGTATGTGTGTGCGTGTGTGTGTATGTGTGTATGTGTATGTTGTGTGTGTGTGTGTGTGTGTGTCATGATCATCATCATCATCACCACCATCATCATCATCATCATGTGCCCTGCTGTGTGGTGTTGGCGATCATGGCCCTCCATACGAATCTATCCCTTGTCGCAGCAAGTACATCTCCCACCCTCTCTGTCCTCAACCACCCTGCAAGTCCGTCCAATATTTTCTCCCTGGGTCTACCTGGTGCTCTTTTTCCCTCCTGTTTTCTTGTTGTGACTAGGTGCTCTAATTTCTCTTGCCTCACAAATTGTGCTGTAAATGCTGTTTGTCTTTTCCTAATCTTCTTCATGTATGAATGTGGACATTTTTTTCTATTTCCGCAATTATCAAGCTTGTGTATATGTATTTAATATTTGTCTGTGAAGGGAAGGTTACCTTTGCAAGACAAAAAGCAAATATACAAAGAAAACAAACAAATAAAACAAACAAACAAACAAAACCAACCAACCAACCAACCAACCAACAAACAAACAAACAAACGACGAAGCAGAAACACTGAACTGTTCAAAAAAGGG
Source organism: Monoplex corrugatus (assembly GCA_030674185.1). Lineage (NCBI taxonomy): Eukaryota > Metazoa > Mollusca > Gastropoda > Littorinimorpha > Ranellidae > Monoplex > Monoplex corrugatus. The sequence continues at coordinate 60,416,898 of JAPXFY010000026.1, read as the reverse complement.
ACATTGTCACAATGGCTTGACCACGCTGTTTGTTTATTTATTATTTTCCTCCCCAACCGTTCCGCTTATGACCAGCAATTTGGACAGGGCGCTATGTGAGTTAATAAAAGCCAAGTGTGCTAAATGTGTATATATAGCGCCAGATATTAACCGTTTTCTGTCTGTCTGTCTGTCTGTCTGTCCGTCTACCTCCCTCTGTCTCTGTCCGTCTGTCTGTCTATCTCCCTCTCTCTGTCTCTGTCTGTTTGTCTCTGTCTGTCTGTCTACCTCCCTCTCTTTGTCTCTGTCTCTCTGTCTGTCTCTCTGTATGTATGTCTGTCTCCCTCCCTCTCTCTGTCCTCTGTGTCTGTCTGTCTCCCTCTCTCTCTCTGTGTTCCGGTTCCTGTGTATCTTTTGTGTCTGTCTGTCTGTCTGTCTGTCTGTCTCTCTCTCTCTCACATACACACACACTCTCACACACACACACACACACACAGACACACACACACACATACACACACACATACACACACATACACACACAGAGACACACATACACACACACAGACACAACACATACACACACACATACACACACACATACACACATACACACACATACACACACATAACACACACACACACATACACACATACACACACACACACACATACACACACACACATACACACACATACACACATACACACACATACACACACACATACACACACACATACAACACACACATACACA
>JAPXFY010000026.1:60394964-60404964 GCA_030674185.1 Monoplex corrugatus | reverse complement strand
TTGTTTGTTTGTTTGAGTGTGTGTGTTTTGAAATAGGCACGTCACATTTGGAAAATAGCTTTAGCTCTTTTTTGCTGTTTGTTTATTTGTCTGTTTGTTTGTTAGTTAGTTTGTTTGTTTGAGTGTGTGTGTTTTGAAATAGGCACGTCACATTTGGAAAATAGCTTTAGCTCTTTTTTGCTGTTTGTTTATTTGTCTATCTGTTTGTTTGTTTGTTTGTTAGTTTGTTTGTTTGTTTGTTTGAGTGTGTGTTTTGAAATAGGCACGTCACATTTGGAAAATAGCTTTAGCTCTTTTTTGCTGTTTGTTTATTTGTCTGTTTGTTTGTTAGTTAGTTTGTTTGTTTGTTTGTTTGAGTGTGTGTGTTTTGAAATAGGCACGTCACATTTGGAAAATAGCTTTAGCTCTTTTTTGCTGTTTGTTTATTTGTCTATCTGTTTGTTTGTTTGTTTGTTAGTTTGTTTGTTTGTTTGTTTGAGTGTGTGTTTTGAAATAGGCACGTCACATTTGGAAAATAGCTTTAGCTCTTTTTTGTTGTTTGTTTATTTGTCTGTTTGTTTGTTAGTTTGTTTGTTTGTTTGTTTGTTTGTTTGAGTGTGTGTGTGTGTTTTGAAATAGGGGGGATGGCACATTTGTAATGGCTTTTTGTTTTTGTTTTTTGTTTTTGTTGTTTGATCGTTTTCATATTAGGCTCGTTACGTTTGGAAAAGAGGTTAAGCTTTGTGTTTTGTTTTGTTCTGGAGGGGGGGGGGGGGAGTATGGCAAGTTTAGAAAATGGCGTTCTTATCCATCTATTTATTCATTATTTTTTTAAACTAAAGATTAAGGCCATGGTCGCCAACGCCATGTGACAAGACACCTGAAGATGATGATGAAAGATAAGGCATGGCAAGTTTGCGAATTGGGTTTCAGCTAATTTAATTTATTGATGAGTTCAGTCTTAGTTTACATAACTAGCACACACCTTCAATCCGGGTCCTTCACACTACCACCACCACCCTCCCTCTCTCTCTCTCTCCAACTGATCTTTCACCTCTTAGGCAGACAAAATAAACAAATAAATAAACAAATAACATGAATAAATAAAACTGACCTAAAATGGACACTAAGTTGTGCAGTTCAAATATAACTGAAATAGACATAAAGGGTTGCCGATCTCTTTCTACATGTCTCTATACAACGGGGACCGTGTCTGGCTGTTGTCCAACAGAATGATGGTGAGTTGCCTATCTCTGTGTACATGTCTCTGGACAGACAATTAGCTGTGCCTGGGCGTATTCTAGCAATATGACTGTGAGTCGCACACATCTGTGTGCATATCTCTGGAGAGACAGTGGCCGTGCTCGGCCTTTGATCAGGAGTATAACTGTGAGTTGCCTATCTGTGTGTGTATGTCTCTGGGCTGGCAGTGGCCACGCTGGGCTGTGGTCCAGCACTGTGACTTTTAAGTTGCCTATCTCTGTGTGCATGTCTGTAGACAGACGTTGGCCGTGTATAGCCTTGATTTGAGTTGCCTATCTCTGTGTGAATGTCTCTGGACAGACAATGTCAAGCATGGCGGTATTCCAGCAGCGTGACTATGAATTGTCTGTCTCTGTGAGCATTACCTGGACAGACTATGCCGTGCCTGGCTGTGGTGTGAGTTGCCCATCTTTGTCAACATGTCTCTGAACAGACGGTTGCCGTGTCTGGCTGTGATTTCAGTTACTATCACTGTCTTCATGTCTGTGGACAAAGCTGTGGCCAGACCTGCTCATGGTCTAGCTGAATGACCGTGAGTTGCTTATCTCCGTTTGCATGTCTCTGGATGACTGTGAGTTGCTTATCTCTGTATGCTTGTCTGTAGACGGACGATAGCCGTGGTCCAGCGGGCTTTGAGATGCCTATCTCTGTATGTGTGTCTCTGGACAGACCAGCGGACAAGCCTGCCTATGGTGTGAGTTACCTATCTCTGTATGTATGTCTCTGGACAGACCAGAAGACAAGCCTGTCGTGGTGTGTTACCTATCTCTGTATAGTTACCTATCTCTGTATATATGTCTCTGGACAGACCAGTGGACAAGCCTGTCGTGGTGTGTTACCTATCTCTGTATAGTTACCTATCTCTGTATATATGTCTCTGGACAGACCAGCGGACAAGCCTGCCTATGGTGTGAGTTACCTATCTCTGTATATATGTCTCTGGACAGACCAGTAGACAAGCCTGTCGTGGTGTGTTACCTATCTCTGTATAGTTACCTATCTCTGTATATGTCTCTGGACAGACCAGTGGACAAGCCTGTCTTGGCGTGAGTTGCCTATCTCTGTATAGTTACCTATCTCTGTATGTATGTCTCTAGACAGACCAGTGCCTAGACCTGTGATGGTGTGTTACCTAGTACCTATCTCTGTATATATGTCTCTGGACAGACCAGTAGACAAGCCTGTCGTGGCGTGAGTTACCTATCTCTGTATATATGTCTCTGGACAGACCAGTAGACAAGTCTGTCGTGGTGTGAGTTACCTATCTCTGTATATATGTCTCTAGACAGACCAGTAGATAAGACCTGTCATGGCGTGAGTTACCTATCTCTGTATATATGTCTCTGGACAGACCAATAGACAAGTCTGTCGTGGTGTGAGTTACTATCTCTGTATATATGTCTCTGGACAGACCAGTGACCAGACCTGTCATGGTGTGAGTTACCTATCTCTGTATGTATGTCTCTGGACAGACCAGTAGACAAGACCTGTCATGGCGTGAGTTACCTATCTCTGTATGTATGTCTCTGGACAGACCAGTAGACAAGACCTGTCATGGCGTGAGTTACCTATCTCTGTATATATGTCTCTGGACAGACCAGTGACCAGACCTGTCATGGTGTGAGTTACCTATCTCTGTATGTATGTCTCTGGACAGACCAGTAGACAAGACCTGTGATGGCGTGAGTTACCTATCTCTGTATCTATGTCTCTGGACAGACCAGTGACTAGACCTGTCGTGGCGTGTTACCTATCTCTGTATGTGTGTCTCTGGACAGACCAGTAGACAAGCCTGTCTTGGTGTGAGTTACCTATCTCTGTATCTATGTCTCTGGACAGACCAGTAGACAAGCCTGTCGTGGCGTGAGTTACCTATCTCTGTATGTATGTCTCTGGACAGACCAGTAGACAAGACCTGTCATGGCGTGAGTTACCTATCTCTATATGTCTCTGGACAGACCAGTGACCAAGCCTGTCGAGGCATGAGTTACCTATCTCTGTATATATGTCTCTGGACAGACCAGTAGACAAGCCTGTCGTGGTGTGTTACCTATCTCTGTATCTATGTCTCTAGACAGACCAGTAGACAAGCCTGTCGTGGTGTGAGTTACCTATCTCTGTATGTATGTCTCTGGACAGACCAGTGACTAGACCTGTCGTGGCGTGAGTTACCTATCTCTCTATCTATGTCTCTAGACAGACCAGTGACAAGACCTGTGATGGTGAGTTACCTATCTCTATATATATGTCTCTGGACAGACCAGTAGACAAGCCTGTCATGGCGTGATTTACCTATCTCTGTGTGTATGTCAACACACTGACTGACCACACTGACCTTTATATCTCACTGACAACAACACTGCACAAGTCAGTGATGGTCAAACAATACAGTGGGCAGACAATTTTTGTTTTGTTTTGTTTTTGTTTTGTTTTTGTTCTCTCTGCTGTGTGTCTGGGTTTGTCTTTCTCACCGAATTCTGGGTGACCTTGGGTAGGTGCCACCCGGAACTAGAACAATCGTGTGTCTCTTTGAGTTAAGTTGGATATGGGAAGGTGTCATCATCGTCGTCATCTCATTATCATCGTCTTCATCACTATCATCGGCAGCAACAGCATCGTGATCATCATCATCATTATGTGCCTTGCCGCATGGCGTTGGCGATCATGGCCCTCCATATGTATCTATCCTTTGTTGCTGCAAGCACATCTTCCACCCTGTCTGTCCTCAGCCACCCTGCAAGTCCATCCAATATTTTCTCCCTGGGTCTACCTGGTGCCCTTTTCCCCTCCAGCTTTCCTGTTGTGACTAGGTGCTCTCATTTCTCTTGTCTCATAAAACGTCCCATAAACGTTGTTTGTCTTTTCCTAGTCTTCCTCCATAATGTCATTTTGGTGTTTGCCGTTTTCAAGACTGTCTCGTTTGTTTGTTTTTTGTTTGTTTGTTGTTGTTTTTTCTCTGCCCATGGCATTTTGAACATTCTTCTTAGAAAACACTGCCCCAATCTTGTTCTGACTTCGCGTGTTGACTGTCCAGGCTCCACAACCGTACAACAGTATCGGTTCTACATAACACTGAAGAACTTTCTTACTGACGTTAGTTGATAGGCTTTTGTTGGTAAGAACTGACGTTAGTTGATAGGCTTTTATTGGTAAGAACTGACGTTAGTTGATAGGCTTTTGTTGGTAAGAACTGACGTTAGTTGATAGGCTGCTGTTGGTAAGAACTGACGTTAGTTGATCAGCTTTTATTGGTAAGAACTGACGTTAGTTGATAGGCTGTTTTTAAGAACTGACGTTAGCTGATAGGCTTTTGTTGTTAAGAACTGACGTTAGTCCATAGGCTGTTGTTGGTAAGAACTGACGTTAGTTGATAGGCTGTTGTTGCTAAGAACTGACATTAGTTGATAGGCTGTTGTTAAGAACTGACGTTAGCTGATAGGCTTTTGTTGTTAAGAACTGACGTTAGTTGATAGGCTGTTGCTGGTAAGAACTGACGTTAGTTGATAGGCTTTTATTGGTAAGAACTGACGTTAGTTGATAGGCTTTTGTTGGTAAGAACTGACGTTAGTTGATAGGTCTTTGTTGTTAAGAACTGACGTTAGTTGATAGGTTTTTGTTGGTAAGAACTGACGTTAGTTGATATGGTTTTGTTGTTAAGAACTGACGTTAGTTGATAGGTTTTTGTTGGTAAGAACTGACGTTAGTTGATTAACTTTTATTGGTAAGAAATGACGTTAATTGATAGGCTGTTGTTGGTAAGAACTGACGTTAGTTATAGGCTTTTGTTGTTAAGAATTGACGTTAGTTGATAGACTTTTGTTGGTAAGAACTGACGTTAGTTGATAGGCTGTTGGTAAGAACTGACGTTAGTTGATAGGCTTTTGTTGGTAAGAGCTGACGTTAGTTGATAGGCTTTTGTTGGTAAGAACTGACGTTAGTTGATAGGCTTTTGTTGGTAAGAACTGACGTTAGATGATAGGCTGTTGTTGGTAAGAACGACGTCAGTTGATAGGCTTTTGTTGGTAAGAAATGACGTTAGTTGATAGGTTTTTATTGGTAAGAACTGATGTTGATAGGCTGTTGTTGGTAAGGACTGACGTTAGTTGATAGGCTGTTGTTGGTAAGTAATGACGTTAGTTGAAAGGCTTTTGTTGGTAAGAAGTGACGTTAACTGACAGGCATTTGTTGGTAATAACTGACGTTAGTTGATAGGCTTTTGTTGGTAAGAACTGACGTTAGTTGATAGGCTTTTATTGATAAGAACTGACAGTTGGATAGGCTTTTGTTGGTAAGGACTGACGTTAGTTGATAGGCTTTTGTTGGTAAGAACTGACGTTAGTTGATAGGCTTTTGTTGGTCAGGACTGACGTGTTGATAGGCTTTTGTTGGTAAGGACTGACGTTAGTTGATAGGCTTTTGTTGGTAAGGACTGACGTTAGTTGACAGGCATTTGTTGGTAAGTAATGACGTTAGTTGATAGGCTGTTGTTGGTAAGTAATGACGTTAGTTGATAGGCTGTTGTTGGTAAGTAATGACGTTAGTTGATAGGCTGTTGTTGGTAAGTAATGACGTTAGTTGATAGGCTGTTGTTGGTAAGAAGTGACGTTAGCTGACAGGCATTTGTTGGTAATAACTGACGTTAGTTGATAGACTTTTGTTGGTAAGAACGCTCTTCATTGTCTGGAATGGTGATGTCTTGACCAATCAAAACTCTTGTGTGTGTGTGCGTGCGTGCGTGCGTGGTGTGTGTGTGTGTGTGTGTGTGTGTGGTGTGTGGTGCGTGCGTGCGTGCGTGTGTGTGTGTGTATGTCTCTGTGGTGTGTGTGTGTGTGTATGTCTCTGTGGTGTGTGTGTGTGTGTGTGTGTGTGTGTGTGTGTGTGTGTGTTTGTGTGGTGTGTATGTGTGTGAGTGTGTGTGTGTTTAGGGATGTGTGTGTATGTGTGTATGTGCATGTGCGTGTGTGTGTGTGTTGAGGTATGTGTGTGTGTATGTCTCTGTGTGTGTGTTGTGTGTGTGTGTTGTGTATGTGTGTGTGTATGTGTGTGTGTATGCATGTGTGTGTTTATTTGTTTGTGTTCGTGTGTGCACGCGTGCGCCCCTGCGCGTGCGTGTTTATATTGATGTGTGTGTTGTGTACGGGTTGTGTAACGTGTTTTGCACGTATTGCACGCACGAGTGCATGCATTTCACGCCTACGTATGTGTGTGGGTGTGGGGAAGAAAAACAAGCGAGGGAGAAGAAAGCGAGACATGTCCTCTAACATCAGTCCTTTAAGCATTGAGATCACTACCACATCACTCCTCAGTGACGTTGTCCTCTAACATCAGTCCTTTAAGCATTGAGATCGCTACCACATCACTCCTCAGTGACGTTGACACTCACACGACAGTAGCCTACCTCCGTTATGTAAAACAGGGTGTGACAATCTTTTTCTGTTACAAACAAATAAACAAACAAACAAACAAAGACAGATAAATGAATAAAGAAAGAAAGAAAGAAAGAAATAGATACATAACTGAACAAAGAGAGAAAGAAAGAAAGAAACAGATCAATAAATTAAGAAAGAAATAGATCAATAAATGAAGAAAGAAAGAAATAGATCAATAAATGAAGAAAGAAAGAAAACAAATGAAGAAAGAAAGAAATAGATAAATAAATGAAGAAAGAAAGAAAGAAAGAAATAGATCAATAAATGAAGAAAGAAAGAAATAGATCAATAAATGAAGAAAGAAAGAAATAGATCAATAAATGAAGAAAGAAAGAATAGATCAATAAATGAAGAAAGAAAGAAAGGAATAGATAAATAAATGAAGAAAGAAAGAAATAGATCAATAAATGAAGAAAGAAAGAAAGGAATAGATAAATAAATGAAGAAAGAAAGAAATAGATCAATAAATGAAGAAAGAAAGAAAGGAATAGATCAATAAATGAAGAAAGAAAGAAATAGATCAATAAATGAAGAAAGAAAGAAAGAATAGATCAATAAATGAAGAAAGAAAGAAAGGAATAGATAAATAAATGAAGAAAGAAAGAAATAGATCAATAAATGAAGAAAGAAAGAAAGAAATAGATAAATAAATGAAGAAAGAAAGAAATAGATCAATAAATGAAGAAAGAAAGAAATAGATCAATAAATGAAGAAAGAAATAGATCAATAAATGAAGAAAGAAAGAAATAGATAAATAAAGAAAGAAAGAAAGAAATAGATCAATAAATGAAGAAAGAAAGAAATAGATCAATAAATGAAGAAAGAAAGAAATAGATCAATAAATGAAGAAAGAAAAAAATAGATCAATAAATGAAGAAAGAAAGAAAGAAAGAAAGAAATAGATCAATAAATGAGAAGAAAGAAAAAAAATAGATCAATAAATGAAGAAAGAAAGAAAGAAAGAAAATAGATCAATAAATGAAGAAAGAAAGGAATAGATAAATAAATGAAGAAAGAAAGAAATAGAAAATAAATGAAGAAAGAGAGAAAGAAATAGATAAATAAATGAAGAAATAAATAAATAGATAAATAAATGAAGAAAGAAAAAGAAATAGATAAATAAAAGAAAAATAACTGACTAGATAAATAAGAAATGAAACACACATCACTCTACCCCCCACCCCCACACAAATATCCACAATTGAATGACTTCACATATCGTCATCAGCATCAGCATCCTTATCATCATCGGTATCTTCCTACTCCTCCCCCTTATCATCATATCAACGTCGTCGTCGTCATCATCATCATCATCATCATCATCATCATCATCATCATCATCATCATCAACATCAACATCATCATCATCAACACTATCTTCCTCCTCTTCCTCCTCCTCCTCCTTATCATCAACATCATCATCATCATCATCAACATCCACCTTCTCCTCATCATCAACATCCTCATCAACATTATCATCATCAACAACAACAATAATAACAACAAGAACAACAACAACAACATCAACATCATCATCATCATCACCACCACCACCACCACCACCATCATCATCATCATCATCACCACCACCACCACACCACCACCACCATCATCATCATCATCATCATCATCACCACCACCACCACCACCACCACCATCATCACCACCACCACCACCACCATCATCATCACCACCATCATCATCATCACAACCACCACCACCATCACCACCACCACCACTGGGAATGCACAACAAAGATAGTGTTGAGTACCATTTCTTGTGTTTGTCTGTGCGTATATATATATATATATATATATATATATATATATATATATATATATATATATGTGTGTGTGTGTGTATGTGTGTGCGTGTGTGCGCGCGTGTGTGTGTGTGTCTACGTGTTTGTCCACGCGTCCATTGTCTTTGTGTTTGTCTGTGTGTGTGTAAGTGTGTCTGTGTGTTTGTCGGTGCGTTCACGTGCGCGTGACTTACCTTTTCTGGTCTTCCTGACGCAATCAGCATTCCCTTACGTGTACAGCGTCATCCATGTTCTGACGTCACACCTCGACAGTTCTGACGTCATCCAGCACAAACAGTTCTTACGTCATCCAACACAGACAGTTCTGACGTCATCCAACACAGACAGTTCTGACGTCATCCAGCACGGACAGTTCTGACGTCATCCAGCACAGACAGTTCTGACGTCATCCAGCAGACAGTTCTGACGTCATCACCACGTCACCACCACCGTTTGTGTTGGGATGTTAAAAATCACACCGCAACATTGTATCACCGCTGTCCACCATCAGCAACATTGTTCAACATTTTACGTCAACTGACAGCATCAAAATGTTTTGTATGTGTTGAAAAACATCATAGCTTGAAACAAGCCACGTTGTGTCACAGTTCTGACCTTAAAAAAAATTTTTTTTAAAAATCGCCGGGTAAAATCACAAGCAACGATGTTGTGATATCACAGTTGAACCAACAATGTTTCACTTCTCTCCCCACATAATACTTCCACAATAAAAATGTTCTGACGTCATGTTAGACGACAAACAAACCTATTTCACAATCTTGACGTAGAAAGAAAAATCGGTAGAAAACACCACAGTTTTGACGTCATGTTAGAAGAGAAACAAACCAATGTTTTCATCATTTCACAATTATGACGTAGAGAGAAAATCCGTAGAAAACACCACAGTTTTGACGTCACATATCACAAAAAAAGACTAATGTAAACATTTCTAGTTGAGTCACAAAACGGAATTTTCGATGTCACGGTGTCTTCATTAGGTAAATTGTAGGCAATCCAATCCAAACACAACGTGACGGAAAATCTACACCTGTCTGTCTCTCTGTCTCTCTGTTCCCAAATTAAGACAGAAAAAACACGGCAAAATACTGAAGCACACACCAACAGCCCCGATACCACCAGGACAAGTGCTAAGCCAAGCCGCTCGAGCTTTCCTTGTGACTGACAGTGAAAGTGAGGGGCCGATGTTCACGTGCAGTGCGCGTGCCGCTCTCTCGTTCTATGTCAATGATTGGGGGAAAAACTCGGCACGCTTCACGCGACAAACTCACTTGAACATTGATTGGTCCCTGTGGGGACTTTTCGCGGGGTGGGGGTGGGGGGTTGACCAGAAAGATTACCGGTTATTCAGCAAAAATGAGGGGTGTTGGGGGTGGGGGGTGGGGGGTGGGAGTGTATTGGTGGTATTGGAAGCAAAAGACGGTTATTGTTAGTTTTTGTTTAAAGCCCAGCCGACTGCGTAGAGCCATATCAGGGCTATAACACTCAAAACATACACAATACTTCAACA
>JAPXFY010000026.1:60329964-60389964 GCA_030674185.1 Monoplex corrugatus | reverse complement strand
GGGATTTACCCTGTTACTATAAAATCCAAAACAAGTGTGACTGCCCGCGTTCAAGCAAACAGGAACCAGAAAAAACACGAAAATGGAATCAGAACGCGTATTTAATACGCGTCTTGTCATGTATTAAATACGCGTTCTGATTTTACTTTCGTGTTTTTTTTTCTGGTTCCTGTTATTATATCAAAACCAGTGTGTCAATTGGCGCTTTACCTTCTAACAACAGGGGAAATTACTCTTTATAAAAATCAGTGTGTCAAAATTAGACGGGATATTGAGGCAGAGAGAGAGAGAGAGGGGGGAGGGAGGGGGGAGAGACAGAACCTTAAATTCCAAGCCTATCCTCCCCCCCCCCTCCCCCTCGAAAAAATAGACTCGACCGCCATTGTGTATTAACATAAACACATACACACACAGAGCAAAAAAAAAACTACCGCTTTTCTATCATCAAAATGTACTTTTGCGTATTAAACTATATACGATGGAATAGATTTTAAAAGAAAAAGAAAAAAAAACAAGAAAAAAAACAACAGATATATACATATACGTTCTACTGTCTGACGTAACATTTCAAACTCACACAGAAACTGACGTCAGTGACCAATGTACTGGTTCTTTGTCCATTCTATTAACATATCATTATGCACAAATTACAGGCGGACATTTGTACACAAATGGCTGGCTGGTGTTTAGTGTGGTTTGGGCTGATGTCCACGAAAAGTGTGGGGGACATGAGACAATAAGGGGTGGGTGGGAAGAGACGGGTGGGGGTTGAGTGGGGAGAAGAGAGAGAGAGAGAGAGAAAGAAAGAGACAGAGAGAGAGAGACAGAGAGAGAGAGAAAGAGACAGAGAGAGAGAAAGAAGAGAAAGAGAGAGAAAGAGAGAGAAAGAGAAGAGAGAGAAAGGACGAGAGAGAGAGAGAGAGAAAGAGAGAGAATGAGAAAGAGAGAGAGAGTGAGAGAGAGAGTGAAAGTGTGAGAAAGAGAGAGAGAGAGAGACAGAGAGAAAGAGTGAGAGAGAGAGAGTGAGAGAGTGAAAGCGTGAGAAAGAGAGAGAGAGACAGAGAGAGAGTGAGAGAGTGAGAGAGTGAGAGAGAGAGAAAGAGAGAGAGACAGAGAGAGAGAGTGAGATAGTGAGAAAGAGAGAGAGAGAGACAGACAGACAGAGACAGAGAGACAGAGAGACAGAGACACAGAGAGGAAAACAGAGAGAGTCACAGAGAAAGACAGAGAGAGAGACAGAGAAGGAGACAGAGAGACAGAGAGAGAGAGGAGCAGCCACAAACACAAGCCATCATATTAAAAAAAAAAAAATCAGAACAAAAGCAAAAATGAAATACTACTTCGAAATTGAAAACAAAACAAAACAAAATTATTTCAAAATCTGTTGAAACTGGAAAATATGACACTAGTTTTAAATTGAGAATACTTCATTTCAAAACCTAAAACCAAAAAAATAAACTGCTAGCTTGAAACTGAAGAACAAAAAACTGCTTTTAAAAATCTTTTGGGCTGCTCTTCCAAGAATAAACACACGGATTATTTTTGTTTCATCATTTTCACTGCAGCCAGCCCTGTTGTTGTCGTGGGATGTTTTACGTGTGCAAACCATTGACAAGGAACACATTTAGTGATACAATTACAGACAACATTTCCTGCTTTGTTTTGACCGCAAACCGTCCGAGAGATTGCGAAACAATAGCGACCAAAAACCTTTATCAAATGATAGGATAGAAAGAGTTACCGTAGTCACAGGATAAAAAAGGTTAATGATCCGTAGGATTAAAACAGTTAACAACATGTGGGGGAAAAAAAATTTTGATCGGACAAAAAAATTCTTTAACAAAATAGAGAATGAAAAGGAGTTAGGAAAGTGACGGAATGAAAAGGGTTAACATCGCTACAAGTTGAAAAAGAGTCAACAAGTCACGTGACAAAAATGGTTAACAAGATTCGGAACAATCGAAAGTGAAAACGCTTCAGAATTAAAAAAAAAATTAACAAGTCACAGGACATAAACGATTAACAAGATTCAAAACAATCGAAAGTGAAAACGCTTCAGAATTAAAAAAAAAAATTAACAAGTCACAGGACATAAACGGTTAACAAGATTCAAAACAATCGAAAGTGAAAACGCTTCAGAATTAAAAAAAAAAGTTTTCAAGTGAAAGGACTAAAAAAGGTTAAGATCAGAGCAATCAAAACGAAGTTACAGGACAGAAGAGGTTAAGATCAGAGCAATCAAAACGAAATCACAGGACAGAAGAGGTTAAGATCAGAGCAATCAAAACGAAATCACAGGACAGAAGAGGTTAAGATCAGAGCAATCAAAACGAAATCACAGGACAGAAGAGGTTAAGATCAGAGCAATCAAAACGAAATCACAGGACAGAAGAGGTTAAGATCAGAGCAATCAAAACGAAGTCACAGGACAGAAGAGGTTAAGATCAGAACAATTAGACGTGGAACAAACTTCAGCATGCAAAGAGTTAACAAATCATAGTTCACAAATCAGTAACATCAACGTTAATGTTAATATCAACACTTTTTCATTTCTTTTGTACAAAGTTGATAAACAGCACATTATCCTACTAATACACTGTTACTTTGTTATCAGATGTTTGTTGAAATTACATCAGATCATTAATTAGAAAAACATGACTTACAAGAATCTAAACTCAAAGTTTACCACTTAAAATGACACGAAGGACATGCATAACTAACTTTTATCAGCAATAGTTTTTCTGATCTGAGGGGTGGCACATAAAATCAGCTTCTAGCCACATTTTGGCTGTGACTGTGGCGGTTTACTCCTAAAGTGAAACAATTCCAATTCAGCTACAAATCATATACAATCACAAAAAATGATTTTAGCTGCTTACTGACAAGAAGATTAACACCACAGAAAAAGCTTCAAGAAAAAATAAATGTAAGTCAAAATATAAGTGTACAAACCAGGACCTGACATGATGACTACAGGCCTGTCTTCTCTTCTGTCTTCATTCACCGTCTACATGGTCAGGCCACATCTGGCCATCAATGTGGCTCAAATTTCCAGATCCAACTGGCCACCATACGAGGTACAAGCATAAGAAATTCTTGTACCTGTAAGCAGATGAATTGTACAATTATATGAAGAACATTTATTACAGACAGAACCAACTTCTATCAGGCAAAAGTTAAGAAAAATAAAATACAGACAACTGCATCACACAGGAAGACAGCAACTGTCTTTGAATTCTGCCATAACAACAACATTTGTGGAAAGATGTCAGCTTAGGTATTTTTAGCTACATAAATTGACCGCAGCACCATCTCACCTGTCTCACCTGTTGACGTCACAGGGTTCAGTGTTAGCCACCGCACATCTGGATGCCACCATCTCCCTCCAGGCCGCTCTGTCTTGACTTTTGTGGACAATTTCTGGACTATTTAGGCCACTGATGTTGGTTACGTTCTCGATGTATGAGATTGGAGGTCTGCCTTTCTTCTTTTTTGCCACTGGTTTTTCTTGAAAGATGATTGCCATGAGGTCTGTGTTCTTGTTGCCTGACACATGGCCAATGTATTTTAGTCTTCTCTTGTTGATGTCTGCTAGTAGTTTTCTGGTGGTATCAAGTTCTTCCAGGACACTTTCATTAGTTCTTTCGTCTGTCCATTTGACACGTAGTATTCTCCGATAAAACCACATCTCTGCTGCCTCAATTCTTCTGCAATCAGTTTTTCTCAGAGTCCAGGTTTCACAGCCATAAATCATGACTGGCCAGATCAAACATTTTAGAAGTCTAACTTTCAGGCCATTTGGTTTGCCTCTGTCTTTCCAGATGTTGTTGAGTTGGACCATTATTTGCTTTGCCATTCCAATTCATATTTTGATGTCTTTGGAGCAGGTTCCATCATCAGTTTTTACAGAGCCAAGACATTTGAAATCCTTAACATTTTCTAAAGGAATTTTGTTAACTGTGATGTCATGATTGTTTCCAGTGTCTTTGCCTTTGATATGTAGCACTTTTGTTTTCTTGGTGTTCAAGTTTAGACCAACCTTTTTGCCTGCTGCAACTACCCTGTATAGAATTCTTTTTGTGCTGGTAATGTTGTCTGCAAACAGTGCAGTATCATCAGCATAGCGCAGGTTTTTTATGATTTTTTCCCTCCCATCTTTATGCCCATGCCTTCCATGTCAGCATCTCTCATGACTTGTTCCATGTTGATGTTAAAGAGATATGGTGAGAGGATACAACCTTGTCTGACTCCCTGTGGGTGTTGAAGAATTTACATTTCTGATTGTTTCATCTAACTGTGTAACCTTTTGGTCTTTATATAATGAGGCAATTAATGCAATGATGTGTTTGGGAAAACCCATTTTGACCATTGTGTTCAACAGGTGGAGATGAATGATACTGTCAAATGCTTTGCTATAGTCTATGAAGGTGACAAAAGCTTCTTTTTCTGTGCTTTTTATTTTCTCTATGAGTGTTTGTAGCACTAAGAGCATGTCAGCTGTGCTTCTACTGGATCTGTAGCCTGCCTGGCAGTCAGATAGTTCTTCTATGATGAGTGAGAGGGCGGCGTCCATGCTTGTGTTTCCTGCCAAGATATCACTGTAAGAGCACTACTGTCAGACGACTTTCTTACCGTTACTTATTCCTTGTTTAACCCTTTGACTCCTGCATCCTCTCCATCAGCATCCTGCTTTGTCAACCATGCTATCAAAGCAAATACTTAACCCATAACAATACCTCAACATGAAAAAAAAGGAAAAGAAAATTATTTATCCATATCAATGCATTCGCGCACATAATCAAAGAAGATGCCCCAGGCGTTGATCACTCCGTCCAATTTATTGCACAGAGGATTTAAAAAACATACCTGAATACAATTTTAAACATAACCAGGGACACTAAAGCATTTAAAAAAAACGGGTCTAAATGACCTGAAACTGCTTCCGCATATCTCATTTCCATAGAGCCAACAATGCATTTAATACATTACCCAATTATCAATCGTAAAGAATAAGTATGTAAGACTGTATCAAAAACATACAGGTGAATTGACCAGCGAGACAGAAAATGATAGGAAGAAATGACAGACAGCAAAGGAACAAGGCAGAAACAAAGAGCATGACAGAAAAGAGGAAATTTCCAGCACAGAGTGTCCAGAAGGTGGGGATACTATTTACACTGAATGAGCCCCCAGCATCCCCACAGGGCATCTCACTCAGATGGGGAGGAAAGAGGGGAAACAAAAACGTGCTGAACACATATCTTTTTGTCCTGCAGTGATTTCCCCTTTTACACACCCACCCCTTCGTCCCAACCCCGTCCTGTCACTCCCTTCCAAGTATGCATGTGCTTTGTACCCTTAAGTTTTTGCCATTGTGAGCAAATGTTTCAGATAATAATGAGAGCTGCTGCTTTGATTTCATATAAAGATTTATCGCCTTTTCATTGTGAGTATGATTAATATTTCATGTTGAACAGAAAGCATAGTTTCGAATGGAGTTGTATTACGTACCAATGCCTGTTTGAATGCTTATGCTGCATGTATACATAATCGTGTGTGTGTGTGTGTGTGTGTGTGTGTGTGTGTGTGTGTGTGTGTGTGTGTGTGTGTGTGTGTGTGTGCGTGTGTGCGTGTATGTGTGTGTGCATGTGTATGTGTGTGCGCAAATAAAACTGGCGTATTTTGTCTCTCTGCCCGTCAGCTATCTGTAACACACATGCGCACACACATACACATGTACACAAACATACACACACACACAGACACACACACACACACACACAAACACACACACACACAAACACAAACACACACACACACAAACACAAACACACACACACACACACACACACAAACACACACACACACAAACACAAACACACACACAAACACACACACACACACACACACACACACACACACATACACGATTATGTATACATGCAGCACAAGCATCCAAACAGGCACCACACACACACATGTACATATATCACACAATGATATACTCACATCCTGATGGGCGTACTGAAAAACACACACATACATATACACAAACGCACTCACACACACACACACACACACACACACACACACACACACACACACATCACACAACACACACACACACACACACACACACACACACACATAGACACACACACACAAACAAATACACACACAAATACATAGACACAAACACACACACAAGCACACACATATTTACATACACACACACACGCACACACAAGTACACACACATAATTATATATATTCACATACACACACACACAAACACACACACACACACACACACACACGCACATGCATACACACACACACACACACTCACACTCACACACACACAAACACACACACATACACACACAACACTCACACACAAATACGCTCACACACACACACACAAACACTGACACACACACACTGACCCCTCCCCACACACACACACATATCCACACTGACCCGCCCCCCCCCTACACACACACACACACTGACCTATCTTCCAAAGTAGAGCCAGAGAGGCTGATCTGGTGGCTTAGTTCCCTCATGACCGTAGTACTCCAACAGGTGAAAACTGTGATCTGGAGTCTTCAAGTTGATCTTGCCTTCAAACTTGGGACAACACTGTAGCAAATACTGCAACCAAAAAAGAAGTTTGTGACCATGCATAGAAATTTCAATTTTAATTTCAATTTCAATTTTTCAAGATGACGTCTCCACGCTAGATTGAATTCCACATGCATTGACGTCACAGGTGCCATTTGATGGAGAAGATCCAGAATGATCACGGCACAAGCCTTAAGCCTGCATATAAACCCAATAGTTGGCCAGGTCCTGAGGTCCTACCTAGATGATTCCATAAGCCCGAGGTCGTAGGAGAGCGAGGTGACCGAGACCTCAACTTTTCCTGGGGCCAGCACCATGACGGTGGAGCCCATCCCCTCTCCCTCGATTCAAATTCATATTCATATTCACTTTTTTTTTACCAAGACTTCAGAAAGGCAAGAAGGCTAATTAGTCTTCAAGGGGTGGGACCTGGGAAATCAACCTATCTCTCCAATGTCTTATACCAAAGCAGCCAAGCAATGCTCTGCTCTTCACGATTTTTAACTGCTGTGGGAACTTTAGAATGCTCAGCCAGAAGGTACATGGGTCCGACTCGTTTTTCGTCCCTTCCGAAAGACTAGACGTTCAGTTCGATTTTCTGGTCAAACTGAGGAGAAAAGTCGAGGCCTCTACATGGAGCGAACCCTGGAACCTCGAGTTTAGTTACTGGCAGGCGAACGTCTGAACTATTCTGCCACTCTTCTTCTTTGAAAAATGAGGCTCATCATAATCACCATTATCATGTGCCCTGCCACATGGCGTTGGCGGCCATGGCCTTCCATGAGAATCTGTCCCTTGTCGCTGCAAGTGCATCTCCCACCCTCTCTGCCCTCAACCACTCTGCAAGTCTGTCCAATATTTTCTCACTGGGTCTACCTGGTGCTCTCTTGCAGAGTGGCTGAGAACAGAAAGGGTGGGAGATGTATTTGCAGCAACAAGGGATAGATTCGTAATGAGTGCCATGATCACCAGTGCCATTATGACAGGGCACACGATCATCATCATCATCATCATGTGCCTTGCCACATGGCGTTGGTAATCATGGCCTTCCATAAGCTTCTATCCTTTGATGCTGCAAGCACATCTTCCACCCTCTCTGTCTTCAACCATTCTGCAAATCCATCCAATATTTTTCCATGGGTCTACCTGGTGCTCTCTTTCCCTCCACCTTTCCTGTTGTGACCAGGTGCTCCAATTCTCCTTTCCTCATAAAATGGCCCATAAATGTTGCCTGTCGTTTCCTAACCTTCCTTATGAATGATCTTGTTGTGCCTGCCTCCATCAAGACTGTCTCGTTTGTTTTCTTTGCTGTCCAAGGAACTCTCAAGATTCTTCTTAGAAACTACATCTCGGCTGCCTCAATCTTGTTCTGGCTTTGCATGTTGACTGTCCACGCCTTTTAGCCATTTAACATTGTCGGTTCTATACAACATTGAAGAACTTTCTTCCTGATGTTAATTGATAGGCATTTGTTGATAAGAATGCTTTTCATCTTCTTGAATGCTGTTTTGGCTTGGTCGACTCTGCTGGCTATTTCTGAGGGCACATGATAATGATGTCTGAAATCAATGGTTTCTCATGAAATTGTGGGAAACACACTTTATTTAGAACTTCTGACAATATTTCAATTCTATTTGCAGTGTTTCAATAGTCAACCAGTGTTCTCACTTCACATGAAATTCTATTTTATCTGAAGCTTAGTCAAGGTCACCGTGACCTTGAGAAGTACAAAATCTGGATTTACTGTTTGTACGAAAACAGAGATTGTCAGAATGGTTTGATTATCTGACTGCTGTTGTTTGTTTGGGATTTTTCTATTCTTGTTTTGTTTTTGTTTTTGTTTTTATTTTGTTTTTCAAGAATTTTTATTTTTTCAAGACAAAGACCAAAACTACTTTGAAGTTCCAACACATTTATATACTGGTTCCTGACCTTACTATTCAAAACCATTAAAAAAGAAATCTCATTTCAGTTCAGTGCATCTGCAAATCATAGGCTTTCAGCCTTTCACAAAAGTTTCATTTTCATTAATCAGTGATCTTGTTTCCCCTGTGGGGATGCCCGGGTCTTGCAGTAGTGGTAGTAGTAGTAGTAGAAGTAGTAGTGCTAGCAGTAGTAATAGAAGCAGTAGTAGTAGTTGTAGTAGAAGATGCAGTTCACTCCTGTCTGGTCTTCCTGTCTCCACCATTCACATCCTACAGCGCATTCAAAACAATGCTGCACGCCTTGTACTCAAAAAGAAAAAAAGCTGACCACATCTCTCCTCTCCTGGCACAACTTCACTGGCTCCCTGTATCAAAGCGCATACAGTACAAACTAGACACCATGTGCTACAAAAGCCTCAATAACGCAGCCCCCGATTACCTGTCAAGCCTACTTGAGATCTATGTTCCCTCACGTACCCTCCGCTCTGCCTCCGATCCTCTGACTTTTCGCTTTCCACGCACTACGCTCAATACCTATGGTCCACGAGCCTTCTCAGTTTCTGGTCCACTTTCCTGGAACAAACTTCCTCTCTCTGTCCGTCAGCAACCTGCTTTTGTCTCCTTCAAGTCCGCTCTCAAAACTCACCTTTTCTCCTCTGCATAAAATCCTGACCTCACTCAATCCCCTCTGCAGCCTGTCTCCACTCGGAGGGGAATCACATTGTAATATATAATTGTATATAATATGCTCTCTATAATTTTCCATTGCTTTTATTCTTTCTCCCCATTTTAGCCGTGTGCGTGTGCGTGTGCATGTGCGTGTGCGTGTGCGTGTGCGTGTGCGTGTGTATGTGTGTGTGTGTGTGTGTGTGTGTGTGTGTGTGTGTGCGTGCGTACGTGTGTGTCTGTTTTAGCGCTTAGATTTGATTTTATCAAGATTTTGCGCTATACAAAATAAAGTATTGTATTGTATTGTATTCTGTCCCTGCAGACCAACATGACCACAGTGCCTTCTGTCCCTGCTGACCGGCCCTCCGACTGCTTCAAGCACATTGCAGGTGTCAGCTTACCGTTTCTATAGCCCCGTCCCCCTCTCTTCCCACTTCAATACTTTGCTAGTGCATAGTTTTGCGCAGGCACAAGGAGTCTGCCAGATAACGCGGCAGATTTGGGTGGAGCCCATATGGAATTGTTCTAGTGCGAGTGACTCATCTTGAACAAAGTCCAACTCCAAACTTGGTGTGGCAGGATGACTGTGCATGACCATTATCATCAATACCACTTGGTATTGCTTCATAGGCTGTGTAGTGTGTGTAGTGCACACCACTTGGTATTGCTTCATAGGCTGTGTAGTGTGTGTAGTGCACACCACTTGGTATTGCTTCAGTCTGCTCATGTCCACTGGTGACCTCAACATCTCCTTTTTTGACAGCATCTGTGGCAGACCCATCTGTATAATCCTGTGTGCATGCTTCCTGGGGAACCTCTCTTCAGGCATGGCCAGAGTTTGGGTTTTCTTGCTCATGTTACTGTGATCATCTTTTGTAGTGAGATGAGGAATGCAGGTGGTGATGTTCTTCACCCTGTCTTCCCTGGGTGGAGGACTCTGTTGGCTTGCTGGGTCTCCACTTTAGGTGGTTGGTAGCTGTTTTTGGAGACTTACCTCTAGCATTCTGGTATCTCTTATAATGTTTGATCTTCCTGATCCTGAACCATGGAAAAAGAACGGTTCACATACCAGACCAAATTAAAACGCACATATTTCGCTTATTTTTTGATGGATTTCCTTGAAAGTTTGCATGTGAATCAAATAGACAGAAAGCTACCAGTAAATTATTTACAAGCTTAATTATATTCAAGATGTAAGATATTTTGTTTGCATTTGCACCCAAATAATGTGAGGGCCCATGTGTCGGGCCAGCTGAAAACAGACATAACTCACATTATGTCTTGATGGAATCTCCTGAAATTTTGTATGTGAATCAAATAAAAGCTACAGCTTCACTCTTTACAGGCAAATGTTGCTAATATATGAGATTTGAAGATTTTGTATGCATGCACTGATTTAGTCTGAAACAATGTGATCCACAGATGACTTTGTATCATACTAGCACAGAAAGACATCCTTCTCAATAACATGATGAAACTAAAATGTGTAACAGCAGAAGATACATGCCTGTCAATGCAGTTTATGACTTACAGCCATTTCTATACTCATTCCTAATGTTTATCAATTGTTATTTTCATCAGTTATTTCGCAGTAACATGCATCTTCCCATATCCACAGACAAAGAAATGTTTAATGTCTGGTCTATCTACTGAAAATCTCTCTGCTTCTTTTAAAACTGTCTCAAATTTTGTCTTCAGATTTAGCCCCTGAGGTGATGATTAATCAGTGTTACTAATTTTTGAAACAAAAGCTGCGTACTCGTCCCGCGACTTATCACACTCAGTTCTCAACAGTTTTAACTATAGAAGTAGTTTATTAGTGAGTGTCTGCTGTTGAAGTTTTGGTGGCAGTAATGTTAATTTCATCTACAAAAAATCATCATTGCCTTGAAAACAAATAGAAATAAAATCCTAATTTTTTCTCAAGTGTTTTCTTTGATTTATGCCAGCTATTACTTTTGAGAGTAAAGTATTCTTATATGTTGCCGTTAGAAAGGCTCATTGGACTTTGTTGAGCTAGGTGTCCATCTTTGCCTGATGCTGTATAGTGTTCTGATAATGTGTGCGTACATGCGTGCGCGCGTGTGTGACTTTGCAAAACCGCTATCTGCTGTTTCTTTGTGGTGATAAACATTGTCGAATCTGATCCGATAGATGACATGCATTCGCCGACCAACTTCCGGTTTGAATTTCTGGCCGAGTACTAGTACAAATATTATGATTTCGGTGTATTAAAAACAAAATTCCATCGTTTTCATTAAACACTAACAATATAAACACCTTTGGAAAGCAGTCGCTTCACACAGTTTTACTTCTACTGGTTCCAGGTCGCTTAAAAAAAATCCCTTGGCGATAAAACATTAAATCGGAGATCGTACTTTCCATTCTTTGCTTATGCAGGCTATACCTGCCGCGGATTTCTTTTAAAATCTTTCTAAATAAAGAGAAACATTAAAAACAATTCACTGAATTAAACTTCTAAGTCAATTTTGATGAAAAATCAGTCGATGTTTACAACATTTGTCCTTCAGCTTGACGATCACAGGTAGAAATTCGTTGACTGGACTTTCAGCGATTGCTTCGAAGGCCGCCATGATTCGAGGTTCCCATATGCTAAAATGGCAGATCACGGAAACTCGCCCTTCGGAGGCTCGCGCACATCTGGTACAGGTCACATCTCATAGTTCCATAATCGGTTAAATTTAGCTAAAAATAAGCTGTTTGCGCATCTGCGGATGTGATTTAATGTATCAAGGAGGTCCTCAGATATTCTTCTTCAAAGTTTGCCAATATTCCGACCTTTAGAAGACTAAGTGGGTTACTCTGGGGATTGGCTCTGGGGGGCCCAGGGGAGATGAAATGGCGGAGTAAAAATGTAGACATCAACCAAAACTAAGTTAAGAAGAGAGATAAAAATAGTGGATCATGTGTGTGAGGGGACTGCTTTTGGACCAAATGATGTGTCTTGGTGGCAGCAAGACTGGCTATGTGTGTGGATGAGTCTTGTGAGAGGAGACTCGGAGACTGTCTGGTGTGCCCTGATGGCAGCAGGGCTGGCAATGGTTTTGTTGTTGTTTTTTTTTTGTGTGTGTGTTTTTTGTTTTGTTTTGTTGTTGTTTTTTTTAAAGCGCTGATCGGTAGACCCCCCTTTCAAAAGCGGCAGGAGAATCAGTGTGTTGATTGTGGTCGCTCTACGGAAGAAGAAGAAGAACAACAAACTAATAATCTTATAAAATAAATATTATACGGGAATGAAGGACAGGGTTTCGACCTGTTAACTGTACTAATTTGCATGAAGGTAGTCCTATGTGACCCGTATGATTTAAGTTGTCGTTTACCGATCACCCAAACACTGCCGTGAGCCAGTCGCCATTACGTGACATGCGGTGAAACTTCGTCGGTCGGCGTGGTTTTTTGTTTTTGCGCAGATTTTTGTGTGGGTGCATTTATAACAAAAACAAACAGCACAGATCGATAGAGGAATGACCAATCTTTATCTTCATGATAACAACTTCATCATTCATGTTCATCTGCAAGAATATTTGACTGATAAACATGTGCAATTTTTCCACTGACTGACACAATTCCCACATTGCTGAAGAGAGGCTGCCGGTACCTAGTAACACATTCAAAATGGTGTTTTGACCATTTTGGTCTTTTGCCAATGATACAAAAACAACATATTGAGACAAAATACCTGGCTTTCTGTTTGTGGTTAGGTTTGTTTATTCATAGAAAGCTAGAAATAATGGCAGAGAGAAGTGTTGTAGGTGCATATGTGTGTTTATGTGTTTATTCATGTGTATTTATGTTTGTCTGTGTCCATATTTATGTGTGTCTCTTTATGTGTGTGTTTGTGTATATGTGTTTCATTATGTTGTGTATTAGTGTGTGTGCATATGTGTGTGTGTGTTTGTGTGTGTGTGTGTGTGTGTGTGTGTGTGTGTGTGTGTGTGTGTGTGTGTGTGTGTGTGTGTGTGTGTGTGTGTTTAATGTGAAAGACAGTTTTCTATATAATATTTACCCCCTCTGTTACTTTTAAGTATCCTCCCCCTTCTCCAGCATCAAATGACATATGAGTTCTGCTGGCAAAATAAGGTTAGAACTTTAGGAGATGGGTATCAGCCTGCACTGGCAAAGGATTTCATTATTTTTTAAAATATATTTATTAATTGATATATTTGTGTATTTATTTTTTGTTTATGTATGTATTTACTGATTATAGGTATCAGTCTGCTTTGGGAAATGATTTTATTTTATACATTTATTTATTCATTCATGTATTTAATTCATTTATTCAATCATTTATTCTTTTTTTATTTTTTAAAATTTTTATTTGTTCATTTGTTTATTTGTTTTTGTTGCAGTGGATCATCACCCAGACACAAGAACAGATGGAACACATGAAGAATTGTTCTTCTCTCCACACACGTAAATGGACGCGTATGTCAGCAACTCGTCAGCGCATGTACGTATTTAGTTTAGTTTAGCTTGTTTAGTTTAGTTAAATTTAGTTAGTTTAGTTTAGTTTGGTATACAGTCATTTGTTCAGTTTAGCTTAGCTTAGTTTAGTTTAGTTCTATTTAGTTTAGTTCAGCTCAGTTCAGTTTAGTTTAGTTTAGTTTAGCTTAGTTTAGCTTAGTGTAGTTTAATTTAGTTTAGTTTAGTTTAGTTTAGTTTGATTTACATTCATTAATTTAATTTAGTTTCGTTTGTTTTGTTTAGTTTAGTTTAGTTTAGTTTAGGTTGGTTTAGTTTAGTTTAGTTTAGTTTATTTGGCTTACATTCATATACTTAATTTAGTTTAGTTTAGTTTAGTTTAGTTTAGTTTAGTTTAGTTTAGTTTAGTTTAGTTTAGTTGAGTTTAAGTCAGTTTATTTCAGTTTTGTTAAGATAGTTTAGTTTAGCTTAGTTTAGTTTAGTTTACATTCATATAGTTTAGTTTAGTTTAGTTTAGTTTAGTTTAGCTCAGTTTAGTTTGGTTTACATTCATATAGTTTAGTTTAGTTTAGTTTAGTTTAGCTTAGTTTAGATTGGTTTACATTCATATAGTTTAATTTAGTTTAGTTTAGTTTAGTTTAGTTTAATTTAGTTTAGTTATGTTTAGTTTAGTTTAGTTAGTTTAATTTAGTTAAGTTTAGTTTAGTATAGTTGAGCTTAGTTTAGTTTAAAATTGTTTAGTTTTGTTAAGTTTAGTTTAAATTTTAGTTTAAATTGTTTACATTCAATTAGTTTATTTTATTTTAGTTTAATTCAGTTTAGTGTATGTGTGTGTGTTTGTGTGTGTGTGTGTGTGTGTGTGTGTGTGTGTGTGTGTGTGTTGTGTGTGTGTGTGTGTGTGTGTGTGTGGTGTGTGTTCCTGCGTGTCATACTTAATTTGTTACATTCGTTTCTTGTGATTGTGGTCTGTTGATTGTGATTGTGGTCTGTTGATTGTGATTGTGGTCTGTTGATTGTGATACTGGGAAGACAGAGAAGTCGAAATTGAAAGAGATCCGACGTAAAGAGAGAGGCTGACATGTACACACACACACACGCGCGCGCGCATACACACACAACGTGCGCACGCACACACACACACACACACACACACACAAGCACACACACGAGCACACACACAAGCACACATACACACGTATTTATTTTCTTTGAAACAACAGCAGTTTATTTCGCAAAGAGGAAAGATATGCACGCATGCATTGAAGAAAGAGACAAAGAGATTACAGGTTGAAGACAGAGACAGATACGTTCAACAATATAAGTCACACGAAATCTAACGCTTAATTAATTTAACCCTTTGACTCCTGCACCCTATCTACCAACTGCAAATACTTAACCCTTTGACTCCCTCACCCTATCCACCAGCTTCCTGCAGGAAGCTGGGATAGGGTGAGGAAGTCAAAGGGTTATGATTTTGTTTTCCTAGTATGGTTGACAATGCAGGATGCTAGTGGACGAGGTCCGGGAGTCAAAGGGTTAATTTGAACATTTCCTTATACTTTGACGACCTCATTCCATGCCCTTTCTATGAGGTCCTAGCTTTACTGTTGAATACGTTTTTATACTTTTTGTCTTTTCAATTTCTTCTTTATAAGACACACTCAGCCATGTCTGACAAAAGTTTTTTTTCCCTTCAGATGCTTCAGTGTTTCAGTCCCTTGGCTGCTGAATTAAGATGTTTTTCTCCTTTTCCAAAATCAGACTGGATTCGTTGCATTCAGTACAATCCATTTATATCGGCCATACCTCTCACATTAATATTTTTTTCATTCGACGATACGTGTGTTTCCCTGTATGTACTAGATAATTTTGATACTCTGTTATTCAAGAGAAAACATTCAATGAGTGCACTGTAATTTGTTGATTTCCCGCATTTCGACTTTGTATCCTCCCCAAGATAAAACAACAATGATATGGAAAGACCACTTTTACATTAGAAAATCCATTTTACTTCCAACAAGAAATGGCATTTGTCTCCCTCGTTTTCCATTTACCACAAGCCACTATTGCGCATTTATCTCCCCTGCTTGCCAGTTACCACAAATCACAAATACTTTATTATTTCCTGTCAATCAGTTTTTGTTTTGGGAAGTGTAGCTGATTTTGACGTACGTTTTGTCATTGTTGTTTATTGTCTTTTGTCCTGTGCTTAACAAAGTTATGTGTCATTGTTCTTTATTGTCTTTTGTCCTGTGCTTAACAAAGTTTTGTGTCATTGTTCTTTATTGTCTTTTGTCCTGTGCTTAACAAAGTTATGTGTCATTGTTCTTTATTGTCTTTTGTCCTGTGCTTAACAAAGTTATGTGTCATTGTTCTTTATTGTCTTTTGTCCTGTGCTTAACAAAGTTTTGTGTCATTGTTCTTTATTGTCTTTTGTCCTGTGCTTAACAAAGTTATGTGTCATTGTTCTTTATTGTCTTTTGTCCTGTGCTTAACAAAGTTATGTGTCATTGTTCTTTATTGTCTTTTGTCCTGTGCTTAACAAAGTTTTGTGTCATTGTTCTTTATTGTCTTTTGTCCTGTGCTTAACAAAGTTATGTGTCATTGTTCTTTATTGTCTTTTGTCCTGTGCTTAACAAAGTTATGTGTCATTGTTCTTTATTGTCTTTTGTCCTGTGCTTAACAAAGTTTTGTGTCATTGTTCTTTATTGTCTTTTGTCCTGTGCTTAACAAAGTTATGTGTCATTGTTCTTTATTGTCTTTTGTCCTGTGCTTAACAAAGTTTTGTGTCATTGTTCTTTATTGTCTTTTGTCCTGTGCTTAACAAAGTTTTGTGTCATTGTTCTTTATTGTCTTTTGTCCTGTGCTTAACAAAGTTTTGTGTCATTGTTCTTTATTGTCTTTTGTCCTGTGCTTAACAAAGTTTTGTGTCATTGTTCTTTATTGTCTTTTGTCCTGTGCTTAACAAAGTTATGTGTCATTGTTCTTTATTGTCTTTTGTCCTGTGCTTAACAAAGTTTTGTGTCATTGTTCTTTATTGTCTTTTGTCCTGTGCTTAACAAAGTTATGTGTCATTGTTCTTTATTGTCTTTTGTCCTGTGCTTAACAAAGTTTTGTGTCATTGTTCTTTATTGTCTTTTGTCCTGTGCTTAACAAAGTTTGTGTGTCATAGCGTACAGATTTCCATTGAGGTGATCATAGCGTACAGATTTCCATTGAGGTGATCATAGCCTGCAGATTTCCATTGAGGTGAATCATAGCCTACGGATTTCCATTGAGGTGATCATAGCCTACGGAATACCACCGAAACAGAAAGCTGGGACTGGGGCAGAGCTGCTGTCGTTCCAGTCGCACACCTTCAGGTCAGGGTTGAAGAAGAGCGACGAGGGGTGGCAGGTTAGGCGTGCAAAGTCACCACTGGCCGTGCACTGGTAGAACTTATGGTGGTCGCAGGGATCAGGCTTCAGCTCTCCCTCCACGCAGGAGGTCACAGCGCGGGGGGGTTGGATGTGAACGCAGGTGTAGGCAACCTGGGACCACTGGGTGCTTGGTGCACATGGCATTACGTATGCATTGCCCCACTCATCGCACTGGACGAACCTGAGGGGGAGAAAATACACAAACGAATGACTAATGAAAGCACGCTGTTGAATATGATCCCTCATATGATTTACCAGTAATTAACCAATAAAGCGTGTTGTTGAATTTTAGGGGACAGGGAACTGGTTGAGATGGGACAGACACAATAAACACTGGTAACTGGTTGAGATGGGACAGACAGACAATAAACATTCGGAACTGGTTGAGATGGGACAGACACAATAAACACAGGGAACTGGTTGAGATGGGACAGACAGACACAGTAAACACAGGGAACTGGTTGAGATGGGACAGACAGACACAAAAACACAGGGAACTGGTTGAGATGGGACAGACACACAATAAACACAGGGAACTGGTTGAGATGGGACAGACAAACACAGTAAACACAGGGAACTGGTTGAGATGGGACAGACAGAAATAAACATAGGGAACTGGTTGAGATGGGACAGACAGACAATAAACACAGGGAACTGGTTGAGATGGGACATACACAATAAACATTGAGAACTGGTCGAGATGGGACAGACAATAAACACAGGGAACTGGTTGAGATGGGACAGACACAATAAACACAGGGAACTGGTTGAGATGGGACAGACACACAATAAACATAGGGAACTGGTTGAGATGGGACAGACACACAATAAACATAGGGAAAAGGTTGAGATGGGACAGACACAAATAAACATAGGGAACTGGTTGAGATGGGACAGACACACAATAAACATAGGGAACAGGTTGAGATGGGACAGACAATAAACATAGGGAACTGGTTGAGATGGGACAGACACAATAAACACAGGGAACTGGTTGAGATGGGACAGACACACAATAAACATAGAGAACTGGTTGAGATGGGACAGACAATAAACATAGGGAACTGGTTGAGATGGGACAGACAGACAATAAACACAGGGAACTGGTTGAGATGGGACAGACAATAAACACAGGGAACTGGTTGAGATGGGACAGACACAATAAACATAGGGAACTGGTTGAGATGGGACAGACAATAAACACAGGGAACTGGTTGAGATGGGACAGACACAATAAACACAGGGAACTGGTTGAGATGGGACAGACACACAATAAACATAGGGAACTGGTTGAGATGGGACAGACACAATAAACACAGGGAACTGGTTGAGATGGGACAGACAATAAACACAGGGAACTGGTTGAGATGGGACAGACACAATAAACATTGGGAACTGGTTGAGATGGGACAGACAGACACAATAAACACAGGGAACTGGTTGAGATGGGACAGACACAATAAACACAGGGAACTGGTTGAGATGGGACAGACAGACAATAAACACAGGGAACTGGTTGAGATGGGACAGACACAATAAACATGAGAACTGGTCGAGATGGGACAGACAATAAACACAGGGAACTGGTTGAGATGGGACAGACACAATAAACACAGGGAACTGGTTGAGATGGGACAGACACACAATAAACATAGGGAACTGGTTGAGATGGGACAGACACACAATAAACACAGGGAACAGGTTGAGATGGGTCAGACAATAAACATAGGGAACTGGTTGAGATGGGACAGACACAATAAACACAGGGAACTGGTTGAGATGGGACAGACACAAAATAAACATAGGGAACTGGTTGAGATTGGACAGACACAATAAAACACAGGGAACTGGTTGAGATGGGACAGACAGACACAATAAACATTGGGAACTGGTTGAGATGGGACAGACAGACACAATAAAACATTGTGAACTTGTTGAGATGGACAGACAGACACAATAAACACAGGGAACTGGTTGAGATGGGACAGACACAATAAACATTGTGAACTGGTTGAGATGGGACAGACAGACACAATAAACACAGGGAACTGGTTGAGATGGGACAGACAGACACAATAAACACAGGGAACTGGTTGAGATGGGACAGACAGACACAATAAACATTGGGAACTGGTTGAGATGGGACAGACACAATAAACACAGGGAACTGGTTGAGATGGGACAGACACAATAAACACAGGGAACTGGTTGAGATGGGACAGACACACAATAAACATTGGGAACTGGTTGAGATGGGACAGACAGACACAATAAACACAGGGAACTGGTTGAGATGGGACAGACAATAAACATTTGGAACTGGTTGAGATGGGACAGACAGACACAATAAACACAGGGAACTGGTTGAGATGGGGCAGACACAATAAACACAGGGAACTGGTTGAGATGGGACAGACACACAATAAACATAGGGAACTGGTTGAGATGGGACAGACAATAAACATTTGGAACTGGTTGAGATGGGACAGACAGACACAATAAACACAGGGAACTGGTTGAGATGGGGCAGACACAATAAACACAGGGAACTGGTTGAGATAATAATAATAATAATAATAATGTGCACTTATTAAGCGCCTTTTCACCCGAAGGTGCCCAGGGCGCTTTACAAACAATTCAATACAGAACAAAAATGACAATTACATCAAGAATATATACAAATGCAAAAATCAAACACACTCACCCACACACCCAAACACACACACACACACCCACGCACACACACACACACACACACACACACACACACACACACACACACACACACACACACACACACACACACACGCACAAACTTATGCTGACAAAAGGAATTATCAAAAATACAGAAAGTTGAGATTAAGCAGAGCAGGTTCACGCAAATAGATGAGTTTTCAGGGCCGACTTCAAAGTAACTTTGGAATCAGCGAAGCGAACTGTTTGTGGCAGACTGTTCCAGACTGAAGGACCGTTATAATGAAAGGCTCGCTGGCCAAAGGTTTTGGTTCTGATCTTTGGAATACAAAGGATGCGTGTGTCTGCGGAGGAACGGAGCTCTCTTGACGGTGTATAGAGCTGTAAGAGAGAGGACAGGTAAGAGGGACAGGAGGAAGTGACACAGTTATAACAGAGAGTGGAGATTTTGAACTGAATCCTCGCATTTACGGGAAGCCAGTGTAGAGTTCTGAGTAAGGGCTGAACATGATCTTTCTTGGACGCTTTCAAAATTAACCTGGCTGCTGCATTTTGAACTTTCTGAAGTTTCTCTAGCAAATAATGTGGGCAACCAGACAAGAGAGAATTGCAGTAGTCAATGCGTGACAAAACAAACGCACAAACAAGGACTTTTGTAGCATCAACTGTGAGAAAGTGACGGATTGAAGCAATACGTCTCAGCTCAAAGTATGCAGACCTGCATGTATTTGTCACATGCAGGTTCATGGACAAAGTACTGTCTAGGTAGACACCTAGGTTCTTAACACTAGATGAAAACTGAATGTGGCTCCCACAAATGTCTATAGATAGCGGAAGTACCTGAGAACTAGATACTCTGTTTGAAGCGACAAGCATGGCTTCCGTCTTACCATCATGGGACAGACACACAATAAACATAGGGAACTGGTTGAGATGGGACAGACAGACACAATAAACACAGGGAACTGGTTGAGATGGGACAGACAGACACAATAAACACAGGGAACTGGTTGAGATGGGACAGACACACAATAAACATTGGGAACTGGTTGAGATGGGACAGACAGACACAATAAACACAGGGAACTGGTTGAGATGGGACAGACAGAATAAACATAGGGAACTGGTTGAGATGGGACAGACAGACAATAAACACAGGGAACTGGTTGAGATGGGACATACACAATAAACATTGAGAACTGGTCGAGATGGGACAGACAATAAACACAGGGAACTGGTTGAGATGGGACAGACACAATAAACACAGGGAACTGGTTGAGATGGGACAGACACACAATAAACATAGGGAACTGGTTGAGATGGGACAGACACACAATAAACATAGGGAACAGGTTGAGATGGGACAGACACACAATAAACATAGGGAACTGGTTGAGATGGGACAGACACACAATAAACATAGGGAACAGGTTGAGATGGGACAGACAATAAACATAGGGAACTGGTTGAGATGGGACAGACACAATAAACACAGGGAACTGGTTGAGATGGGACAGACACACAATAAACATAGAGAACTGGTTGAGATGGGACAGACAATAAACATAGGGAACTGGTTGAGATGGGACAGACAGACAATAAACACAGGGAACTGGTTGAGATGGGACAGACAATAAACAGGGAACTGGTTGAGATGGGACAGACACAATAAACATAGGGAACTGGTTGAGATGGGACAGACAATAAACACAGGGAACTGGTTGAGATGGGACAGACACAATAAACACAGGGAACTGGTTGAGATGGGACAGACACACAATAAACATAGGGAACTGGTTGAGATGGGACAGACACAATAAACACAGGGAACTGGTTGAGATGGGACAGACAATAAACACAGGGAACTGGTTGAGATGGGACAGACACAATAAACATTGGGAACTGGTTGAGATGGGACAGACAGACACAATAAACACAGGGAACTGGTTGAGATGGGACAGACACAATAAACACAGGGAACTGGTTGAGATGGGACAGACAGACAATAAACACAGGGAACTGGTTGAGATGGGACAGACACAATAAACATTGAGAACTGGTCGAGATGGGACAGACAATAAACACAGGGAAACTGGTTGAGATGGGACAGACACAATAAACACAGGGAACTGGTTGAGATGGGACAGACACACAATAAACATAGGGAACTGGTTGAGATGGGACAGACACACAATAAACACAGGGAACAGGTTGAGATGGGTCAGACAATAAACATAGGGAACTGGTTGAGATGGGACAGACACAATAAACACAGGGAACTGGTTGAGATGGGACAGACACAAAATAAACATAGGGAACTGGTTGAGATTGGACAGACACAATAAACACAGGGAACTGGTTGAGATGGGACAGACAGACACAATAAACATTGGGAACTGGTTGAGATGGGACAGACAGACACAATAAACATTGTGAACTTGTTGAGATGGGACAGACAGACACAATAAACACAGGGAACTGGTTGAGATGGGACAGACACAATAAACATTGTGAACTGGTTGAGATGGGACAGACAGACACAATAAACACAGGGAACTGGTTGAGATGGGACAGACAATAAACATAGGGAACTGGTTGAGATGGGACAGACACAATAAACACAGGGAACTGGTTAAGATGGGACAGACAATAAACATAGGGAACTGGTTGAGATGAGACAGACACAATAAACACAGGGAACTGGTTGAGATGGGACAGACACAATAAACACAGGGAACTGGTTGAGATGGGACAGACAATAAACACAGGGAACTGGTTGAGATGGGACAGACAATAAACACAGGGAACTGGTTGAGATGGGACAGACAATAAACACAGGGAACTGGTTGAGATGGGACAGACAATAAACATAGGGAACTGGTTGAGATGGGACAGACACAATAAACACA
This sequence comes from Monoplex corrugatus, assembly GCA_030674185.1. NCBI lineage: Eukaryota > Metazoa > Mollusca > Gastropoda > Littorinimorpha > Ranellidae > Monoplex > Monoplex corrugatus. Next base: position 60,367,284 of record JAPXFY010000026.1, on the reverse strand, counting down.
GGGAACTGGTTGAGATGGGACAGACAATAAACACAGGGAACTGGTTGAGATGGGACAGACACAATAAACACAGGGAACTGGTTGAGATGGGACAGACACACAATAAACATAGGGAACTGGTTGAGATGGGACAGACAGACACAATAAAAACAGGGAACTGGTTGAGATGGGACAGACAGACACAATAAACATTGGGAACTGATTGAGATGGAACAGACACAATAAACACAGGGAACTGGTTGAGATGGGACAGACAGACACAATAAACACAGGGAACTGGTTGAGATGGAACAGACACAATAAAGACAGGGAACTGGTTGAGATGGGACAGACAATAAACACAGGGAACTGGTTGAGATGGAACAGACACAATAAACACAGGGAACTGGTTGAGATGGAACAGACAGACAATAAACACAGGGAACTGGTTGAGATGGAACAGACACAATAAACACAGGGAACTGGTTGAGATGGGACAGACACACAATAAACACAGGGAACTGGTTGAGATGGAACAGACAATAAACATAAGGAACTGGTTGAGATGGGACAGACAATAAACATAGGGAACTGGTTGAGATGGAACAGACAGACAATAAACACAGGGAACTGGTTGAGATGGAACACACAATAAACACAGGGAACTGGTTGAGATGGAACAGACACACAATAAACACAGGGATCTAGTTGAGATGGAACACACAGTAAACATAGGGAACTGGTTGAGATGGGACAGACAATAAACATAGGGAACTGGTTGAGATGGAACTGACAGACAATAAACACAGGGAACTGGTTGAGATGGGACAGACAAGAAACACAGGGAACTGGTTGAGATGGGACAGACACAATAAACACAGGGAACTGGTTGAGATGGGACAGACACACAATAAACATAGGGAACTGGTTGAGATGGGACAGACACAATAAACACAGGGAACTGGTTGAGATGGGACAGACACAATAAACACAGGGAACTGGTTGAGATGGGACAGACACAATAAACAGGGAACTGGTTGAGATGGAACAGACACAATAAACAGGGAACTGGTTGAGATGGACAGACAAAAACAAGGGAACTGGTTGAATGGACAGACAATAACACAGGGAACTGGTTGAGATGGGACAGACACACAATAAACACAGGGAACTGGTTGAGATGGAAACAGACAATAAACAGGGAACTGGTTGAGATGGGACAGACAATAACATGGGAATGGTTGAGATGGACAGACAACAAAAACACAGGGAACTGGTTGAGATGGACAGACATAAACACAGGGAACTGGTTGAGATGGAACAGACACAATAAACACAGGGAACTGGTTGAGATGGACAACAAATAAACATAGGGAACTGGTTGAATGGGACAGACAAATAAACACAGGGAACTGGTTGAGATGGGACAGACAATAAACACAGGGAACTGTTGAGATGGACAGACACAATAAACACAGGGAACTGGTTGAGATGGGAAGACACAATAAACATTGGAACTGGTTGAGATGGACAGACAGACAATAAACATTGGGAACTGGTTGAGATGGGACAGACAGACAAATAAACACAGGGAACTGGTTGAGATGGACAGACACACAATAAACCAGGGAACTGGTGAGATGGAGACAGACAATAACATAGGAACTGGTTGAGATGGAACAGACACAATAAACATGGGAACTGGTTGAGATGGAACAGACAGACAATAAACACAGGGAACTGGTTGAGATGGAACAGACAATAAACACAGGGAACTGGTTGAGATGGAACAGACACAATAAACACAGGGAACTGTTGAGATGGAACGACACATAAACATAGGGAACTGGTTGAGATGGGACAGACACAATAAACACAGGGAACTGGTTGAGATGGACAGAACATCGGACTTTGGATGGACAGACGACACTAAACACAGGGAACTGGTTGAGATGGAACAGACACATAAACACAGGGAACTGGTTGAGATGGACAGACACATAAACACGGGAACTGGTTGAGATGGGACAGACAGACACATAAACATTGGGAACTGGTTGAGATGGGACAGAAGACACAATAAACACAGGGAACTGTTGAGATGGGACAGACACAATAAACAAGGGAACTGGTTGAGATGGAAGACACAATAACACAGGGAACTGGTTGAGATGGCGCACCAGGGAACAGAGGACACAATAACAAGGGAACTGGTTGAGATGGAACAGAACAATAAACACAGGGAACTGGTTGAGATGGGAAGACACAATAAATCAGGGAACTGGTTGAGATGGGAACAGACACAATAAACATGGAACTGGTTGAGATGGAACAGACACAATAAACATAGGGAATGGTTGAGATGGAACAGACACAATAAACAAGGGAACTGGTTGAGATGGGACAGACACAAATAAACAAGGGAACTGGTTGAGATGGGACAGACACACAATAAACACAGGGAACTGGTTGAGATGGAACAGACACAATAAACACAGGGAACTGGTTGAGATGGGACAGACAAAATAAACAAGGGAACTGGTTGAGATGGGACAGACACAATAAACAGGGAACTGGTTGAGATGGGACAAGACACACAATAAACACAGGGAACTGGTTGAGATGGGCAGACAGACACAATAAACACAGGGAACTGGTTGAGATGGGACAGACAGACACAATAAACATTGGGAACTGGTTGAGATGGGACAGACAGACACAATAACACAGGGAACTGGTTGAGATGGGACAGACAACAATAAACATCAGGGAACTGGTTGAATGGGACAGACACATAAACAACAGGGAACTGGTTGAGATGGGACAGACAGACACAATAAACACAGGGAACTGGTTGAGATGGGACAGACAGCACAATAAACATTGGGAACTGGTTGAGATGGGACAGACAACACAATAAACATGGGAATTGGTTGAGATGGGACAGGACAATAGACACAGGGAACTGGTTGAGATGGGACAGACACAATAAAACATGGGAACTGGTTGAGATGGGACAGACAGACACAATAAACACAGGGAACTGGTTGAGATGGGACAGACAATAAACATAGGGAACTGGTTGATATGGGACAGACAATAAACACAGGGAACTGGTTGAGATGGGACAGACACAATAAACACAGGGAACTAGTTGAGATGGGACAGACACAATAAACACAGGGAACTGGTTGAGATGGGAGGGACACAATAAACATTTGGAACTGGTTGAGATGGGACAGACAGACACAATAAACATTGGAACTGGTTGAATGGGAAGACAGACAATAAACACAGGGAACTGGTTGAGATGGGACAGACACACAATAAACATTGGGAACTCTTGCAAAGGGGACCTGTCATTGTTGTACATGACCCACTACTGCTATTACTAGTACGAGTACTTGTTGCACTTTGCAAACAGCAGAAACATTGCGATGCAGTGCAGCAATGGTATACATACATTAACACATCAATGCAACGTAAACATTTCAATGCCAATTCATTATGATGCAGTCAAAACATATTGCATACATGTATGCACCTGTGACGAAGGTGCCGCACATCCTTTAGGATCTGGACTTCTGGAGGGCGTTTTTTTTTTTTTTTTTGCAGCTGTGGCGTGTTTGCGTGTTTGGGTAAAGGAAGTCGTTGCTTTGGTCTACCTAGTTCAAGCGCACGTGATCCACGTGGTCCACGATTTGCTGTGGCCGGGCCGTGCACAGATTTCTCTTGCACTCACTCACTGACTGACTCAGCAGAGCGTCGTGGGCTTTCTTGGCTTCCTACATGTCAGTGGCATCTGGGACGTCGGACAGAGTAGTGTCCGCAGAACAATGTTTATAAATTGCTGGGCTTTTTTGTAACATTTGGGAGCACGAAACGCAACAGATGCCGGGAGTCACGTTGAGCTAGGCCCGCCGGGTACGGAGCCTTGAGACGACGAACTGCCCACGAGGATTTACACGTTGAGGCCCAGAGGACTGGTGCCTAGGCCCGCCGGATGCGGAGCCTTGAAACGTCGAACTTCTTCTACATATGAAACCAGAAGTGATTGATACTGACATTACAGTGTCTGGCACAGCGCTTGTGGTGGTGACATATGTTCAGTGACTTGTTGCTCTGCGGTTTGTAGCCATTACTTGATGTACTTTTTCACCATTGATTTGTATTATTATTATTATTATTATCCTTTGAGTTATCATTAATTAAATCGTTGTCCTTGCCTAACTGTTAGTTCTTCGACTTTTGTGTTTATGTTCGTTTTGTACCGTCTGGGGTGATAGACTGAACGAGATGAGAGAACTGTTTCTTGTGTCCTGTTTGTCACTCTAGATGTTATAAATGCGAGTGTAACAACACCGGTACATCAAATAACATTAACATGCTTCAACAAAAAGAACAACGAAAATGGTTTTCAATTTTTCATTGACAATCCCTCACATGGAAACGCACACACGTATAAGCACGCATACGCACATATATACATACACACAGCATGTGCATACACATGAGCTTACACACACACACACACACACACACACACACACACACACACACACACACACACACACACACACACACACACACATACACACACATACACACACACACACACACGCGCGCGCGCGCGCGCGGGGGTGGGGGGGGACACTTTGGGATAGCATCATCTCTCTCTGTTTTTGTCAAGAACCTGGATGTGACCTTGAACAACACTTTTTCTATGCAGACATTTCTGACCCAGACCTGCCAGTCGTGCTACGATCAGATTCGGCGCATTGTTTATATTCGAAGATACTTTTTCAACTGAGGCGGCATCTAGGCTTGTGATATCTCTCATTTTGTCTCCTTTTAGTTATTGCAATGCTCTCCTTACTGGACTACCAGCTTCTTTGTTCCTGTGTCTGCAACGCACGTGAAACACAGCTGCTTGTCTTGTCCTAAGAAAGAAAAAAGTTTGATCATATCTGTCTTCTCCTTCGCTCTCTTCACTGGTTGCCTGTCTGAAAAAGAATTGAATATAAGCTGAATATCTTGTGTTACAAATCTACCAGTCTGCTCCACCAGATCTTAGCGACAACATCAATATTTATACGCCACCTGGCAGCTTGCGCTGAGCCTCTGACACTCTTTCCCTTCATGTCCTTGGATTTAAACTATCCAGTGTTGGCCAGCGTTCTTTTGCTGTCTCGGGGACCCTCAGCCTGGAGCAGACTTCCGCTCTGCCTTCGCCTAACACCTGACCTTTCTGCTTATAACTCCATTTTCAAAACCCATCTCTTTCCAACAATGAATTCTACAACTATTTCTTTCCCTCAGTTTGGGCATTTCTTTTTAATTCAATGTTATGAGGTAGTCTTTGGTGCATGAGTGCGCTTTGATTTGAATTGTCGAGATTTGGCGCCGTGTAAATACATGTACTGTAATTATTATTATCATAACTCACTTGGTTTTATCAGGTATATAGGTGTGGTAGTAGATGTTCTTGGCCAGATTCTGGGGATTGCAAGGAGAGGAGAGATCTATGGGGCTGATGGGCAGTCTGGGAGAAGTTATGGGATCTCTGCCGGGAGATGTGAACCCACACACCCTCGTCTGAGCGTTGAAGATGGTTCCGTCAGGGCACGTGCTGATGTAGTAATTTCCCAGGTAGTCGCACTGGATAAAGAATCAAAGTAGAATCAGAACTGGTTTGGTCAATGTCTTAGTAACCACAAGATTTTTTATAACTGTCTGCTAGCAACATGTGTCTATTTCTGTCTGTCTGCCTGTATCTATGTCTGTCTGTCTCTATGTCTGTCTATCTGTCTCTATGTCTGTCTGTCTGTCTCACACATTGTGTGTGCGAATGCATTGATATGTGTACTTCATTTTCTTTACCGTTCTTTTTTCCTGTTGAAGTATGTGTGTGTTTTGAAGTGATTATAGCCCTGATGTGGCTCTACGGAGTCAACTGGGCTTTTAACAACAATAACAATAACAATGACATAATTAATGGTTTTGTAATATGGCTCAATGAATATTCTGCAGCATAAAAAGGATCAGCAGTGAAACTGGGCTGTTGGAATGTCCGAACAATGATGCCTGGGCTCTCCCAAGATCTGCAAGACATCAGCGACGCCAGAAAAACCGCCGTCATAAACAGCGAACTAAAGAGGCTCAATGTGGACATTGCCACTCTGCAGGAAACACGGCTGGCTGACTCAGGAACACTAAAGGAAAGGGACTACACCTTCTTCTGGCAAGGAAAGAGTTCTGATGCCCCAAGAGAGCACGGAGTAGGCTTTGCAGTAAGGAACAGCCTGCTGAACATGATTGAACCAGGCAGCGGCGGTTCAGAACGACTCTTGACTCTCCGCCTCAACACCACCGAAGGCTATGTCACTCTCATCAGCGTTTATGCCCCAACTCTGTCCGCCTCTCCAGACACCAAGGATGAGTTCTACGAAAATCTTGTATCAACCATAAGGAACATCCCCAGGACAGAACAGCTTGTTCTCCTGGGCGACTTCAACGCCAGAGTGGGTGCAGACAATGACTCATGGCCCTTCTGCCTCGGTTCCTTTGGAGTGGGGAAAATGAATGAGAATGGACAGCAACTGCTTGAGTTTTGCGCCTGCCATGAACTGTGCATCGCCAACTCCTTCTTCAAGACGAAGCCTCAGCACAAAGTCTCCTGGAGGCATCCCCGCTCAAAACATTGGCACCAACTGAATTTGATCCTAGTAAGACGTGCCGCTATCACAAACGTTCTCCACACTCGCTCTTATCACAGCGCAGACTACGACACAGACCACTCTCAGGTATGTTGCAAGATCAGGCTACAACCAAAGAAGTTCCACTGCTCAAAGAAACAAGGGAACCCTCGCATTGACATCAGCAAGATGTCTCAGCCAGATCTTGTAGAACAGTTCGCAGAGGCCTTTCAGAGAGAATACGATGCATTGCAGCCCAGAGACTCTGTCACTGAGAGATGGGAAACGTTACGAGACACCATGCACCGCATTGCTATGGCCACCTTTGGGAAGAAAACTGTGAAGTCCCACGACTGCTTTGAGGCCAAATCATCAGAGATGACTCCCACTGTTGAGGCCAAGCGTGCTGCACTCACCAAGTATAAGCGGTCACCCAGTGAGAAGAACCTGCAAATCCTCAGGGCTGCCAGAAGTAAGGTTCAGCTTAACGCCAGGCGCTGCGCAAACGAGTACTGGACAGAGCTCAGCGAAGAGATACAGAGTGCTGCTGAAAGAGGCAACATCCGAGGAATGTATGATGGCATCAAGAAGGCACTGGGGCCAACACAGAGCAAGATCGCCCCCCTCAAATCCTCCACTGGGGAAGTAATCGGCAATCCTAGCCAACAGATGGAAAGATGGGCGGAACACTACTCCGACCTCTACTCCACACAGAACATGGTGTCCCCCTTAGCCCTCGATGCCATCAAGTGCATGTCGGTAATGGAAGAACTTGACGCAGAGCCAACTGCGGACGAACTCAGCAAGGCCATTGATAGCCTGGCATCAGGGAAGGCACCTGGCAACGACGGAATTCCCCCAGACCTCATCAAGCACTGCAAGACTTCTCTTCTGCACCCTTTGCACGCAGTTCTCTGTCAGTGTTGGAATGAGGGAGCTGTACCACAGGACATGAGGGACGTCAAGATCGTCACCCTGTACAAAAACAAGGGCGAAAGGAGCGACTGCAACAACTACAGAGGTATCTCGCTCCTCAGCATTGTTGGCAAAGTCTATGCTCGGGTCCTCCTAATCCGCCTGCAGAAACTGGCTGAACGCGTCTACCCGGAATCACAGTGTGGTCCACGGTAGACATGGTCTTCTCCCTTCGCCAAATCCCGGGGAAGTGCAGAGAGCAGCAGATGCCCCTGTATGTGGCATTCATTGACCTCACCAAGGCCTTTGACCTAGTCAGCAGAGATGGCCTTTTCAGGGCTCTCCGAAAAATCGGCTGCCCCCCCAAACTGCACAGCTTAATTGAGTCCTTCCACTCAAACATGAAAGGGATGGTGCAGTTCAACGGAAACCTCTCCAAGCCCTTCGACGTACGCAGCGGTGTGAAACAAGGCTGCGTCCTGGCCCCAACCCTCTTTGGAATCTTCTTCGCTCTCCTCCTGAGGCATGCGTTCAGCACAGCGCAAGAAGGGATCCACCTGCGGACCAGATCAGATGGCAGGCTCTTCAACCTCGCCCGCCTCAGAGCAAGGACAAAGGTCCGTGAAGCCCTCATCAGAGACATGCTATTTGCCGACGATGCCGCAGTTGTGACCCATACTCAGCGAGATTTTGGTCTGACCATCAGTCTTAAGAAGACAAACGTCCTGGGCCAAGACACGCCATCTCCACCAGCCATCACCATTGATGACTACGAGCTTGAAGCCATCCATCAATTCACATATCTTGGGTCCACCATCACCGATAACCTCTCCCTTGACACAGAGGTCGACAAGAGGATCGGGAAGGCAGCCACAACACTAGCCCGCCTCACACAAAGGGTGTGGACAAATCCCAAGCTGACCACAAAGACAAAGATGGCTGTATACAACGCCTGTGTCCTCAGCACCTTGCTGTATGGCAGCGAGGCGTGGACCACGCATGCTCATCAGGAGAAAAGGCTCAATATCTTCCACCTAAGAAGCCTACGGCGCATACTTGGCATTTCCTGGCAAGACAAGGTGACCAACACCGAAGTCCTAACCTGCGCTGGCCTCCCAACCATGCATACCATGCTGAGACAGCGTCGGCTGCGCTGGTTGGGCCACGTTCGCCGCATGGAAGATGGTCGCATCCCAAAAGACATCCTTTATGGTGAGCTTGCCACAGGGCAGAGAAACATTGACCGCCCACAGCTGAGATACAAAGACGTTTGCAAGCGTGACATGAAGGCGCTTGAGATCAACACTGAGTCCTGGAGGACCTCGCAGACGACCGCAACAGTTGGAGAACTACTCTCAAGAAACAGCTGCGGATTGGTGAGGACAAACTGTCAGCTGCTGCAGCCGAAAAGCGAGTTCGCAGAAAAGGGATGACAGCCAACAGACCAGCATCAGCATACACATGCGACCCTGCGACAGAGACTGCCTCTCTCGCATTGGTCTGTACAGTCACAGGCGACGCTGTTTGGACCAAGCAGACAGCCCATCTAGACATTAGAACGGATGTACTTTGTCCATGGTCAGTCATGACCGAAGGAGGCCTACTACTATGTATGCACAAGCTCAATAACAATGACATAATTAATGGTTTTGTAATATGGCTCAATGAATATTCTGCAGCATATGTATGCACAAGCTATGTGTAGTAAATGTCAGTTGATTGCAAATGTCTAGGGCCAATTGTCAGAATAAACTTAATTGCATCTAGTGATTTTGTGAACTGGCACATAATGTGAGTGTTTTCGTTGCTTAAACTTCATTTTTGTTGTTTGTGTGTGTGTTTATTTATGGTCCAAATCGCATAGTTTTCGGTAGGCATGTGCAACAATGCCTTGGTGACAAAGTCATAAAATTTAATGGACGTGGTGTACAAAACGACGGAGTTGTGGTCATTTACGTGAAAGTATGGGTGATTTTTCACCCAGGAGGTATGGGGAAGGTTAAAGCTTTAACCTTGAAATGTGTATTTCAATAACTCGTGTGCTTAGCTTTCGAAAATGGATCAGAAGAAGTAGGCACGAATCAAAGAAAGAGATATAAGGACAGTAAAAAATACAAAAAAGAATATAGTGAAAGTAGTGTATCATTATTTTTCTTTTTTGATTACGGAAAAGGAACATTCCTATTTGGGTTTTTCTTTCATTACTGAAAATAAATTTCCATAAACATACACGCGCGCATACGCGCACACACACACACACACACACACACACACACACACACACACACACACAGACACAGACACAGACACAGACACAGACACACACACACACACACATACACACACACACACACACACACACACACACACACACACACACACACACAGAAAGAGAGACAGACAGACACAGACACACACAGAGAGAGAGAGAGAGAGAGAGAGAGAGAGAGAGAGAGAGAGAGAGAGAGAGAGAGAGAGAGAGAGAGAGAGAGCAATACCTGCAAAAACTTGGTGGGATCGTACGGATAACGATATCTCAGTATTCCCTTCTGTAAATTCTCCAAGGTACATGGGTTGTCCACGGGATACGTGTCTTGATGGATTAACACAAAAAGATCACATCACCAATGAACATCACCAATGAAGATCAACAATGAACATCACGAATGAACATCACCAATGAACATCACCAATGAACATCACCAATGAACATCACCAATGAACACCACCAATGAACATCACCAATGAACATCACCAATGAACATCACCAATGAACACCACCAATGAACATCACCAATGAACATCACCAATGAACATCACATCAGCTAAGAACAGCAGTCTACGTTGATGTGGGCATGTGACAAGATCCAATGGCCTTGCTAAATAGAACTTTCAGCGAACTTTTGCAAGAGAGGGAGGGAGATGGATTATAAATGATTATAAAATGAAAGTCCTCAAGACTAAGGCTTGATTACGCGACAACTGAAGACACAATTATCCCCCCTTGTGTTTAAACACGTTTCACGAAATTATGACCATATTGTTTGCCATTTGTTTTAACTTTGTAAAGTCATCGTTATGCTGAAGATGTGACAAAACGCTGATTAAAATTTGTTTATACAAAACAGTCAAAAATTCACAGCTGAAAATATTCTACACGATGCAGCACAATGACCACAACGTAATGTGTCATGTCCATTTAAATGTATGCGTGTGTGGTTTTCCTGTGGGCAAGACTTGAGGTACACATTCACTCAACATCTACTGTCTGACGGAGAGCAGCTTACACACAGCTACACACAGCTTTTATCACTTCATTCAAGCGGGATGTTTTTTTTCCCTCATAGACCCGTGGATCAAGATTTGATATTTTCAGTTCAGTCCCTGCCCACCATATCAAAAGCTGGCCTGTTCGCTTCATCATTCCGGTCAGGTCAGTTCAGTGTTTCACAGGTCCCTCTCCCTCTCCCCCCCACTCCCTATTTCAAGATGTTGCCAACGTATAGGATTTTGCGCCGGCCCAGGAGTCTGCCAAGTAATTGCTGGTAGATTTTGGCTGAGCGCATAAGAAACTATCCGATTGCCAGGAATCCCTCCTACAAACTCCAAGTTCTCTCTCTCCATCCTCTCTCTCCCTCAACTCCTGTTAAAAACAAACACCAAACAAACAAAAACAAACAAACAAACAAACAAAAACAAACAAACAAACAAACAAACAAACAAACAAACAAAAACGGAACCTTACTTTTAGTGGCTAGAACAATCCAAACTATCAATCACTGTCCCTGGTCAACAAGTGTTCAAGATGTAGTAGACACTTTTTAACACTGTTGTTGTGTGACAGCTTGCAGACCCCTGGGCCAAACATCTGACGTTGTGGTGACGTTAGCATAGTGTTTTATACGTCACCCTCCTCCTGCCTCCCCTTTGCATTTCATCACCTGGCCAGTGCCAAGTGCTCGCTGCATGCTCAGGAAGTCTGCCAGATTATCACGGGCACATTTCTCTGGAGTGCATAATTATGAAACAGCGCCAGCGCAACCGATAATACTTGAAAGAAATTCAAATTCAAATTAACGCTTTTCTTTCTTGAGAGGACAAAGACAGGGAAGGGACAGGAAAGAGAATAACCACAGATCTTCACATACACTTTTCTTTCTTGAGAGGACAAAGACAGGGAAGGGACAGGAAAGAGAATAACCACAGACCTTCACATACACTTTTCTTTCTTGAGAGGACAAAGACAGGGAAGGGACAGGAAAGAGAATAACCACAGATCTTCACATACACTTTTCTTTCTTGAGAGGACAAAGACAGGGAAGGGACAGGAAAGAGAATAACCACAGATCTTCACATACACTTTTCTTTCTTGAGAGGACAAAGACAGGGAAGGGACAGGAAAGAGAATAACCACAGATCTTCACATACACTTTTCTTCTTGAGAGGACAAAGACAGGGAAGGGACAGAAAGAGAATAACCACAGACCTTCACATACACTTTTCTTTCTTGAGAGGACAAAGACAGGGAAGGGACAGGAAAGAGAATAACCACAGATCTTCACATACACTTTTCTTTCTTGAGAGGACAAAGACAGGGAAGGGACAGGAAAGAGAATAACCACAGATCTTCACATACACTTTTCTTTCTTGAGAGGACAAAGACAGGGAAGGGACAGGAAAGAGAATAACCACAGATCTTCACATACACTTTTCTTTCTTGAGAGGACAAAGACAGGGAAGGGACAGGAAAGAGAATAACCACAGATCTTCACATACACTTTTCTTTCTTGAGAGGACAAAGACAGGGAAGGGACAGGAAAGAGAATAACCACAGATCTTCACATACACTTTTCTAAAATGACAAGATCAGTCAATCCTGAGGCTAGCATGAACATAACAGGCAAAAAAAAAAAAAAAAACGAGAGAGAAAATAACAAAAAAGAGAAGAAATGAATAAAAGAAACGAAACAAAAAAGACAGATAGAAAAAGAATTAATGAAAAAAAAAGAAAAAGGACCAGAATGGTGTATTGATGAACCCTGTAAACAACAGAGATTAAAAAACAACAACAACACATAGACAGGATGGTCAAGCCATTCTAACGATGTTCTTTGTAAAACAAAAATTAGAACAAAATATCCCGTTTATGTCACTGTGACAAAGCATACGATAAAGATGACATTGAAACTCGCGTGATGCGAGGACAATAGCAAACGGTGAAGATTTAAAAATGTGGTTACTTTAGGTATGTTTTTGGCCCGTGTGACCTTTACATTGACGCCATAACTTCCATCAACGATCCACAACGTTTGACCCACACTTGTTAAGGATCCATCCAGAAAACGCTGAGAAAACCTGGTTTACACCCTGCTGACACATTTTTGTCACAGACACACAGACACACACTTCTTTCTGGTCGATACAAAATAATCTCTTTCACTGTCTCTGTTGTCTGTCTGTCTGTCTGTCTGTCTGTCTGTCTCTCCCTCCCTTCCTCCCTCCCTCTGTCTTAAACTGAAGAAAAACGAAGGAACAAAATGTTGTATTGATGAAGACTCACCTACTGAACATGATTCAGTGTAGCTGACATTTCTATAATACGTGTGGCGAACTCCGTTCTCCTCGCAGATCATCGTGCTATCTGGTCAATCAATCAATCAGTCAATGAATCAATGAATGAATGAATCAATCAATCATGGAAACAAGCCGTGAATCAAATTCACTCACTCACTCACTCACTCACTCACTCACTCACTCAATCAATCAACAACTAGAAAGGTTTCCCCGACATCGTTATTCTCTCAAACTGTCAACATGCCTGTCAATGAATCAATCACGTATACATCCATTTGGTCAGTCCATCAATCATTTATCTTCCCATATGTCTGTCTGTCCTTTGGTCAGTCCATCAATCATTTATCTTCCCATCTGTCTATCCATTTGGTCAGTCCATCAATCATTTATCTTCCCATCTGTCTGTCTATCTGTCCATTTGGTCAGTCCATCAATCATTTATCTTCCCATATGTCTGTCTGTCCTTTGGTCAGTCCATCAATCATTTATCTTCCCATCTGTCTGTCTGTCCATTTGGTCAGTCCATCAATCATTTATCTTCCCATATGTCTGTCTGTCCATTTGGTCAGTCCATCAATCATTTATCTTCCCATCTGTCTGTCTGTCCATTTGGTCAGTCCATCAATCATTTATCTTCCCATCTGTCTGTCTGTCCATTTGGTCAGTCCATCAATCATTTATCTTCCCATCTGTCTGTCTGTCCATTTGGTCAGTCCATCAATCATTTATCTTCCCATCTGTCTGTCTGTCCATTTGGTCAGTCCATCAATCATTTATCTTCCCATCTGTCTATCTGTCCATTTGGTCAGTCCATCAATCATTTATCTTCCCATATGTCTGTCTGTCCATTTGGTCAGTCCATCAATCATTTATCTTCCCATCTGTCTATCTGTCCATTTGGTCAGTCCATCAATCATTTATCTTCCCATATGTCTGTCTGTCCATTTGGTCAGTCCATCAATCATTTATCTTCCCATCTGTCTATCTGTCCATTTGGTCAGTCCATCAATCATTTATCTTCCCATCTGTCTGTCTGTCCATTTGGTCAGTCCATCAATCATTTATCTTCCCATCTGTCTGTCTGTCCATTTGGTCAGTCCATCAATCATTTATCTTCCCATCTGTCTATCTGTCCATTTGGTCAGTCCATCAATCATTTATCTTCCCATCTGTCTGTCTGTCCATTTGGTCAGTCCATCAATCATTTATCTTCCCATCTGTCTATCTGTCCATTTGGTCAGTCCATCAATCATTTATCTTCCCATCTGTCTATCTGTCCATTTGGTCAGTCCAATTTCATTTATCTTCCCATCTGTCTGTCTATCTGTTGGTCTGTTTGTTTGTTTACTTACCTACCTGCTAGTCTGAGTCTCTATCCATCTTAGTGTAAGGACAATGTTCGTTTTACTTACTGTCAAGTATTTTCCCCAGAATTCAGCTAGAAAAGACTGTTGTGATCCTATAGCATCTTTATTAAGAGTGTGCTGCAAACACAACCTTGGCTGACTGTCTCATCTAAAGGACTATCATACTTGAGGACACACACACCACACACACACACGCACACACACACACACACACTCACACATACACACACACACACACACACTCATACACACAGACACAGACACACTCATACACACACACACACACACGCACACACACAGACACACACACAGAGACACACACAGACACACACACACAGACACATACACACATACACACACACTCACACCCAAACACCACACACACTCACACACACACACACACACACACTCACACACACACACACACACACACACACACACACACACACACACGCACGCACGCACGCACACACATACACACAGACACGTCCGCGCGCACGCACACACGCACACACGAACAATGTGATTATTTACATAAGGAACAACAGCAAGGAATGACAACAACAAGAAAAACAAGGAAGAAAACACAACAAAAACCAAGACATATTTTCACTGACATTTCTTAATCCATTTTATAGTCCAAGAGAAGTTGGTACACATCTCCAGGCCAGCAGCCGTGGTGGGTATGCGGGTTCCTGTTACAGTGACGTACACTGGGGCTCCCTGGGGCAGGGGGTCCACTACATCGAGGACAGCGGGACAGTCAGGGGTTGCCGTGTACAGTTTATCAAAGACCGCAGGGCCTGGTTTGGAATCTGTCGTCGACACGTAGATGTTAAGGACTCCGCAGGATACGTAGACTGCCTGCAAATGCACATTGTGTGTGTGGTTACTTGCACTTGTGTTTAGCTTAAGTCTTTACTTCATTTGTATAATTATTCAACTTATTCATTTCTCATATCAGCCTGGAGGCACATGTTTAATTAATGTTCGTATTTTGCAAATACCAAAACTATTTTGCAGATTGCAGATAACATTTAGCTTCCTTCACTTTGTCCTTGCTTTCATCTATACAAAACAACATGGAAAGGAACACTACACAAAAATAGAGATTAATTGTTTGAGTTAGTGAGTGAGTGAGTGAGGGAGTGAGTGAGGGAGTGAGTGAGGAGTGAGGAGTGAGTGAGGGAGTGAGGGAGTGTGAGTGAGTGAGTGAGGGAGTGAGTGAGGGAGTGAGGGAGTGAGTGAGTGAGTGAGTGAGGGAGTGAGGGAGTGAGTGGAGTGAGTGAGTTAGTGAGTGAGTGAGTTGAGGGATGAGTGAGGAGTGAGGGAGTGAGTGAGGGAGTGAGGGAGTGAGGGAGTGAGGGGAGTAGAGTGGAGTGAGTGAGGGAGTGAGTGAGGGAGTGAGGGAGTGAGTGAGTTAGTGAGTGAGTGAGTGAGGGAGTGAGTGAGGGAGTGAGGGAGTGAGTGAGTGAGGGAGTGAGGGAGTAATTGGAGTTATGGTACAAAACACAATATAGTGCATGATTCTGTTAATGTCAACAGACGAAAAGTAAATAGAGGTAATTCAGGAAAATTAAAAGTGCATATAAACTGAGAGGCTGTAAGAAGCCATTGGTCATTGTCACCTCTTACTGTATATGTATACAGATTAACACAATCTGACAGTTGTCAAGATACAAGTTGTTTTCTTCATCTTTTGGCCTCTTAGTACATGTACTGGCGACAAACTGTCTACATGTATGCTTACTTCTCAATATTACATACTATATATATATATATATTTGTGTGTGTGTGTGTGTGTGTGTATGTGTGTGTGTGTATGTGTGTGTGTATGTGTGTGTATGTGTGTGTGTGTATGCGTGTGTGTATGCTGTGTGTGTATGTGTGTGTGTGTGTACGTGTGTGTATGTGTGTGTGTGTATGCGTGTGTGTATGTCTGTGTGTGTATGTGTGTGTGTGTGTGTACGTGTGTGTATGCGTGTGTGTATGTCTATGTGTGTGTGTGCATATGTGTGTGTGTGTGTGTGTGTGCATGTGTGTGTGTATGTGTTGTGTGTGTGTGTGTGTACGTGTGCGTGCTTGCATAGAATAGTTGTAATAACAATGAACATTTATAGTGCTTAATTAAAAAAAAAAGAGAGAGACAGCTTGATTACTTAAAACAGCAGAAGTACGTATAAAGAAAACAATGCACAACCCATACAGCACCAATGCCATACATTTACCAGCTCATGCCATTATTAGATTCAGACAACACACACACACACACACACACACACACACACACACACACACACACACACACACACACACACACACACACACACACACACACAAATACACCTGGACAGCAAGAGAGGGATGATGAAAGAAATGTTTATGAAGCTGTAAAAGAGTGGATGTCAAAAGAGGATCTGAATGATCACAGAAAATCAGAACCGTGGAGTGACAGAGGAAGTTTATTCCATGGCATTTGTGGCAGTACAAATATAATTAATTCTTTGTTTTTTTTTTTATTGTGAGAGGATCAAAAATTATCACAAGTGTTGGTTCTTTTAGTTTGTCAACTTTTGTTCCAATTTACAATGCCCAGACATTAACCTAAAGAATGAGCCATACATGTGTCAAGATTTCACTGAAACGCGTGTATAAATATACCATGTATCCTGTGTGATGATGTCATATCTTGTGTGTTGCTGTCATATCCTGTGATGATGTCATATCCTGTGATGATGTCATATCCTGTGATGATGTCATATCCTGTGATGATGTCATATCCTGTGCTGGTGTCAAGTTCAATTCTGACTCAGCTCTATTATTAATGTACAGTCTCCACGTTTAGCAGGTATAGAGACAGGACTTGGTATAAAATTATCTGACTGCAGTCTTAGTACCACCTCTGTAGTCTGACTGTGAAGAGAAGCAGCTTGGATCAAAATATGACTATCTTTATCTGAAGTCAGCCGTTTTGATGTCAAAACTCAAGCAATGTTATTTGAAGACGACAGCAACTTATCACTCTATTTTTACTATTTTTACTATTTTAATGTTTATTGTGATAATTGGCACTTGGTCTGTGTGAGAGCAGCGCGCTGTGATATGCGAGAGTATGTGATATTATAATGTATGTGATAATATTAATTGTTTGTTTTTAATGCCTTCATAATTTATAATGTATAATTTTATGTCTAATTTGTAATGTGATTGGCAACGTAATTTCCTTCGGGACAAATAAACTGTCTTGTATCTTGTATCTTGTATCTTGTATCTTGTATTTAGTAATGGTCGAAGCAGAATTTGTAACACCATAACGAGGACGTCTTAGAAGAAAAAAGAAACATCTATGAAATTTCAACAGACCTGACATCTCTTTGTTACTGCAGATAACCTGTGTGTTTGACTACTGTGGTGTGTCCTCACATCATATCTATGAAGAAATCTGAGTGGGGAAAACGATGACTGTTCCATATTTCTTGTTCACATAATACTGCATGTAGAAAGTACGTTTACATTTATAATGCTTTAAGAACAGAACTACTTGACATGTTCCCATGAGAAGTGCTCCAAAACTCTCACCAAAACCATAATTTTGTTTCAGTACTTGAATCGTATCCTGAAATTTGTGCTGTTATTTAAATACATTTCCATTTCTTTTTGTCTTTTGAGGAATGTTAAGTTCTACGTTAAAGTTCTTCACATACTGTCAGAGCGTTACATGCTTATATTGAAGTATGTCGTCACCTGGTGTAAAGTTCTACGTTAAAGCTCTTCACATAACTGTCAGAGCGTTACATGCTTATATTGAAGTATGTCGTCACCTGGTGTAAAGTTCTACGTTAAAGTTCTTCACATAACTGTCAGAGCGTTACATGCTTATATTGAAGTATGTCGTCACCTGGTGTAAAGTTCTACGTTAAAGCTCTTCACATAACTGTCAGAGCGTTACATGCTTATATTGAAGTATGTCGTCACCTGGTGTAAAGTTCTACGTTAAAGTTCTTCACATAACTGTCAGAGCGTTACATGCTTATATTGAAGTATGTCGTCACCTGGTGTAAAGTTCTACGTTAAAGTTCTTCACATAACTGTCAGAGCGTTACATGCTTATATTGAAGTATGTCGTCACCTGGTGTAAAGTTCTACGTTAAAGTTCTTCACATAACTGTCAGAGCGTTACATGCTTATATTGAAACATGCCATCACATGGTACCCCTTCCTCCATCTCCCAGTGTTGTTTGATGAAATATGTCCTGAACACAGTGTATTATCCTTCAATGCTCAAATGTAACCTTCCACCACCAATTCAGTCTGAACTCGCAGTCATTCGAACAGCACTAGGAGCTGAAAAGGTGACTGAGGGTTTATTTGTGGTGTTTTGACTTTTTCTCAAAATTGATTTCTGTGGACTGTAATCTATCCCCTACAGAACTTTTTTCTTGAAAAAATATCATTAATCAATCTAAAATGGTGTTTAATGCATTGATCGTAGCAGAAAGAACGCAATTTCTTACCCAAAGTACCTATTTTTGTCTCTTATTGCAAACCGTAACCTGTACAGAACCCCCACATGTAATATACTGACAGAAAGCTCTTTGGTGCACCTTTCGGATCATGATAGGTGAATTAGAAACAAACCAGGGTCAAAGCCACGAAATAAAGAAATTTAAGGAAAATGTGTAGGAGAGCACATAAAAACATTAGGGGCCGTTTTCTCAAAATGGCCGTCATGCAACTTACTGACTTTAAACATACATAACTTCTACATTTGTTTTAGTACAAGCTTTGTTCAAATACCAAAATAATCAGCAGAATGTACACTTTCCAGTGATATGTATATCTCAAAATACCCAAAATGCTAGTTAAGATTGATTTCGTGCTGGGAGGTCACAAATATTGAAAACAGATTTTGATTTCCTACTGTTAACATAGCAAATTATATGTCTTATGAACCACGTATGTGACTTAATGTCTACTATACGGCATTATTGTACCTCTACTACACTGACACAAAAACACATAGACAGAAAGACAGACAGACAGGCAGACAGATGGACAAACAGACAGACAGACACACACACACACGCACACGCGCGCGCGCGTGCACACACACACACACACACAAACACACACACATATACACAAACACACACGTACATATGTACACACACACGCACGCGCGTGCGCGTGTGCACACACACACACACAAACACACACACACACACAAACACACACATACATATGTACACACACACACACGCACGCGCGAGCGCGCGCACACAACACACACAAACAAACACACACACACACAAACACACACATACATATGTACACACACACACGCACGCGCGCGCCCGTGCACATACAAACACACACACAAACACACACACACACACACACACACACACACACACACACACACACACACACACTCACACACACACACACACACAATCAGTCTTACAAGAATTTGGTCTGGTCCAGGATTGGTGATTTCAATGGTTTCTTCAGGCTTTCTGTTTACGACAGGCCCAGTGTTTGGGAGACGAAGGTTTACTGGAGAAAATGCAACATGCGTTGTTAGTATGCACACACACACACACACACACACACACACACACACACACACACACACACACACACACACACACACACACACACACACATACACACACACACACACACACACTACAACACACAACACACACACACACACACACACACACACACACAACACACACACACACACATACACACATACACACACACAACACACACACACACACATACACACAAACACACACACACACAACACACAAACACACACACACAACACACACACAAACACACACACACACACACACAACACACACACACACACACACCAAAAAATGAGCCACCAAAAAAATCTCAGCTGTTCTGTGTACAACAGGAAGTGTGGTCACTGAGTCATCTTGGAGGTTGTACGGTTAAATTCCCATCAGCCAAACATTATCCATATTTTGAGTTCAGTAATACAGACCCACTTTTGCACACAACTGGGTGTTCCAATAGTTCAATTAAGAAGACTGGGTGTTCCAATAGTTCAGTTCAGAAGACTGGGTGTTTCAATAGTCCAGTTCAGAAGACTGGGTGTTTCAATAGTTCAGTTCAGAAGACTGGGTGTTTCAAAGTCCAGTTCAGAAGACTGGGTGTTTCAATAGTCCAGTTCAGAAGACTGGGTGTTTCAATAGTCCAGTTCAGAAGACAGGGTGTTTCAATAGTCCAGTTCAGAAGATTGGGTGTATGAGTAGATGTCGCGCCAGCAGGCAGCAAAAGTCTGTGTGGTGTTTTACAGTGATTTTATCGTGGTTCTATTTGATTTTATGCATTGAATTTTGTATCAGTTTGTTTCTTTTAAATCGCGACTTATGGTGATGTAAATATTTTTTTAAAATGTTGAATATTTTACCAGATAACCTGATTTTAAAGTTTTTATACCTACTTTTCATCAATTTAATTCAGCCGCTCAAGTCGGACATTTTATCTGTGAACTGTGTTTACATTTTGGCCTACTGTGTTCGCCCAACGCTACAGCTCCCAAACCTTTGTTGTTCTCTAGTTTCAATTGTTGTGAACTGACCAACCCACACACCAACCTGCAAACATCATCCTCTCCCCGACTGTCTCGCAATTATGGACCCGTCCTTTATAAAACAAATTGGACTGACACTTTTTAAACACAGCAAGTGTTACCTCGGTGGAGACGTCTACCAGCGCATACGTACACTCGGGCTGTGTCGTAAGCCCCGCACTGCGCGATCCTGTCGTGGTGGACGTCTCCACCGTCTTTGGCACAACCTGCCTCCTGCTGTGCCAGTCCGACACCACTTTTCGTCTTCTGCTTCTTTGTCTCCTCCACTGCCCCTGCACCTGCCCTCGACCTTGCTGCTTCAGACTTCGTCTCCTCCTCTGCCATCTTCGCCTTCGCCTTCTGTCCTGATGGTGCCGCTTTCACCTTCTGTCCCATTGGTGCTGCCTTCGCCTTCTGTCCTGATGGTGCCGCCTTCACCTTCTGTCCTGATGGTGCAGCTTTCACCTTCTGTCCCGCCAGTGCCACCTTCGTCTTCTGTCCCACTGGTGCCACCTTCGTCTTCTGTCCCGCTGGTGCCGCCTTCATCTTCTGTCCCGCTGGTGCCGCCTTCATCTTCTGTCCCACCAGTGCAGCCTTCATCTTCTGTCCCGCCAGTGCCGCCTTCATCTTCTGTCCCGCCAGTGCCGCCTTCGTCTTCTGTCCCGCTGGTGCCGCCTTGGTCTTCTGTCCAGCTGGTGCCGCCTTCACCTTCTGTCCCGCCAGTGCCGCCTTCACCTTCTGTCCCGCCAGTGCCGCCTTCATCTTTTGTCCCGCCAGCGCTGCCCCCTGGCTCACTCATGAGATTGCCTGTGCAAAACGTGCCCGCCGCAGAGCAGAGCGCCGCTGGCGCAAATCCAAACTCACTGTTCAGAGGCAACTTTTCCAAGCCTCTAAAACAAAAGTATCCACCCTCATTGCATCTGCAAAACAAGCTATTTCCAAACCAAAATCCTGAATGCCTCTTCTTCAAAAGAACTCTTTACAACCATGAATCATCTCCTTGGCACACGAAAAGATTTACCTCTCCCAACAAAACACACAAATGAAGAACTCCCATCTGTATTCTCCAAGTATTTCACCACCAAAATACAAACTCTTCGTGACAGGCTTGACAGGACACCCTGTCAACCATGCCCCACTGACCCTTCCTTCTCTGGCACACATCTTACTACTTTTACCCCAGTCTCACAAGAAGAAATTCTCAACACAATCAGATCCATGTCGTTCAAAACCTGCGAACTGGATCCTCTTCCAAGTTCTCTCTACTCCGACTGTCTCCCTACTCTCCTCCCATTCATCACTGACATCATCAACACTTCTCTTCAAACTGGAACTGTCCCAGATTCTTTCAAGTCTGCTATTGTTCACCCTCTCCTCAAGAAATACAATTTAGACCCAAATGAACAGAAATTTACCGGCCTATCTCTAATCACTCTTTCTTGTCAAAACTCCTTGAAAAAGTTGTCCTCAACCAACTGAACTCTCACCTGTCTGACAGCAATCTCACCAATCCTTTCCAGTCAGCTTAACGCCAGTGCCATAACACTGAAACTGCCTTGCTACACATTCTCAACAATCTCCTCCTTGCAACTGATACTGGCAAAGTCTCTCTCCTCACACTCCTTGATCTGTCTGCAGCCTTTGATACCATTGATCATGGTATTCTCCTTTCTAGACTTCATCATACTTTTGGCATCTCTGACATTGCTCTCTCCTGGTTCACTTCATATCTATCAAACAGAAAACAAACTGTTCTCATCAATGGCACTTACTCTCAACCTGCATACCTGACCTGTGGTGTTCCACAAGGATCTGTCCTTGGCCCTGTTCTTTTCACTCTTTACATCTCCCCCCTGTCTCCATCATCAACTCCCACTCTATAAAACACCACTTCTATGCTGATGACACCCAACTTCAAGACAGTGACTCACCTGACAATATACAGCGCCTCTTGACTCGCACCACTGAGTATTACTCGGACATTAAGAACTGGATGATATACAATAAACTTCAGCTTAACGACGACAAGACAGAAGCTATCCTCATTGGCACCCGTCAGAAACTTTCTCAGCTGCCTCCTCTTTCTCTCCCATTATGTAACACATCAGTCCCAATTTCTGATTCAGCTAAAAACCTTGGTGTCTGCATTGACTCTACCCTCTCCATGAACAACTTTGTTTCTCAAACTGCCAGATCTTGCTACTATCACCTCCATCGTATAAGCCTGATCAGGAAGTATCTCTCTGTCGAAACAACTGCAAAACTCGTTCTCTCCTTCATAATGTCTCGCATTGACTATTGCAATTCACTCCTGTCTGGTCTTCCTGCCTCCACCATTCACATCCTACAGCGCATTCAAAACAATGCTGCACGCCTTGTACTCAAAAAGAAAAAAGCTGACCACATATCTCCTCTCCTGGCACAACTTCACTGGCTCCCTGTATCAAAGCGCATACAGTACAAACTAGACACCATGTGCTACAAAAGCCTCAATAACGCAGCCCCTGATTACCTGTCAAGCCTACTTGAGATCTATGTTCCCTCACGTACCCTCCGCTCTGCCTCCGATCCTCTGACTTTTCGCTTTCCACGCACTAAGCTCAATACCTATGGTCCACGAGCCTTCTCTGTTTCTGATCCACTCTACTGGAACAAACTTCCTCTCTCAGTCCGTCAGCAATGTACTTTTGTCTCCTTCAAGTCCGCTCTCAAAACTCACCTTTTCTCCTCTGCATAAAATCTTGACCTCACTCAACCCCCTCTGCTGCCTGTCTCCGCTCGGAGGGGAATCACATTGTAATATATAATTGTATATAATATGCTCTCTATAATTTTCCATTGCTTTTATTCTTTCTCCACATTTATAGCCATGCGTGTGTGTGTGTGTGTGTGTGTGTGTGTGTGTGTGTGTGTGTGTGTGTGTGTGTGTGTGTGCGTGCGTGCGTGTGTGTGCGTGCGTGCGTGTGTGTCTGTTTCAGCGCTTAGATTTGATTTTATCAAGATTTTGTGCTATATAAATATTGTAATTATTATTATTATTATTATTATTAAGAAGACAGGGTGTTTCAATAGTTCAGCTCAGAAGACAGGGTGTTTCAATAGTTCAGTTAAGAAGACAGGGTGTTTCAATAGTTCAGTTCAGAAGACTGGGTGTTTCAATAGTTCAGTTCAGAAGACTGGGTGTTTTAATAGTTCAGTTATGAAGACAGGATGTTTCAATAGTTCAGTTCAGAAGACTGGGTGTTTCAATAGTTCAGTTATGAAGACTGGGTGTTTCAATAGTTCAGTTAAGAAGACAGGGTGTTTCAATATTTCTGTTAAGAAGACAGGGTGTTTCAATAGTTCAGTTATGAAGACTGGGTGTTTCAATAGTTCAGTTATGAAGACTGGGTGTTTCAATAGTTCAGTTATGAAGACAGGGTGTTTCAATAATAAAGTTCAGAAGACTGGAACCACAAACTTCAATGTTATCAAATCAGCAAAGATGCCTTTGAAGATCACTCATCACCTGTAAGCATCATCGAGTTTGATTGTAGCCCTTGCAGCAGACATCACAATAAATATCCTCCATTTATTTACCCACTTATTTATTTACCTATCGTAGTTTTCGCTTTCCCATCCCTCAACAGCTTCCTGGAGGGTTGATGTAGCAAGGTCACTTGCAGCATGGCCATATCAACGACGTTTGTTTTCTGAACTATGGGAGTTGGAGGGTTGATGTAGCAAGGTCACAGGGTACTGTTGTATGGCCATATCAACGACGTTTGTTTTCTGAACTATGGGAGTTGGAGGGTTGATGTAGCAAGGTCACTTGTATGGCCATGTCAACGACGTTGTTTTCTGAACTATGGGAGTTGAAGGGTTGATGTAGCAAGGTCACTTGTGTATGGCCATGTCAACGACGTTTGTTTTCTGAACTATGGGAGCTGGAGGGTTGATGTAGCAAGGTCACTTGTTGTGTGGCCATGTCAACGACATTTGTTTTCTGAACTATGGAGTGTGGAGGGTTGATGTAGCAAGGTCACTTGTTGTGTGGCCATATCAACGACGTTTGTTTTCTGAACAGAATAGCAATAATATAGAATATCAATAATACAACACATGTGTTCATGTTAGAGGTTTGTAATTTTTTTCGTTTTTGACACATCACGTGATGATTTTGGCGTATTCTTTTTGAAACACCCTGTATTATTGCTATTCTATATTATTGGTATTCTGTATTACTGTAATTATATATTATTGCTATTCTGTATTATTGCTATTCTATATTATTGCTATTCTATATTATTGGTATTCTATATTATTGGTATTCTGTATTATTGGTATTCTGTATTATTTCTATTCTGTATTATTGCTATTCCGTATTATTTCTATTCTGTATTATTGCTATTCTGTATTATTGCTATTCTATATTATTGCTGTTCTGTATTATTGCTATTCTATATTATTGCTATTCTATATTATTGGTATTCTGTATTATTGCTATTCTATATTATTGCTATTCTATATCATTGCTATTCTATATTATTGCTATTCTGTATTATTGCTATTCTATCTTATTGCTATTCTGTATTACTGTAATTATATATTATTGCTATTCTATATTATTGCTATTCTGTATTATTGCTATTCTATATTATTGCTATTCTATAATTAATTTGCTATTCTATATTATTGCTATTCTATATTATTGCTATTCTATATTATTGCTATTCTGTATTATTGCTATTCTATATTATTGCTATTCTGTATTTTTGCTATTCTGTATTATTGCAATTCTATATTATTGATATTCTGTATTATTGGTATTCTGTATTATTGCTATTCTGTATTATTGATATTCTATATTATTGCTATTCTATAATTATTGCTATTCTATATTATTGCAATTCTATATTATTGCTATTCTGTATTATTGGTATTCTGTATTATTGCTATTCTATATTTTTGGTATTCTATATTATTGCTGTTCTGTATTATTGCTATTCTATTTTATTGGTATTCTTTATTATTGCTATTCTGTATTATTGGTATTCTGTATTATTGGTATTCTATATTATTGGTATTCTGTATTATTGGTATTCTGTATTATTTCTATTCTATATTATTGCTATTCTGTATTATTGGTATTCTGTATTATTGGTATTCTGTATTATTTCTATTCTATATTATTGCTATTCTATATTATTGCTATTCTGTATTTTTGGTATTCTATATTATTGCTATTCTGTATTATTGCTATTCTATATTATTGCTATTCTATATTATTGCTATTCTGTATTATTTCTATTCTATATTATTGCTATTCTATATTATTGCTATTCTATATTATTTCTATTCTATATTATTGCTATTCTATATTATTGCTATTCTATATTATTGCTATTCTATATTATTGCTATTCTATATTATTGCTATTCTATATTATTGCTATTCTGTATTATTGCTATTCTATATTATTGCTATTCTATATTATTGCTATTATGTATTATTGCTATTCTGTATTATTGCTGTTCTGTATTATTGCTATTCTATATTATTGCTGTTCTGTATTATTGGTATTTTGTATTATTGCTATTCTGTATTATTGCTATTCTGTATTATTGCTATTTTGTTTTGAACTGGCAACCACCCCCAACCTCTCCCTCCTTTTATTTCTGTAAAGTGGAAACGTATCCTGTGGTACAGATTGCTCTGTATAGCTACAACTGTTTTCATTGTTGTCATTTCTGTAAAGTGGAAACGTATCCTGTGGTACAGATTGCTCTGTATAGCTACAACTGTTTTCATTGTTGTCATTTCTGTAAAGTGGAAACGTATCCTGTGGTACAGATTGCTCTGTATAGCTACAACTGTTTTCATTGTTGTCATTTCTGTAAAGTGGAAACGTATCCTGTGGTACAGATTGCTCTGTATAGCTACAACTGTTTTCATTGTTGTCATTTCTGTAAAGTGGAAACGTATCCTGTGGTACAGATTGCTCTGTATAGCTACAACTGTTTTCATTGTTGTCATTTCTGTAAAGTGGAAACGTATCCTGTGGTACAGATTGCTCTGTATAGCTACAACTGTTTTCATTGTTGTCATTTCTGTAAAGTGGAAACGTATCCTGTGGTACAGATTGCTCTGTATAGCTACAACTGTTTTCATTGTTGTCATTTCTGTAAAGTGGAAACGTATCCTGTGGTACAGATTGCTCTGTATAGCTACAACTGTTTTCATTGTTGTCATTTCTGTAAAGTGGAAACGTATCCTGTGGTACAGATTGCTCTGTATAGCTACAACTGTTTTCATTGTTGTCATTTCTGTAAAGTGTAAACGTATCCTGTGGCCCAGACTGTTTGCTCTGTATAGCTACAACTGTTTTCATTGTTGTCATTTCTGTAAAGTGGAAACGTATCCTGTGGCACAGACTGCTTGCTCTGTATAGCTACAACTGTTTTCATTGTTGTCATTTCTGTAAAGTGGAAACGTATCCTGTGGCACAGACTGCTTGCTCTGTATAGCTACAACTGTTTTCATTGTTGTCATTTCTGTAAAGTGTAAACGTATCCTGTGTACAGACTGCTTGCTCTGTATAGCTACAACTGTTTTCATTGTTGTCATTTCTGTAAAGTGTAAATGTATCCTGTGGCCCAGACTGTTTGCTCTGTATAGCCACAACTGTTTTCATTGTTGTCATTTCTGTAAAGTGTAAATGTATCCTGTGGCCCAGACTGTTTGCTCTGTATAGCTAGAACTGTTTTCATTGTTGTCATTTCTGTAAAGTGGAAACGTATCCTGTGGCACAGACTGCTTGCTCTGTATAGCTACAACTGTTTTCATTGTTGTCATTTCTGTAAAGTGGAAACGTATCCTGTGGCCCAGACTGTTTGCTCTGTATAGCTACAACTGTTTTCATTGTTGTCATTTCTGTAAAGTGTAAATGTATCCTGTGGCACAGACTGCTTGCTCTGTATAGCTACAACTGTTTTCATTGTTGTCATTTCTGTAAAGTGGAAACGTATCCTGTGGCACAGACTGCTTGCTCTCTGTATAGCTACAACTGTTTTCATTGTTGTCATTTTTAATATGAGGAAAGGTAGATCTGGAAACGCTTCTGGACTGGATCAGACAAGTCAAGAAAATCCGATATTCAAAACGTGAAAGAACGAATGGCATTACCAGGACAATTCAGTCATAATCTGCATAAATTATCTGACTGACCTTCACATGTGCTCTTCTGAATTTCGGTCAGAATGGAGGTGATGTAATCAAAGCTGGTCAAGGTCATCACGTGGGTGCAAATGGGGTCACTGGCCACGGCTTGTAGTTCAGTCAGATTGTAGTCGCTCACGCCCACCGCGAAGACTGTCGTGCCCTTATCCTGACACATACAACGTTGTTTTGTACATTGTAGGCAAACAATATGTTGATAAACATTGATATCAAACCAACTTATCGCTACCCACAATACTTCATAACAAGTAACAATAATAACAAACCAAAAAAAAATCAACCCAAAACTACGTTGTTTATCTCCAACAACACAATCACAAGAAGGAACCAGAAAAATATGAAAACAAAATTAGAAAACAGTCTCTCTCTCTCTCTCTCTCTCTCTCTCTCTCTCCCTCTCTCTCTCTCTCTCTCTTACGCACGCACACACACACACGAACGCGCGCACAAACACACACACACACACACACACATACACACACGCACGCACACACACACACACACACACACACACACACACACACACACACACACACACACACACACAGTGCCTTGTGAACAACCACTAGCATAACCATCTAGCACCATATCTGATTCACTACATTCATACAATTGTAGGTATGTTCTCTATCCAAACAGACCTGCACATATCTAGTTGACCATTTTTAATGGACTCTCATTTGTATGAAGGCCATGAAGCAGCCTATTTCTAGACGTCTGTTTTCTTTGTTGTTGTTGTTACTGTCGTTGTTGTATCTGTCTTTGCATCATGCTTTACGTTAGTGGTGACAACTGATATACTTTCAGTTAACACTTCATGATCTTTTGAATGGGCATCACCTGCATGCAGGCCGTGAGGCATCCTGTTTCTATCTGTTTCAGTGCTTTACATCTCTGCTGATCGGCTTCTGCTTTACGGCCATGGACAGAGGATTTGCAAGGAAACAATGACCAGGACACCCACACAGTATGTGTACAGCGCTTCAGGAAACAGTGGCCAGGACACTCGCACAGTATGTGTACAGCGCTTCAGGAAACAATGGCCAGGACACCCGCACAATATGTGTACAGTGCTTCAGGAAACAATGGCCAGGACACCCGCACAGTATGTGTACAGCGCTTCAGGAAACAATGACCAGGACACCCGCACAGTACATGTATGTGTACAGCGCTTCAGGAAACAGTGGCCAGGACACCCGCACAGTATGTGTACAGCGCTTCAGGAAACAATGGCCAGGACACCCGCACAATATGTGTACAGTGCTTCAGGAAACAATGGCCAGGACACCCGCACAGTATGTGTACAGTGCTTCAGGAAACAGTGGCCAGGACACCCGCACAGTATGTGTACAGTGTTTCAGGAAACAGTGGCCAGGACACCCGCACAGTATGTGTACAGTGCTTCAGGAAACAGTGGCCAGGACACCCACACAGTATGTGTACAACGCTTCAGGAAACAGTGGCCAGGACACCCGCACAGTATGTGTACAGTGCTTCAGGAAACAGTGGCCAGGACACCCGCACAGTATGTGTACAGTGTTTCAGGAAACAATGGCCAGGACACCCGCACAATATGTGTACAGTGCTTCAGGAAACAATGGCCAGGACACCCGCACAATATGTGTACAGTGCTTCAGGAAACAGTGGCCAGGACACCCACACAGTATGTGTACAACGCTTCAGGAAACAGTGGCCAGGACACCCGCACAGTATGTGTACAGCGCTTCAGGAAACAATGGCCAGGACACCCGCACAGTATGTGTACAGCGCTTCAGGAAACAATGACCAGGACACCCGCACAGTACATGTATGTGTACAGCGCTTCAGGAAACAGTGGCCAGGACACCCGCACAGTACATGTATGTGTACAGCGCTTCAGGAAACAGTGGCCAGGACACCCGCACCGTACATGTATGTGTACAGCGCTTCAGGAAACAGTGGCCAGGACACCCGCACAGTACATGTATGTGTACAGTGCTTCAGGAAACAATGGCCAGGACACCCGCACAGTACATGTATGTGTACAGCGCTTCAGGAAACAATGGCCAGGACACCCGCACAGTACATGTATGTGTACAGCGCTTCAGGAAACAATGACCAGGACACCCGCACAGTACATGTATGTGTACAGTGCTTCAGGAAACAATGGCCAGGATATCCGCACAGTACATGTATGTGTACAGCGCTTCAGGAAACAATGGCCAGGATATCCGCACAGTACATGTATGTGTACAGTGCTTCAGGAAACAGTGGCCAGGACACCCGCACAGTATGTGTACAGCGCTTCAGGAAACAATGACCAGGACACCCGCACAGTATATGTACAGTGCTTCAGGAAACAGTGGCCAGGACACCCGCACAGTACATGTATGTGTACAGCGCTTCAGGAAACAATGGCCAGGATATCCGCACAGTACATGTATGTGTACAGTGCTTCAGGAAACAATGGCCAGGACACCCACACAGTATGTGTACAGCGCTTCAGGAAACAATGACCAGGACACCCGCACAGTATGTGTACAGTGCTTCAGGAAACAGTGGCCAGGACACCCACACAGTTGTGCACAGTGCTTCAGGAAACAATGACCAGGACACCCGCACAGTATGTGTACAGCACTTCAGGAAACAACGGCCAGGACACCCGCACAGTATGTGTACAGCGCTTCAGGAAACAGTGGCCAGGACACCCACACAGTATGTGTACAGTACTTCAGGAAACAGTGGCCAGGACACCCACACAGTGTGTATACAGTGCTTCAGGAAACAGTGGCCAGGACACCCGCACAGTATTTGTACAGTGCTTCAGGAAACAATGGCCAGGACACCCGCACAGTGTGTGTACAGTGCTTCAGGAAACAGTGGCCAGGACACCCACACAGTATGTGTACAGTGCTTCAGGAAACAGTGGCCAGGACACCCGCACAGTATGTGTACAGTGCTTCAGGAAACAGTGGCCAGGACACCCACACAGTATGTGTACAGCGCTTCAGGAAACAGTGGCCAGGACACCCACACAGTATGTGTACAGCGCTTCAGGAAACAATGGCCAGGACACCCGCACAGTATGTGTACAGCGCTTCAGGAAACAGTGGCCAGGACACCCACACAGTATGTGTACAGCGCTTCAGGAAACAGTGGCCAGGACACCTGCACAGTATGTGTACAACGCTTCAGGAAACAATGGCCAGGACACCCACACAGTACATGTATGTGTACAGCGCTTCAGGAAAGTAATGGCCAGAACACCCGCACAGTACGTGCACAGCGCTTCAGGAAACATGGCCAGGACACCCGCACAGTATGTGTACAGTGCTTCAGGAAACAGTGGCCAGGACACCCGCACAGTATGTGTACAGTGCTTCAGGAAACAATGGCCAGGACACCCGCACAGTATGTGTACAGTGCTTCAGGAAACAATGGCCAGGACACCCGTACAGTATGGGCACAGCGCTTCGGGAAACAATGGCAACCTACCTGACGTATTTGTTTTTGCCAAAAACTACACAGAATGACGCAGGAAGAAGGAAAAATGGGCTTTCCCAAACACCTCGTTTCTTTATTTTCCTCATTACATAAAGACCAGAGGCTACACTTATATGGAACAATCAGAAATGTGCATTGTTCAACATCCACAGGGGAGTCAGACAAGGTTGTAATCTCTCACCGTATCTCTTTAACATCTACGGAACAAGTCATGAGAGATGCTGATATAGAAGGCATGGGCATAAAGATGGGAGGAAAAAATAATCAAACTTGCGCTATGCCGATAATACTGCGCTGTTAGCAGACAACATTACCGGCATAAAAAGAATTCTATACAGGATAGATGCAGCAGGCAAAAAGGCTGGTCTAAATTTGAACGCCGAGAAAACAAAAGTGTTTCATATCAAAGGCAAAGACACTGAAAACAATCATGACATCTTAATTAACGAAGTTCCTTTGAAAAAATGTTAAGGATTTCAAATATCTTGGCTCGTAAAAACTGATGATGGAACCTGCTCCAAAGCCATCAAACTAAGAATTGGAATGACAAAGCCAAAAATGGTCCAGCTCAACAACATCTAGAAAGACAGAGACATACCAAATGGCCTGAAAGTTAGACTTTTAAAGTATTTGATCTGGCCAGTCATGATTTATGGCTGCGAAGCCTGGACTTTGAGAAACACTGATTGCAGAAGAATGAGGCAGCAGAGATGTGGTTGTATCGGAGATTACTAAGTGTCAAATGGAAAGACAGAAAAACTAATGAAAGTGTCCTGGAAGAGCTTGATACCACCAGAAAACTGCTAGCAGACATCAACAAGAGAAGACTAAAATACACTGGCCATGTGTCACGCAACAAGAACACAGACCTCATGGCAACCATCTTTCAAGGAAAACCAGTGGCAACGAGGAAGAAAGGCAGACCTCCAATCTCATACATCGAGAACATAACCAACATCAGTGGCCTAAATATTCAAGAAATTGTCCACAAAAGTCAAGACAGAGCGGCCTGGATGGAGATGGTGGTGTCCAGCTGTGCAGCGGCCAACACCAAACCCGGTGACGCCAACAGGGGAGACAGGTGAGACAGGTGAGACAAGTGAGACAGGTGAGGTGAGACTGGGTTTGTTTGCACTAGGAACAGTCCATGTATATCAGCCTTACCTCTCACGTTCATACGTTTCCATTCGTTTGTCATATGTGTACATTATGTACATATATATGTGTACATGTATTTATACATATGCATATACAAGTATCTATCTATCTATCTATCTATCTATCTATCTATCTATCTATCTATCTGTCTGTCTGTCTGTCTATGTATGTATGTATGTATGTATGTATGTATGTATGTATGTATGTATCTACCTATGTATGTATGTATGTATGTATGCATGTATGTATGTATGTATGTATCTATGTATCTCTCTATCTCTCTATCTCTCTATCTATCTCTCTATCTATATATCTATCTATCTACCTATCTATCTATCTATCTCTCTATCTCTCTATCTCTCTATCATCTATCTATCTATCTATCTCTATCTATCTATCTCTCTATCTATCTCTCTATCTATCTATCTATCTATCTATCTATCTCTCTATCTATCTTTTGTTGTATTAAATACGCGTTCGTATTCTTCTTTCGTTTTTTTCTGGTTCCTATCTATCTATCTGTCTGTCTGTCCATCTATCTGTCTGTCTGTCTATCTATCTGTCTGTCCATCTATCTGTCTGTTTGTCTGTCTGTTTGTCTGTCTATCTGTCTGTCTGTTTATCTATCTATCTAATCTATCAGTGTCTCCTATATCTGTCTGATGAGAAGACTCAAAGAGTACATGAGAGTTTGTTGATTTCCAATATTTCGGCTCTAGCTGTCCACGGATAAATGAACAATGGTATGCCACGACCACTTTTACATTGTAAAATATATTTGTCTCCCCTGCTTCCTAGTTACCAGAATTCATATCTGCCATTTTCTCCTGCTCAACGAAAGATGAGGAAACATTCCTAATAGTTTTACCCCCTAAGATTTGTGTATTTATTCTTCGTTGGCTTTTGCGTATGTTTGATAAAGGCCAGTTAGTAGAAATTTGTATTTTTAAGCGTTTGTGATGCCTCTTTGCTTACACTCTAGCTGTCATTTTCATTCTCATTTTTGTGAAACATTACGCGGGCACCACCGGAATAACAGAAACGTGAAGATGGGTGGGGAACAGGCAGATGCTAATGCTGTAGGCTGGAACTGAACTCAAGATATCAGGTCCTGAGTCCACAGTAGTCATGTAGCCTGCAAGTGTTAGGATGAGGTAAGTAACCCAAGTGTCTGTGGCTTATTGGGCTTGAAGCAGAGGTGTAAGATGTCATGGTCATAGTTTTGTTTTACTGATTCGTCAACTACGACTGACAGAAACAAAGAAACGAACGAAGGAAGAAACAAAGAAAGCAGTCTCACCTTCAGGTGTTTCGCAGCCTCAATGGTAGCAGTAGGATTTTCCGAAAATCCGTCAGTGACCAGGACTGCCACTTTCCTTACATTGTCCCTGGCGCCCCTGATGGTGCTGTTCAGTGTCTCACGTGCCAGGTCCAAGGCCTCACCCGTGTTTGTGCCAGAATCAACTGTCAGAGCAAACAGAAAATTGGACTTTTGTTTCCTTTAATCTCAGTCTACAGATTCAATACCTATGTTCTATTTACTTTGTTTAAGGGAAAATGGGGGATATGCACAAAATCTGATATGTTGCAGAACAGAATCTTCTCTTGCTACTCACCATAAACAATGACAATCAAAGCAAAACCAAAACACTATCACCAACAATCACAGTAAGCATGGCCGTCACCACTATCACCAACACCAACAATCACAGTAAGCATGGTCGTCACCTCTATCACCAACACAAACAATCACAGTAAGCATGGCCGTCACCATTATCACCAACACCAACAATCACAGTAAGCATGGCCGTCACCACTATCACCAACACCAACAATCACAGTAAGCATGGCCGTCACCACTATCACCAACACCAACAATCACAGTAAGCATGGCCGTCACCACTATCACCAACACCAACAATCACAGTAAGCATGGCCGTCACCACTATCACAAACACAAACAATCACAGTAAGCATGGCCGTCACCACTATCACAAACACCAACAATCACAGTAAGCATGGCCGTCACCACTATCACCAACACCAACAATCACAGTAAGCATGGCCGTCACCACTATCACCAACACAAACAATCACAGTAAGCATGGCCGTCACCACTATCACCAACACAAACAATCACAGTAAGCATGGCCGTCACCACTATCACCAACAATCACAGTAAGCATGGCCGTCACCACTATCACCAACACAAACAATCACAGTAAGCATGGCCGTCACCACTATCACCAACACCAACAATCACAGTAAGCATGGCCGTCACCACTATCACAAACACCAACAATCACAGTAAGCATGGCCGTCACCACTATCACCAACACCAACAATCACAGTAAGCATGGCCGTCACCACTATCACAAACACCAACAATCACAGTAAGCATGGCCGTCACCACTATCACCAACACCAACAATCACAGTAAGCATGGCCGTCACCACTATCACAAACACCAACAATCACAGTAAGCATGGCCGTCACCACTATCACCAACACCAACAATCACAGTAAGCATGGCCGTCACCACTATCACCAACACAAACAATCACAGTAAGCATGGCCGTCACCACTATCACAAACACCAACAATCACAGTAAGCATGGCCGTCACCACTATCACCAACACCAACAATCACAGTAAGCATGGCCGTCACCACTATCACCAACAATCACAGTAACAGATTTCAAATAAAATAAAAACAGCCACTACAAGACACTGACTTTTGATAGTGCCAAGGAAGCCAGACTTGACAGCTGCCTTAGTTGAATGGTCATCAAAATCAAAGGACACGGAGGCAGAGCTGCTGAAGACGATGTCAGCAATCCTCACGCCATTTTGAGACACGTCCATGACGTCCACCACGTCTCCAGCAAAATCCAGCATGAGGTTGAAGTCTGACTCACTCACGCTGCCAGAACTGTCCAGGATAAAAGCCAGATCCATCTTCTTCTCGCATTCTGTTAATAAAACAGTAAAGTTGAGCGTCACATCGATAACTTCAGTAAAGTTTTATAATAATTACAATAATTACAATATTTATATAGCGCAAAATCTTGATAAAATCAAATCTAAGCGCTGAAGCAGACACACACGCAGGCACGCACGCTCGCACACACACGCACGCACACATACAGACACACACACACACACACACACACACACACACACCACACACACACGCATGGCTATAAATGGGGAGAAAGAATAAAAGCAATAAAAGCAAGAATAAAAGCAATGGAAAATTATAGAGAGCATAGCATACAATTATATATTATAACCATGTGATTCCCTCCGAGCGGAGACAGGCTGCAGAGGGGAGGGTTGAGTGAGGTTAGGATTTTATGCAGGAGAGAAAAGGTGAGTTTTGAGAGCGGACTTGAAGGAGACAAAAGTAGGTTGCTGACGGACTGAGAGAGGAAGTTTGTTCCAGGAGAGTGGACCAGAAACAGAGATGTCAGCAATCCTCACGCCATTTTGAGAAGATACCAGATAATAATAATAATAATTACAACAACAACAATAATAATAATAATAATAATAATAATAAAGATAATAATAATAATAATAATAATAATAATATGATGATGATGATGATGATGATGATAATGATAATAATAATAATAATAATAATAATAATAATAATAATAATAATGATAATAATAATAATAATAATAATAACGACGACGATGATGATGACGATGATGTTTGGATACCAAGAAGTATTTATGTAAATCTTTCTTTTTGATAGAGGTGCTGTGTCATTTGAATCTTTTTTTTTTTTTTCATCTTTCATCCGTGGATATGTATTTTACCAGATGACCGATGGCCTGAATGTATGGTTGATGATCAATGCTCTGAATTTATATTTGTTGCATACAATGTGATATATATGTACATGTGAATTGCTGATATGGAAATGTGTTAACATCATGCATGACAATTATGTCTGTCTGTGTGTTTGTCAGTTCGTTCCATCGTTCGGTTGAGTCTGTTTTTAAACTTGGGGGTGGAGGTGTTTTTTTTAAAAATAAACTATTAAGAAATGGCACGGGTAAAGTTCAATATAATGAACCATTTATTATCAGGTTAGCATAAATTTGTATTGACATATCAAAATATTTATAATTCAACATGAAAATATTTCAAATCAACACATCGGAAATGAAACTCGTGCAACATATTTCATATTGTAAAAATGCATTAATTGAACGATAAATCACAAACTGGCAATCTGAACAGCAACAGCCATTTCAAACAAGAGTTAAGACAATACAACACATGTATGAACACACACGCACGCATG
>JAPXFY010000026.1:60302464-60324964 GCA_030674185.1 Monoplex corrugatus | reverse complement strand
GATTCTATCAAGTTGTTTATGAATACAGAGAGCTCACATCAAATGCTTCCGAACGTCATTTTATCCAAACAGCCATACACCTTGTTTCAAGTGTCATTTTATCCAAACAGCCATACACCTTGTTTCAAGTGTCATTCTGTTCAAACAGTCATAACACCTTGTTTCAAGTGTCATTTTATCCAAACAGCCATACACCTTGTTTCAAGTGTCATTCTATTCAAACAGTCATAACACCTTGTTTCAAGTGTCATTCTATCAAACAGTCATAACACCTTGTTTCAAGTGTTATTTTATCCAAACAGTCATAACACCTTGTTTCAAGTGTTATTTTATCCAAACAGTCATAACACCTTGTTTCAAGTGTTATTTTATCCAAACAGTCATAACACCTTGTTTCAAGTGTTATTTTATCCAAACAGTCATAACACCTTGTTTCAAGTGTTATTTTATCCAAACAGTCATAACACCTTGTTTCAAGTGTTATTTTATCCAAACAGTCATAACACCTTGTTTCAAGTGTTATTTTTAACAGTCAAACACTGTTCAGTAATCAAACATCTACCTTGTTTCAAGTGTTATTTTATCCAAACAGTCATAACACCTTGTTTCAAGTGTCATTTTATCCAAACAGTCATAACACCTTGTTTCAAGTGTTATTTTATCCAAACAGTCATAACACCTTGTTTCAAGTGTTATTTTATCCAAACAGTCATAACACCTTGTTTCAAGTGTTATTTTATCCAAACAGTCATAACACATTGTTTCAAGTGTTATTTTATCCAAACAGTCATAACACCTTGTTTCAAGTGTTATTTTATCCAAACAGTCATAACACTTGTTTCAAGTGTCATTTTATCAAACAGTCATAACACCTTGTTTCAAGTGTTATTTTATCCAAACAGTCATAACACCTTGTTTCAAGTGTTATTTTATCCAAACAGTCATAACACCTTGTTTCAAGTGTCATTTTATCCAAACAGTCATAACACCTTGTTTCAAGTGTTATTTTATCCAAACAGTCATAACACCTTGTTTCAAGTGTTATTTATCCAAACAGTCATAACACCTTGTTTCAAGTGTTATTTTATCCAAACAGTCATAACACCTTGTTTCAAGTGTTATTTTATCCAAACAGTCATAACACCTTGTTTCAAGTGTCATTTTTATCCAAACAGTCATAACACCTTGTTTCAAGTGTTATTTTTTTCAAACAATCATACACCTTGTTTCAAGTGTCATTCTATTCAAACAGTCATAACACCTTGTTTCAAGTGTCATTTATTCAAACAGTCATAACACCTTGTTTCAAGTGTTATTTTATCCAAACAGTCATAACACCTTGTTTCAAGTGTCATTCTATTCAAACAGTCATAACACCTTGTTTCAAGTGTTATTTTATCCAAACAGCCATAACACCTTGTTTCAAGTGTCATTCTATTCAAACAGTCATAACACCTTGTTTCAAGTGTTATTTTATCCAAACAGTCATAACACCTTGTTTCAAGTGTCATTCTATTCAAACAGTCATAACACCTTGTTTCAAGTGTCATTTTATCCAAACAGTCATAACACCTTGTTTCAAGTGTTATTTTATTCCAAACAATCATAACACCTTGTTTCAAGTGTTATTTTATTCAAACAGCCATAACACCTTGTTTCAAGTGTCATTCTATTCAAACAGCCATAACACCTTGTTTCAAGTGTTATTTTATCCAAACAATCATAACACCTTGTTTCAAGTGTCATTCTATTCAAACAGCCATAACACATTGTTTCAAGTGTCATTCTATTCAAACAGTCATAACACCTTGTTTCAAGTGTCATTCTATTCAAACAGCCATAACACCTTGTTTCAAGTGTTATTTTATCCAAACAGTCATAACACCTTGTTTCAAGTGTTATTTTATTCAAACAGTCATAACACCTTGTTTCAAATGTTATTTTATCCAAACGATCCAAACAGTAATCTTTCCAGTGTCATACGTCACTTTATCCAGTGTTATTTTATCCGAACGATCCAAACAGTAATCTTTCCAGTGTCATACGTCACTTTATCCAGTGTTATTTTATCCAAACGATCCAAACAGTAATCTTTTCAGTGTCATACGCCACTTTATCCAAACTGCCATAATGTCATTCTTTCAAATATCAGCTACCATAACAACACTCTTCCCAGTGTTGTTTTATCCAATCTATTATGATAGTATTCTTTCAAATGCCATTTTATCCAAACTGGCATAATGGCAGTCGTTCAAACTGCCATAGCAACAATATTCCAAGTGATCATCATCATCATCAGGTGCCTTGCCACATGGCGCTGGCGATCATGGCCTTCCATATGTTTCTGTCTCTTGTTGCCACAAGCACATCTTCCACCCTCTTTGTCTTCAGCCACTCTGAAAGTCCGCCCAATATTTTTTCCCCTGGGTCTACCTGGTGCTCTCTTTCCCTCCAGCTTTCCTGTTGTGACCAGGTGCTCCAATTCCCCTTTCCTCATAAAACGGCCTATAAATGTTGTTTGTCTTTTCCTAATCTTCTTTATCAATGATCTTCTTGTGTCTGCCTCCATCAAGACTGTCTCGTTTGTTTTCTTTGCTGTCCATGGAATTCTCAACATTCTTCTCAGAAACCACATTTCAGTTGCCTGAATCTTGTTCTGGCTTTGCGTGTTGACTGTCTACGCCTCACAAACGTATAACATTATCTTCTTGAATGCTGTTTTGGCTTGGCCGATTCTGCTGGCTATTTCTGATATGTATCTGCCGTCTGGTGAGATGACCGTTCCCAGATATTTAAACTTATCAACCTGTCTCAAAGTTGTGCCATTTGCTATTATTTTGCATGACGGAATTTCATGATTTTTACTAGTTGTATGATGCATACAGAAAATATCAAGATTTACCCCGTTACTTCCATCAGTAAATTTGGAAAAGGCCTTTGACACCGTATAATGAAGACACATTTAGAAAATGTTCTAATTGGTTTGGACACTACATGTACATCTTTAGATGATATTCTTCGTTCTCTAAAGCCATCAAAGCAAATGTGACCATATGAAAAGTGTCAAACAAGTTGTTTGTTAACAGACTATTAATAGGATAAATGAGTCTACCCTTACGTTTTTTTTCTACTGAAATATTACCTTGAAAATCTAAATATATTTTAGTTGCAAATTTAAACGTATTTTAATTAATTCTTTGCTCATAGTGTAAAAGGCACCGAGACCTTGCAGAAACTACTTTTTAACTCATAACTACTCGCACCATAACATAAGTCAAATCATGCAGCTTATTTAACTGATCAAATCTGTATATTCTGACGAACCTTAAAAGACATTTACCACATACTCACACACATTTACATCAACACACACGCACACTCGTTTGCCCCCCCCCCCCCCCCACACACAGAGGCAACGATATATGATATGTTCTTACTATTTGTACACACTTAAATCCATCAGAGTATGGAATAGTACATTTCTTCTGTCCATATATTCCAACACCTATTTACCGATTATAACAAACA
Source organism: Monoplex corrugatus (assembly GCA_030674185.1). Taxonomy (NCBI): domain Eukaryota; kingdom Metazoa; phylum Mollusca; class Gastropoda; order Littorinimorpha; family Ranellidae; genus Monoplex; species Monoplex corrugatus. The sequence goes on along the minus strand of JAPXFY010000026.1, from coordinate 60,321,436 downwards.
TTTCAAATTATTCTTCACAAAAGACAACAGAACTATTGTTGACTAACTTGAATTTTCTGTATTTCAAAGCATGAAACACAAATTTTGCCATGAAAAGAATGATATTGTCATTACCTGTTCCCATGAAGGAAAAGACTACTTTCATATCTATTTGGTAAGAAGATTGCAAAACTTGTCATACTTTGAACAAATACTAGCGTGAGTAAGACACTGACAAAGGAAACGAAGGCTTACTTCATTACCACTGCCATCAAGACACTGACAAAGGAAACGTAGGCTAACTTCATTATCACTGCCATCAAGACACTGACAAAGGAAACGTAGGCTAACGTCATTATCACTGCCATCAAGACACTGACAAAGGAAACGTAGGCTTACTTCATTATCACTGCCATCAAGACACTGACAAAGGAAACGTAGGCTTACTTCATTATCACTGCCATCAAGACACTGACAAAGGAAACGTAGGCTTACTTCATTATCACTGCCATCAAGACACTGACAAAGGAAACGAAGGCTTACTTCATTATCACTGCCATCAAGACACTGACAAAGGAAACGTAGGCTAACGTCATTATCACTGCCATCAAGACACTGACAAAGGAAACGTAGGCTAACGTCATTATCACTGCCATCAAGACACTGACAAAGGAAACGTAGGCTAACGTCATTATCACTGCCATCAAGACACTGACAAAGGAAACGTAGGCTAACTTCATTATCACTGCCATCAAGACACTGACAAAGGAAACGTAGGCTAACTTCATTATCACTGCCATCAAGACACTGACAAAGGAAACGTAGGCTTACTTCATTATCACTGCCATCAAGACACTGACAAAGGAAACGTAGGCTAACTTCATTATCACTGCCATCAAGACACTGACAAAGGAAACGTAGGCTAACTTCATTATCACTGCCATCAAGACACTGACAAAGGAAACGTAGGGTTACTTCATCATCCCTGCCATTTTCACGCACAAAGGGCAAAGGAGGGAATCACACACGACCTACCTGCCAGATACCGCCATCATAGCCAGCCCTGTAGGTGTCAGTATTCAGTCCGTCACGTGACATGACGTAAGCAGTCCGACGAAGAAACAGACGATCCTCCGAAAATATGCAGCTGCCCAACGACAATAAGAACTTTACAATATTAATGATAGTAATAATGAACATTTATGGCGTCTAGTTTAAGAAAAATCTCCAGACGTTTACAAAGAAAAAAAAATATGTGTGAAGAAAACAAAATGGACAAGTGAAACAACACCAATCCATACATTTATCAACTCATGCAATAACTACATTAACACACACACACACACACACACACACACCACACACACCACACACACACACACACACACACGCACACACACACACACGCACACACACACACACGCATACACACACACACACACACACACACACGCACACACACACACACGCACACACACACACAGCATACACACACACACACACCACACACACACACACGCACACACACACACACACACGCATACACACACACACACACGCACACACACACACACGCACACACACACACACCACACACACAACACACACACACACACACACACACACACAGCACACACACGATACACACACACACCACCACACACACACAACACAACACCACCACCCACAACACACACACACACACACACCACGGTATGGTAACAGGAGAGTGATAATGAAAAGACTGTTTATCAAGTTGTGAACGCTGAGAGAGAATCAGAACTGGGGACAGAGAAGTTTGTTGCACACAGATGGGGCCTGTAAGGAGCATGGACGTTGGCCAGGGTCTTGGTAGGAAAGCAAATGACAGGTTCCTCTCTAGTGATGATTACTCTTTTTAACTAAGATTCAGTAGAAGGAGAGCAGGTGGAGGGGGCTCGGGGCGCTCAGGCTTCTTCACAATGTATACATGTACATAGCTTTGACTGTTCAGACATGAACATAGCTTTGACTGTTCAGACATGTACATAGCTTTGACTGTTCAGACATGTACATAGCTTTGACTGTTCAGACATGTACATAGCTTTGACTGTTCAGACATGTACATAGCTTTGACTGTTCAGACATGAACATAGCTTTGACTGTTCAGACATGTACATAGCTTTGACTGTTCAGACATGTACATAGCTTTGACTGTTCAGACATGAACATAGCTTTGACTGTTCAGACATGTACATAGCTTTGACTGTTCAGACATGAACATAGCTTTGACTGTTCAGACATGTACATAGCTTTGACTGTTCAACATGACATAGCTTTGACTGTTCAGACATGTACATAGCTTTGACTGTTCAGACATGTACATAGCTTTGACTGTTCAGACATGTACATAGCTTTGACTGTTCAGACATGTACATAGCTTTGACTGTTCAGGACATGTACATAGCTTTGACTGTTCAGACATGTACATAGCTTTGACTGTTCAGACATGTACATAGCTTTGACTGTTCAGACATGTACATAGCTTTGACTGTTCAGACATGTACATAGCTTTGACTGTTCAGACATGTACATAGCTTCTGTTCACATTACTAGCTTTGACTGTTCAGCACATGTACATAGCTTTGACTGTTCAGACATGTACATAGCTTTGACTGTTCAGACATGTACATAGCATTGACTGTTCAGACATGTACATAGCTTTGACTGTTCAGACATGTACATAGCTTTGACTGTTCAGAACATGTACATAGCTTTGACTGTTCAGACATGTACATAGCTTTGACTGTTCAGACAGTACATAGCTTTGACTGTTCAGTACATGTACATAGCTTTGACTGTTCAGACAATGTACATAGCTTTGACTGTTCAGACATGTACATAGCTTTGACTGTTCAGACATGTACATAGCTTTGACTGTTCAGACATGTACATAGCTTTGACTGTTCAGACATGTACATAGCTTTGACTGTTCAGACACTGTTTGACATGTACATAGCTTTGACTGTTCAGACATGTACATAGCTTTGACTGTTCAGACATGTACATAGCTTTGACTGTTCAGACATGTACATAGCTTTGACTGTTCAGACATGTACATAGCTTTGACTGTTCAGACATGTACATAGCTTTGACTGTTAGACATGTACATAGCTTGACTGTTCAGACATGTACATAGCTTTGACTGTTCAGACATGTACATAGCTTTGACTGTTCAGACATGTACTAGCTTTGACTGTTCAGACATGTACATAGCTTTGACTGTTCAGACATGACATAGCTTTGACTGTTCAGACATGTACATAGCTTTGACTGTTCAGACATGTACATAGCTTTGACTGTTCAGACATGTACATAGCTTGACTGTTCAGACATGTACATAGCTTTGACTGTTCAGACATGTACATAGCTTTGATGTTCAGACTTGTACATAGCTTTGACTGTTCAGACATGTACATAGCTTTGACTGTTCAGACATGTACATAGCTTTGACTGTTCAGACATGTACATAGCTTTGACTGTTCAGACATGTACATAGCTTTGACTGTTCAGACATGTACATAGCTTTGACTGTTCAGACATGTACATAGCTTTGACTGTTCAGACATGTACATAGCTTTGACTGTTCAGACATGTACATAGCTTTGACTGTTCAGACATGTACATAGCTTTGACTGTTCAGACATGTACATAGCTTTGACTGTTCAGACATGTACATAGCTTTGACTGTTCAGACATGTACATAGCTTTTGACTGTTCAAATTTACTTGACATAGCTTTGACTGTTCAGACATGTACATAGCTTTGACTGTTCAGACATGACATAGCTTTGACTGTTCAGACATGTACATAGCTTTGACTGTTCAGACATGTACATAGCTTTGACTGTTCACATGTACATGACTTATGACTGTTCAGACATGACATAGTTGACTGTTCAGACATGTACTAGCTTTGACTGTTCAGACATGTACATAGCTTTGACTGTTCAGACAGACATGTTGATGACTGTTCAGACATGTAATTTGACTGTTCAGACATGTACGATTGACTGTTCAACATGACTTGACTGTTCAGACATGTACAGCATTGACTGTTCAGACAATTACATAGACTATTGACTGTTTCAGACATGACATGCATTGACTGTTCAGACATGACATGATTGACTGTTCAGACATGTAATAGCTTGACTGTTCAGACATGTAGATTGACTGTTCAGACATAACATTGACTGTTCAGACATGTTGACTGTTCAGACATGATTTGACTGTTCAGACATGTACATTAGCTTGACTGTTCAGACATGTACATAGCATTGACTGTTCAGAATGTGACATGCTTTGACTGTTCAGACATGTGATTGACTGTTCAGACATAGATTGACTGTTCAGACATGTGGATTGACTGTTCAGACATGTGGATTGACTGTTCAGACATGTGGATTGACTGTTCAGACATGTGGATTTGACTGTTCAGACGTGGATTGACTGTTCAGACATGTGGATTGACTGTTCAGACATGATTGACTGTTCAGACATGGATTGACTGTTCAGACATGTGGATTGACTGTTCAGACATGGATTGACTGTTGTTTCAGACATAGGATTGACTGTTCAGACATGTGGATTGACTGTTCAGACATGTGGATTGACTGTTCAGACATGTGGATTGACTGTTCAGACATGTGGATTGATCTGTTCAGACATGTGGATGACTCTTCAGACATGGATTGACTGTTCAGACATTGGGTTGACTGTTCAGACATGTGGATTGACTGTTCAGACATGGATGATTGTTCAGACATGTGGATTGACTGTTCAGACATGTGGATTGACTGTTCAGACATGTGGATTGACTGTTCAGACATTGGATTGACTGTTCAGAATGGATTGACTGTTCAGACATGGATTGACTGTTCAGACATGTGGATTGACTGTTCAGACATGGATTGACTGTTCAGACATGGATTGACTGTTCAGACATGTGATTGACTGTTCAGACATGTGGATTGACTGTTCAGACATGTGATTGATTGTTCAGACATATGGATTGACTGTTCAGACATGGATTGACTGTTCAGACATGTGATTGACTGTTCAGACATGTTGATTGACTGTTCAGACCCGTGGATTGACTGTTCAGACATTGGATTGACTGTTCAGACACGTGGATTGACTGTTCAGACAATGTGGATTGACTGTTCAGACATGTGGATTGACTGTTCAGACATGTGGATTGACTGTTCAGACATGTGGATTGACTGTTCAGACATGTGGATTGACTGTTCAGACATGTGGATTGACTGTTCAGAAATGTGGATTGACTGTTCAGACATGTGGATTGACTGTTCAGACATGAGGATTAAGTTCAGTGACTTTGTTGTTTTCTTACACCAGACCTGGCACAGAAATGGCTATCAATGGCCAGAAAAAAATCATGTCCACCAATTTCCATCTCACCAAACTCTATGACACTGATTTTGCTGACATGGATATTCAACAATTTTAAACAGTGGTCTTTCCTTCCACAGCAAATGTGCTGATGTGTTCATGCATTCCGCAAAAAATGTGACGAAAATGTCCACAGACAGCTGGCAAATCTATCTATAGCACTGTAGGCTAGATAACACCAAATTCTGCTTGAGAAAGGTTTGTTCATAAATAACCGTGAAATTCAGATGTTATGATGTTATCATTGTTATTATAATAATAGTAATAATAGCAGTAACAACAAGGACAACAACAAGAACACAACCACTACCACCACCACCACCACCAACAACAACAACAACAATGATGATAATGATAACAATAATAGTAATAATAGTAATCATAATAATGATGATGATACTGCTACTAATTATAACACTAATGACGACGATGATGATTATAATGATTATAATGATAATATAGTATCATTGTTGTTGTTATTATTATTTACAATCATTATTACTTCTAAAAGTACCAGAGCTGTGTCTTTTACAGCCTACTTCACTGTCATAACGTTTGGAAGATGACAGAACGCGAATTTACCCAACCACTAACCTTGCACACAAACCACCTCTGAAAGCTCCTACAGATACTGTAATGTGGCCCAGCACCATCTCCAAGCACAAACTATTTGCCAGATGCAGTCAAAAGTGTACGAGCACTCATCATCATCATCATCAGGTGCCTTGCCGCATGGCACTGGCGATTATGGATTTCCTCAAAGCATCTCTTCACCCTCCTTGTCCCCAGCCACTCTGCAAGTCCTTCTAGCATCTTCTCCCTGGGTCTATCTGGTGCTCTCTTTCCCTCCAGCTTTCCCGTTGTGACCAGGTGCTCCAATTTCCCTTTCCTCATAAAATGGCCTATGAATGTTGCCTGTCTTTTCCTAATCTTCCTTATGAATGATCTACTTGTGTCTGCCTCCATCAAGATTGTCTCCTTTGTTTTCTTTGCTGTCCATGGAACTCTCAACACTCTTCTTATAAACCACATCTCGGCTGCCTCAATTTTGTTCTGGCTTGGGCGCTATCATCATGAAACGACGATACAGATGGACTGGGCACATCATCCGAAGACAGCAGGCTAAGATCACCAGGACTGCACTGGACGCCCGAACCAAGATGTAAGAGAGAAAGACTTATGAACACCTGGTGACGACTAACACACAGATCAAGGTCTTCAAACAAACCTGGAGCTCCATACAGAGGTTGTCCCAGAACAAACAGGAGTGGGAAATCTTCGTTGCTGCCTGCACGGCAGTGGCATAACCGGAAGTCAGTGATAAAGTGAGTTGGGGGCTAACGTGACCAGAACATTAGGAACGTACATATACTCCATCATTATGGATTGCTGATTCATCACCTGATCTGATTTCTGGTCTAAATCCGGTGAAAACATGTGACTAACGGTTAGTGTTTTTGTCCCGACATCTTTCCTTCACACACACACAGACACACTAACACGCGCGCGCCCGCACGTGCGCACATGCATACATACACTCATTCCAATGTTTGGTAAACATAGCTGCACATGTAAATATCTTATATTTCCTTTTTGAGCTCATTATGTTTCTTGTTTTGATTTTGCGCATAACTTTGACTTGCTATTGTGAAAAATTGTGCGTTCTGATAATTATCTGAAAAAAAATGTCAGTTTTCATAATTACAAGGAGATTCCAAAGGAGCCGTTCAATGACTTACTGAAAGCTGTGAATCTTTTTATTGCTATCCTTTTTTTTTTGGGGGGGGGGGGGAGGCGGGGTTACTTTACCTCGCCTTGTCTTGCCTTGTCTTGTTCTTGCTTCATAGCATCTATTTCATCTTATCTTGATTTCATTTTTCTAATACTTATTCTGTAAAGAGTTCATAATTGATAAGTGAGCACACAAGTGAACAAGAGAAACAGTCATACCTAGAACGTATTCGTCTGATGACAGCCTCCACAACTTCGGAACCAAAAGATCCCGACACCAAGGGGACGTCTTGACCTTGGCCATAACCTTGACACAAGGTCATCAAGGTGACCATGCAAGTCACCCCCAAGATGATATACATCGTCATTATTTGTCTGAAAGAGAAAGAGAAACAATAACACACACACACACACACAAACACACACACACACACAAACACACACACACACACGCACGCACGCACGCACACGCGCGCGCGCACACACACACACACACACACACACACACACACACACACACACAGTCATCATCATCATCGTCGTCATCATCATCATCGTCGTCATCATCATCATAAACCTTTTTTTCTTTTTAAACAGGTTAACATAACAGTGCATGCTCGTGTATGTATGTATGTGTTTGTGTGTGTTTGTGTGTATGTATGTGTGTGTGTGTGTTTGTGTGTGTGTGTGTGTATGTGTGTGTTTGTGTGTGTGTGTATGTATGTGTGTGTGTGTGTATGTATGTGTGTGTGTGTGTGTGTGTGTGTGTGTGTGTGTGTATGTATGTGTGTGTGTGTGTATGTTGTGTGTGTGTGTATGTATGTGTGTGTGTGTGTATGTATGTGTGTGTGTGGTGGGGGTCTTTGATTTAATGTCTATTCACTAAAGTGATTTTAGACAAAAAAAACAAATAAAAAACAAAAAAACAAAAAACAAAAAAAAAACAAACAAAAAAACAAAAAACAAAAAACAAAAAAAGGGGGGGGGGGGGGGAGTGATAGAGGAGGAGTGAAGAAGATATTTGAAAATTGTCAATTTTGAATTTGAGAAAAGATGATCCAGAAAACAACTGTTTTGAAGAGGGGAAGGTAAAACTAACAAATAATGTTACCATAATTATCGATTTAAAAAAAACAAACTGACAAACAAAATTAGTAAATATCCGGAAGAAATGAATAAAAAGTAAAACTAATAATTGACTAACCACAACAATGAACAAGTCAAATAACATTTTAAAGGTAATTCGCTATAGGACTTTTTGACAGGCTAACAAAAAATTCATACAGTAATGATGATGAGGCAAATATGTCAGAAACTGTACTCACAGATAGTGTTGGAATATGTCGTTTTACCCTAACGCAAGAAAGAATATGACTATGTGTTATCTTCTTTCCACACAGACACACTATGTTATTGGTATATTTTGTTTTGAATGCATCAAGTTTCCATCTGTACATAAGGGACTGTATAGTTCTGCTGGCATGAAGCTGCTTAAGTATTTTGCTAACTTCAAAGTTCATGTGACATTTATCATACTTTTTCTGTTTTAATTGGAACTGCTTCCAGACGTAGTTGTCCACTAAAGTGTAATTCTCGTGCAACGAGAGAGAAAGCTGGATATTGTTTGAATCTGGTGAGTTATTAGCTCCCCGTTTGGCAGCCCTGTCAACTTTATTATTATAACTAAAAGAACTATGAGAAGGTATCCAGCAGAAAGTAATATCAGTGCCTCTTAAAGATAAATTATGAATCAAGTGACTTATTTCCAGAATCATTTCTGATCTTGTTTGTAATTTTGAGAATTCAAGAGCCTGAAGTACTGATTTTGAATCAACGCAAAGAAGTATCTGAAAAATTGTCCTAGGAAGACTTATCAGAAAGTTTAAAGCCATTAATATTGCAAAGAGTTCAGCTGTAAAGATAGATTTATCAAGTCCTATGTAGAAAGATTTTTCAATTTTGAGAGCAGGTATTAAAAACGCTGAGCCTGCTTTTCTTTCAATTACTGACCCATCAATGTAAATTTTCAAATGATCAGAATATACGTCGTTTATATGACATTTAACCTGACTTGCCAGTAAGTTTATATTGTCTCCTTTTTTTAAATTAGTGTGGTGTACGTCAAATCGTGCTCTTTGGAGTTCCCAACTGGGTACTGGCGAAAAGGAAGGTCGTATAGATACAGGATCTACGTCTAGATCAATTCCTGAGCCTTTCATGACGTCAGATGTGTATGTTGCAAGTGTGACCTGTGAAGATATTGATTTAGCTCGTTTTGGAAAGTCGGTATCTGATCTCAGTTTAATTTCTGTTTCTGAGATGTTTTCTACGGTAGTGTTTCTTAACAAAAATTTAGTAGAAGCGACTTTCCTTTGCTCATCAAGTGGCAACAGTTTGATTTCATTATATGTCCGAAGACAGGAAGCATGCATTGGAAGACCCAGTGCAAGTTTGAAACCTTTACAATCTATGCTCTGCAGTTTTTTTAGTAAGTGTTTCGGTGCACTGAAGAAGATTTCTTGAGCATAGGTTAATTTAGATCTAACAAGCGATTTACAAAGATGAACAAGTGTTGATGAATCTTGACCCCATGTCTGTTTGCGAACTATTTTTATGAAATTTAAACTTTTTTGAGCTTTGGTTAATAAGTATTCAATATGCTGATTCCAAGATAATTTTGCTGTAAGGAAAACTCCTAAGAATTTAATCGACTCGTTAAACTGAAGAAGAGTATCTCCCAGTTTGAAAGTGGGAATATTTACTGGGTTAGCTCCGTTATTAAATAAAACTATTTTTGTTTTTTCCAGGGATAGATGTAACCCATTTTCTACCATGTATCGCGCTATTTTATCAAGTTCTAATTGGTAGCATTTGCGTGTATAATTGTGTGTGTGTGTGTATGTATGTGTGTGTGTGTATGTATGTGTGTGTGTGTATGTATGTGTGTGTGTGTGTGTGTGTGTGTGTGTGTGTGTGTGTGTGTGTGTGTGTGTGTGTTGTGTGTGCTTTGTCTTTTTTTTTTTGCGTGTCCATATGTGCAGATGTGAGCAGGTGAGTGAAAACGTATGTAACTGAGTGTTTTCATTTCACAGAAAACACACCGTTGTCAGTGCTGGACTTCATGAAGACAAAGGGATGGTGCCTGGTTGTCAGTTAAGGCAACAGACATGCTGTGACGTTTTGACAATGGGACTGTCACTGCATGAAATGCTGGAACTTGCACGATGTTAAGACATAAACACCATACAGCGTACTCCTTTATCAAATAATCCTCTTCAGATATGTTTCTCGGGATGTGATTCCCCAATTTTTACAAGAGATCGATAGATTTTATCAGAAATGCCCAAACGTAAAGAAAAAATGTAAATGCAGTTTAGACATTAGTGGACATTCTGATTTTACTTGAGAAAGACATTAAAGTCGAAAATTTGACCCCTCTACAACAAGGTGTTCGGCTGTTGTGCACAGCAAGAAGCAGTTTAGACTTAAGAAGGAAATCAGTACTTTTCTTTTTCTTTTTTACTGGTTTTTATTTTTTTTTATCAATTAAATTTGGAGTTGTTTTTAACGTGGTGTTAGCCCTGATATGGCTTTAGAAGTTGGCTGGGCTGGGCTATGAGCAACATAAACTGGAACATCACTCATTGATACAGAAATACGCAAAAATAACTCAGACTACGTAATGATGTAACAAGACAAGACAAGACAAAACAAGACAAGACATGACAAGACAAGGCAAGACAAGACAGGACAGACACGAAATTTCGGCCAGCTGGCCTTTGTGAAACGCAAACAGAAGACATCAAAAAATAAATGCACAACATTTAATAGGAAAAAAAATGATACTCAGCTTTATTTTCTTGTATTTGTAATTCACCTCTACTGAACGTAAAGTTACGGAAGTTGGGCTTTGTTTCTGTTTGAAGTTTTGTGCTTAATATTATGTTCTTTGTCATTTGTTTACGCTTGACCAAGTTCAGATGGCCTGAAATTTGCACTTGTCTTGTCCCGTCTTGTCTTGTCTTGCCTTGTCCCGTCTTATCTGTCTTGTCCCGTCTTGTCTTGTCCCATCCCGTCTTATCTGTCTTGTCCCGTCTTGTCTTGTCCCGTCTTGTCTTGTCCCGTCATATCTGTCTTGTCCCGTCTTGTCTTGTTTTGTCCCGTCTTGTCTGTCTTGTCCCGTCTTGTCTGTCTTGTCCCGTCTTATCTGTCTTGTCCCGTCTTGTCTTGTCTTGCCTGTCCCGTCTTATCTGTCTTGTCCCGTCTTATCTGTCTTGTCCCGTCTTGTCTTGTCCCGTCTTGTCTTGTCCCGTCTTGTCTTGTCCCGTCTTGTCTTGTTTTGTCCCATCTTGTCTTGTCTTGTCCCGTCTTATCTTGTCTTGTCCCGTCTTGTCTTGTCTTATTAGATCAAATACGCATTCTGATTCATTTCTTGTGTATTTCTGGTTCCTGTTTGCTTGAACGTTGGCGGTCACTTTGATTCAGATTTGTTTTCACTGTATGAGCTTTGTTTAGCGGTGTGCCCGAGAAGCCAGATCAAATGGCATGGGTGAACTGCTTGATTCTTTTGATAGACCCAGGATCTGTTATCTAGAGTTCAATCCCAGCCGGTAGGCTGCGGCACAAGACACATAAAGAAAGAAAAGAAAGAAAAGAAAGAAAGAAAGAAAGAAAGAAAAAGGAAAGAAAGAAAAAAATAAGAAAAAAAGAAAGAAGGAAGGAAAGAAAGAAAGAATAAAGAAAGAAAAAAAGAAAGACAGACAGACAGATGGACAGACAGACAGACAGACACAGACAGATAGACAGATAGACAGACAGACAGACAGACAGACAGACACAGACAGATGGACAGACAGACAGACAGACACAGACAGATAGACAGACAGACAGACAGACAGACAGAAACAAACAAAAACTGGCCTGTTCGCTACCCATCTTAATATGTCCATTATGTTGGTGGTGTCAGTGTAGCGTTTTATAGGCCCCTGTCCTTCAGCCTGTTTATGTCAATACCTTGACGATTAGTAGAGTTTTGAGCAGGCTCAGGCAGTCTGTCACATAATTGCTGATATGGAAACCAATGCTCCAGTGCGATGAGCCCCTCTGGAGCAAATTCCATATTCCAATAGTGTTATGTTCGGTGTTATGTTCGGTGTTATGTTCGGTGTTATGTTCGGTGTTATGTTTAGTGTTATGTTTAGTGCTATGTTTAGTGTTATGTTTAGTGTTATGTTTAGTGTTATGTTTAGTGTTATGTTTAGTGTTATGTTCGGTGTTATGTTCGGTGTTATGTTCGGTGTTATGTTTAGTGTTATGTTTAGTGTTATGTTCAGTGTTATGTTTAGTGTTATGTTCAGTGTTATGTTCAGTGTTATGTTTAGTGTTATGTTTAGTGTTATGTTCAGTGTTATGTTCAGTGTTATGTTCAGTGTTATGTTCATGTGTTATGTTTAGTGTTATGTTTAGTGTTATGTTTAGTGTTATGTACAGTGTTATGTTTAGTGTTATGTTTAGTGTTATGTTCAGTGTTATGTTCAACAACCAAAACGAGCGGCACGGTGGTAGCCACTTTACTAAAAACAGCGTAGGTAGAAGACAGTCGACTAAATAAATATATAAATGATAATAATAAAAAAAAAAGCTGCAGAGTTTGACTTTAATAGATTGGTCTTCTTGCTTCTCACTGGTCGTCAAGATATGAGTCGCAGGCACTGTGGTGGCTCATCGATCACAACACCCACCCGGTATACCAAAACGTCCGAAGTTCGATTCTTAGGAAAGGCTTTTTTCTGTAATGTTATAGAAGGGGAATGATAGAAAATGACAGTTTATAACAATCTGCCGACAGGACAATCTGCTTAAGGTCATTCATTTTTGTCGGAAAAGATATCTTAACGTCGTGACAAAAAAATCCAAATTGCTATTCCTATACACCGTACATGTTTCCTGTGTCAGTGTTTGTATCAATATGTCATGTTTCCTGTGTCAGTGTTTGTATCAATCTGTCATGTTTCCTGTGTCAGTGTTTGTATCAATCTGTTATTTACTTAGTACATGTTTCCTGTATCAGTGTTTGTATCAATCTGTTATTTACTTAGTACATGTTTCCTGTGTCAGTGTTTGTATCAATCTGTTATTTACTTAGCACATGTTTCCTGTGTCAATGTATCAATCTGTCATTTACTTAGTACATGTTTCCTGTGTCAGTGTTTGTATCAATCTGTTATTTACTTAGTACATGTTTCCTGTGTCAATGTATCAATCCGTAATTTACTTAGCACATGTTTCCTGTGTCAATGTTTGTATCAATCTGTTATTTACTTAGTACATGTTTCCTGTGTCAATGTTTGTATCAATCTGTTATTTACTTAGTACATGTTTCCTGTGTCAGTGTTTGTATCAATCTGTAATTTACTTAGCACATGTTTCCTGTGTCAGTGTTTGTATCAATCTGTTATTTACTTAGTACATGTTTCCTGTATCAATGTATCAATCTGTTATTTACTTAGTACATGTTTCCTGTGTCAATGTTTGTATCAATCTGTTATTTATTTAGTACATGTTTCCTGTGTCAGTGTTTGTATTAATCTCTCATTTACTTAGTACATGTTTCCTGTGTCAGTGTTTGTATTAATCTCTCATTTACTTAGTACATGTTTCCTGTGTCAGTGTTTGTATCAATCTGTTATTTATTTAGTACATGTTTCCTGTGTCAGTGCTTGTATCAATCTGTTATTTACTTAGTACATGTTTCCTGTGTCAGTGTTTGTATCAATCCGTTATTTACTTAGTACATGTTTCTTGTGTCAGTGTTTGTATCAATCTGTTATTTATTTAGTACATGTTTCCTGTGTCAGTGTTTGTATCAATCCGTTCTTTACTTAGCACATGTTTCCTGTGTCAGTGTTTGTATCAATCTCTTATTTACTTAGTACATGTTTCCTGTGTCAGTGTTTGTATCAATCTGTAATTTACTTAGCACATGTTTCCTGTGTCATTGTTTGTATCAATCTGTTATTTACTTAGTACATGTTTCCTGTGTCAATGTATCAATCTGTCATTTACTTAGCACATGTTTCCTGTGTCAGTGTTTGTATCAATCTGTCATTTGCTTAGTACATGTTTACTCTGTCAATGCTTGTATCAATCTGTCATTTACTTAGTACATGTTTCCTCTGTCAATGTTTGTATCAATCTGTCATTTACTTAGCACATGTTTACTCTGTCAATGCTTGTATCAATCTGTCATTTACTTAGCACATGTTTCCGGTGTCAGTGTTTGTATCAATCTGTTATTTACTTAGCACATGTTTCCTGTGTCAGTGTTTGTATCAATCTGTTATTTACTTAGCACATGTTTCCTGTGTCGATGTTTGTATCAATCTGTCATTTACTTAGCAAAGGTTTCCTGTGTCAGTGCTTGTATCAATCTGTCATTTACTTAGTACATGTTTCCTGTGTCAATGTTTGTATCAATATGTCATTTGCTTAGCACATGTTTCCTGTGTCAGTGCTTGTATCAATCTGTCATTTACTTAGCACGTGTTTCCTGTGTCGGTGTTTGTATCAATCTGTCATTTGCTTAGTACATGTTTCCTGTGTCAATGTTTCTTTATCAGTCTGTCATTTGCTTCGCACATGTTTCCCGTGTCAATGTATCAATCTGTAATTTGCTTAGTACATGTTTCCTGTGTCAATGCTTGTATCAATCTGTCATTTGCTTAGTACATGTTTCCCGTGTCAATGTATCAATATGTCATTTACTTAGCACATGTTTCCTGTGTCAGTGTTTGTATCAATCTGTTATTTACTTAGTACATGTTTCCTGTGTCAATGTATCAATCTGTCATTTACTTAGTACATGTTTCCTGTGTCAGTGTTTGTATCAATCTGTCATTTACTTAGCACGTGTTTCCTGTGTCGGTGTTTGTAGCAATCTGTCATTTGCTTAGTACATGTTTCCTGTGTCAATCCTTGTATCAATCTGTCATTTACTTAGCACGTGTTTCCTGTGTCAGTGTTTGTATCAATCTGTCATTTGCTTAGTACATGTTTCCTGTGTCAGTGTTTGTATCAATCTGTCATTTACTTAGTACATGTTTCCTGTGTCGGTGTTTGTATCAATCTGTCATTTACTTAGCACATGTTTCCTGTGTCAGTGTTTGTATCAATCTGTCATTTACTTAGTACATGTTTCCTGTGTCAGTGTTTGTATCAATCTGTCATTTACTTAGCACGTGTTTCCTGTGTCGGTGTTTGTATTTATCTGTCATTTACTTAGTATATGTTTCCTGTGTCAGAGTTTGTATCAATCTGTCATTTACTTAGCATGTGTTTCCTGTGTCAGTGTTTGTATCAATCTGTTATTTACTTAGCACATGTTTCCTGTGTCGATGTTTGTATCAATCTGTCATTTACTTAGCAAAGGTTTCCTGTGTCAGTGCTTGTATCAATCTGTCATTTACTTAGTACATGTTTCCTGTGTCAATGTTTGTATCAATATGTCATTTGCTTAGCACATGTTTCTGTGTCAGTGCTTGTATCAATCTGTCATTTACTTAGCACGTGTTTCCTGTGTCGGTGTTT
Organism: Monoplex corrugatus; assembly: GCA_030674185.1. Lineage (NCBI taxonomy): Eukaryota > Metazoa > Mollusca > Gastropoda > Littorinimorpha > Ranellidae > Monoplex > Monoplex corrugatus. The sequence goes on along the minus strand of JAPXFY010000026.1, from coordinate 60,305,687 downwards.
GTATCAATCTGTCATTTGCTTAGCACGTGTTTCCTGTGTCGGTGTTTGTATCAATCTGTCATTTGCTTAGTACATGTTTCCTGTGTCAATGTTTCTTTATCAGTCTGTCATTTGCTTCGCACATGTTTCCGTGTCAATGTATCAATCTGTATTTGCTTAGTACATGTTTCCTGTGTCAATGCTTGTATCAATCTGTCATTTGCTTAGTACATGTTTCCCGTGTCAATGTATCAATATGTCATTTACTTAGCACATGTTTCCTGTGTCAGTGTTTGTATCAATCTGTTATTTACTTAGTACATGTTTCCTGTGTCAATGTATCAATCTGTCATTTACTTAGTACATGTTTCCTGTGTCAGTGTTTGTATCAATCTGTCATTTACTTAGTCACGTGTTTCCTGTGTTGGTGTTTGTAGCAATCTGTCATTTGCTTAGTACATGTTTCCTGTGTCAATCCTTGTATCAATCTGTCATTTACTTAGCACGTGTTTCCTGTGTCAGTGTTTGTATCAATCTGTCATTTGCTTAGTACATGTTTCCTGTGTCAGTGTTTGTATCAATCTGTCATTTACTTAGTACATGTTTCCTGTGTCGGTGTTTGTATCAATCTGTCATTTACTTAGTACATGTTTCCTGTGTCGGTGTTTGTATCAATCTGTCATTTACTTAGCACATGTTTCCTGTGTCAGTGTTTGTATCAATCTGTCATTTACTTAGTAATGTTTCCTGTGTCAGTGTTTGTATCAATCTGTCATTTACTTAGCATGTTTCCTGTGTCAGTTATCAATCTGTAATTTACTTAGCACATGTTTCCTGTGTCAGTGTTTGTATCAATCTGTCATTTACTTAGCATATGTTTCCTGTGTCAGTGTTTGTATCAACTGTCATTTACTTAGACATGTTTCCTGTGTCAGTGTTTGTATCAATCTGTCATTTACTTAGTAATGTTTCCTGTGTCAGTGTTTGTATCAATCTGTCATTTACTTAGCATGTGTTTCCTGTGTCTATGTATCAATCTGTAATTTACTTAGCACATGTTTCCTGTGTCAGTGTTTGTATCAATCATGTTCATTTACTTAGTACATGTTTCCTGTTTTCGTGTTTGTTTATCATCTGCTATTTACTTAGTACATGTTTCCTGTGTCAGTGTTTGTATCAATCTGCTATTTACTTAGTACATGTTTCCTGTGTCAGTGTTTGTATCAATCTGTTATTTACTTAGTACATGTTTCCTGTGTCAATGTTTGTATCAATCTGTCATTTGCTTAGTACATGTTTCCTGTGTCAATGTATCAATCTGTCATTTACTTAGTACATGTTTCCTGTGTCAGTGTTTGTATCAATCTGTTATTTACTTAGTACATGTTTCCTGTGTCAGTGTTGTTATTGTTATACATTCCTTCGTTATTTCATTTAGTACATGTTTCCTGTGTCAGTGTTTGTATCAATCTGTCATTTACTTAGTACATGTTTCCTGTGTCAGTGCTTGTATCAATCTGTTATTTACTTAGTACATGTTTCCTGTGTCAGTGTTTGTATCAATCTTTATTTACTTAGTACATGTTTCCTGTGTCAGTGTTTGTATCAATCTGTTATTTACTTAGTACATGTTTCTTGTGTCAGTATTTGTATTAATCTCTCATTTACTTAGTACATGTTTCCTGTGTCAGTGTTTGTATCAATCTGTCAATTACTTAGTACATGTTTCCTGTGTCAGTGCCTGTATCAATCTGTCATTTACTTAGCACATGTTTCCTGTGTCAGTGTTTGTATCAATCTGTCATTTACTTAGTACATGTTTCCTGTGTCAGTGCCTGTATCAATCTGTCATTTACTTAGTACATGTTTCCTGTGTCAGTGCCTGTATCAATCTGTCAGTGACACAGATTATATATTGTAGTTAAACGTTTCTTTCCTGTTGCTATGTCTTTTGTAGGACTACACTTTGTAGTAAGGTGGCATTGCCTCACATCACAGACTGAGGACATAGGAAGCCATGTACAGGCACCCAGCACACAACAGCTGTTCTATTTCTACACAGTCCTCTACCCTTCATCCACAAAAACAACACAAACACACACACACACACACACACACACACAACACACACAACGCATACACACACAAACACACACACACACACACAACGCATGCACACACACAAACACACACACAAACACACACACACACACACACATACAAACACACACACACACACAACACACACACACACACACACACACACACACACACACACACAACACATACATACAAACACACACACACACACACAACACACACAAACACACACACACATACAAACACACAAACACACACACACACATACATACAAACACACACACACATACAAACACACACACACACATACAAAGACACACACACACACACATACAAAGACACACACACACACAAACACAAAAACACATACACACACAAAACATACAAACACACACACACATACAAACACACACACACAACAAACACAAACACACACACACACAACACACACACACACACACACACACACAAACACACACACACAAACCACACACAACACACCAAACACACACACACATAAACACAACACACATACATACACACAAACACACACACAAACACACATACAAACACACACACACACACACACACACACACACACACACACACACACACACAACACATACACACACACACCGTGCACATACACACACGCAAGGTGGGACAAAATGATCACTAACCAGATCAGCCACCTGCAGGTCTGTGGGGTCGTGAAGTTTAGACAACGGTCGTTCTCTTCACCTCAGTCCGGGCTGTTCAACGCTACGAGCGCCTTCAATTGTTCAGTGAGGATGCTGGTGTTCTTATAGAGCTACCAACCGGACCCTCCGCTTTCTTAACACGGGTACTGAGGTGACATCGCGTGACTTGTGTCAATCTTCCTGATTGCTATGACGTGTTGGTTCTGAATGTTGGCTGTTTTTGGCCATGGCGTGTCGGTGTGATGTTGATTCTTCTGTAGTTTTGGACGCGGAAGCGGAGAAGAATGTTGCGCGCGCGCGCGCGCGCGCGTGTGTGTGTGTGTGTGTGTGTGTCTGTGTGTGTGTGTGTGTGTGTGTGTTTTGTGTGTGTGTGTGTGTCTGTGTGTGTGTGTGTGTGTGTGTGTCTGTGTCTGTGTGTGTGTGTTGTGTTGTGTGTGTGTGTG
>JAPXFY010000026.1:60262464-60297464 GCA_030674185.1 Monoplex corrugatus | reverse complement strand
ATGTAAACAAAAGATCAACAAGCAATGTAAATGTAAACAAAACATCAACAAGCAGTGTAAATGTAAATAAAAGATCAACAAGCAGTGTAAATGTAAATAAAAGATCAACAAGCAGTGTAAGTGTAAATAAAAGATCAACAAGCAGTGTAAATGTAAATAAAAGATTAACAAGCAATGTAAATGTAAACAAAACATCAACAAGCAATGTAAATGTAAATAATAGATCAACAAGCAGTGTAAGTGTAAATAAAAGATCAACAAGCAGTGTAAGTGTAAATAAAAGATCAACAAGCAGTTTAAGTGTAAATAAAAGATCAACAAGCAGTGTAAGTATAAAAAAGATCCATGTCTGCATTCCCATGAAAGGAAAACAGAGTTGTCCCCCTTGGAATGGCAGGACAAATCACGCAACAAACAAACGGAAAAATAAACCTAAGAAGCACCTGTACCTTTTCATTGGTGCAAAATTAGTCTGTGAATGAATAGATAAATAGATAAATGAATAGATAAATAAGCAGATAAAAACAAACATATAGGTAGAAAGAAACTCTAGGGAGAGCTAGACAACAGAGGTCTTCAGAGAAGTAACCCCCTTTAGACAAGTGTTTCGGCCCTGAATTCCTTACACTCTCGGGGGGCCGGGCCACATCCAGGTCATGACTCCTGGATGCCCTTCTGCTGTTGTCTATTTTTTTTTTTTTTTTTTTCCCACGCCGGGGATCGAACCTGGGCGATTCTGCGCTTCAGAACTGCGGTACGCGGTTTTACCAATGTGCTAACGGGGCACACATCATCTGTAGGGAATTTAATCCTTATGAAGTTCACTTTTTTGGTTCCTCCTTGCCCAGATCCAGCTTGAGCTCCTTTCTGCTGCCTCTGCCATCGCTTTAAGGGCTCTAGTCCTCTTCTTCCCAGAAATGGCGAGTTGTTTCATGAGATCATAAGCGGAGGTGCCCACAAACCCTCTTGCCCCGACCTCTATGGCGAAGATTTTGACCCGCAGACCTGCTTTCTTCAGGGTGCTGGCAAGACCGGCGTATTTTTCGGTCTTGTAGATATGTGCTTCTTCCATTCTGCTTTCGTATGGCACAGTGAGTTCTATCAGAATCACTTGTTTCGAGGAGTCAGAGTGGAGAGCGATGTCTGGTCTCATGCCTGTCTTGCTGATGACATCTGGGTAATTTCTCCACTCTGGGAGGTCTGCTGTACACTCCCAGTCGACTGCTCCATCCAGAAGACCCTTTGGCAATGTGCTGGTTGTCATAGCCCTTTCGGGCCAGACCTGTTTCCCTCCTGCTTTGTAGAACGTTGTCATAGCAATTGGTGCGTTTGGGGTCATGGTTTTTTCGCTAACCACATCTGTGATCACTTTCAGAACTTGGTTGTGCCTCCATGTATACCTTCCTTGGGCTAGCGCTACTTTGCAAGAGCTTAGGACATGTTCCACTGTTTGTTTCTTCTGACAGAGCGGACATGCTGGGTCGTCTGCTTTCCCCCATTTCACTAAGTTTGCATTCGAGGGGAGCAGGTCATATACAGATCTGAGGAGGAAGCTTATCCTTAGAGGAGCCATGTGCCACATATCGTTCCAGCTGAGACTTCTTTGGAGTGCACTGTCCCATGTTGTCCATTGCCCCTGTTGACCTTGCTGGACTGCCTTCTGCACTCTTTTGACATCTTCTTCTTCCTTCAACTCCTGTATGATCATGTCTCTTTTTTCCTTCCCTTTGGCTTTGGACCACCACTGCATTTTTGTTGCTCCCAGTCCCTGTCTGTTGGTTTGCGTGTGTCCAATTATTTCTTTGATGCTGAGGTTTCTCTTGGCATTGTTTACAGCCTCTTGGACTTTCCACTTTCTGCCAGTTCTCAGCTTTGGATGAACTGATCTCACGATATTGTCTCCGATTCCTCCAGCATGCTCAACAGTCTTGCTTTTCCAACTTTGTATTCCTCCACTATGGATTTGAGAGGTAGCTTCAGCATTGCTTGACGACAGTAGAATGCAACATCAGTGAGACCAGGTGGGACACCGAGCCATTTTCTTGTGTATTTGTTGATTTTGGCTTCCATTGCTTCGACTGTGCTGGTGCAAATGTCATAGATTAGCAGTGGCCACAGCAGCTTTGGTATCAGCATGAACTGTAGACACCAGACTTTGTATTTGCCTGGCAGTCCGCAGTTATCTATTTTCTTCAGGCCTTCTTCTGCTGTTTGCTTGGTTTCACATCCCCTTTGTGTGTCTTTCAGGGAGTCATCATACCATCTTCCGAGACTTTTTACTGGCTCTTCTGTGACAGTGGGGATGGCTTGGTTGGCTACCATGAATTTGACTGAATCTGCCACTTTTCCTTTTCGCAGTGAGAGACTTCGGGATTTCTTAGGTTTGAACCTCATTCTTGAAGAGGCCACCAGCTCATCCAGCTGCTTTAAGATTTGGTGTGTCTCTTCCTCATCCGTGGACAAGACTGTTGTGTCATCCATGAAAGTTTCAGAGGAGGCATCTGGTATCCATCTCCCAGATTCACTGGACCTGAACTCTTCATTGCAGCTTTCAAGATGACTTCCATTGCCAACACGAACAGTATGGGAGAGATTGCACAGCCCATTGCAATGCCCACCTCTAGGTCTATCCAGTCCGTGGTGTATTCTTTGGTAGAGAACCGCATTGAGAACCCTTGGAAATACTTCCTCAGCATTGTTCGGATGTTTTCTGGGATGTGATACATTTCAAGAGCCAGCTGGATCATATCGTGTGGAACTGATCCATATGCATTCGCCAGATCAAGCCAAACTACGTCAATGTCTCTCTTCTCTGTTCTTGCTTTTTGGATGGCATCCCAAATCAACGTGGCATGTTCCAAGCATCCAGGCATTCCTGGTATGCCTCCCTTTTGGACTGACATATCCAGATACTTGTTTTCAGTCAGGTATTTTGTCAATCTTGCTGCCATAACAGAGAAGAAGATTTTCCCCTCGACGTTCAGAAGTGATATTGGCCTGAACTGATTGATGCTGCTGGGGTTCTGCTCCTTCGGAATGTACACTCCTTCAGCTCTCATCCATTGGTCGCTGATCTTCTGGTTCCTCCATGCTGATCGAATCATCTTGTGGAGCCACTCGAGCACTTTTGGGCATTTCTTGTAGAGCAGGTATGGTATTCCGTTTGGTCCAGGTGCTGACTTGGCTCTGGCTTTCTTTACTACGTTCTTCACTTCATCCAGTGTTGGTGGTTTGTTATTGAATTTTCCTTCTGGCGCTGCAGGCCAAACCAGATTTTGGATTTCAAGTGGTGCCTCGCGCTGAGAATCGGAATATGTTTCCCTGAGATGCTGCTCTAGGGTTTCCTTGCCCACTGTGAGAGTCCCTGATTTGGGTTGTTCAAACAGCTTTCTTGCAAAGTCAAAGGGATCTTCATATATATATATAGATGGGCAGATAAAAACAAACAGATATATAAAGTAGATAAATAAATAAATAAATAACAAATAAATAAACAAACAAATAAATATACAAAATAATATAAAAACGAATAACAAATAAATAGATGGACAAAGAAAGAACAGCTCAAACAATAAACAGATGAATAAACAAACAAACTAGTGTTCATAAATACAAAACAGAGCGTTGGACCCATCAGTGGGGGACAAGTTTCAAGGGTTCACAGCACGTGAAGTTAAGGCACAGGCTTATGGTCATTGTCCTCATTATTTCAGACTATTCACAAGGCATTTGTTTTCTGGTTCCTATGGAACAACCCGAACACTCTAACGCTGTCCTGAATGAAGTGAAACCAAAACTCTTCTCTCCCATCATTTCTTCCATGCCTGACTTCAGTCTGGCTCTGCTTCTGCAGCTTGTTTGTTTGTTTGTTTGTTTGTTTTGTTTGTTTTAGAAATGGGACTAAACTTGAGATACCGGATTTTGAGTCCACGGCTCTAAACAAACAAACAAACAAACAAACAACAAACAAACAAACATAGAAACAAACAAACAAACAAATAAACAAACCAACATATAAACAAACAAACAAACACACAAACAAACACACAAACAAACAAACAAACACACACACAAACACTGGCCAGTTTGTTGCATATCTTACCGTATCAGCTATTCTGCTGGTGTCAGCTTGGTGTTTCATGGATCGCTCTTCTTCTTCTTCCCATTTCAAGGCTTTGCCAGCGCATGGAATTGTGGGCAGGCTCAGGTAGTCTGCTACATGATTGGTAGCAGATTTTGGTAAGTAGAGCGCATATGGATTTTTTTCACGTGCGATGAATCCCTTATGAACAAACTTTTCCATGAACTTTTCATCTCTTTTTCTCACTCTCTCAGCATCCGCCATTCCTTTTTTAGATATTCGAAACCAACGCCCTCGGGACAAGACAAAATGAAACTGATAAGATGATCAAGGTGTACCAAAAATGTTCCTTTTGATAGCAGTGATGATGATAATGATAATATAATGATCACAAAAATCATCATCATCATCATCATCATCATCATCATCATCATCATCATCATCATCATCATCATCATCATCATCATTTTGCTTAATAAGCGCAAACGGCCATGCCAAAAGCATGCTGATGGCAGTTTAGAGGAGTAGAACTTTCTTTTCTCACTTCACTTAAGTGAAAAAAAAAAAACACTGACAAAAAGTGAAATGAAAATCAGTAATTTCAAGCGAATTTAACAGGTTTGATGCAAATATCTCCTTTATAAAATCAACTGTTCTCAGCGTAATTTTTGTCATGAAATTTCTAACAAAATTAAATTGTCAACACGCAAAACCAGAACAAAATTGAGGCAACTGAAATGTAGTTTCTAAGAAGAATGTTGAGAGCTCCATGGACAGCAAAGAAAATACACGAGACAGTCTTGATGGAGGCAGACACAAGAAGATCATTCATAAAGAAGATTAGGTAAAAGACAAGCAACATTTATAGGACATATTATGAGGAAAGGGGAATTAGAACACCTGGTCACAACAGGAAAGCTGGAGGGAAAGAGAACACTGGGTACACCGGGGAGAAAGTATTGGACAGACATGCAGGTTGGCTGGAGACAGAGATGGTGGGAGATGTACTTGCTGCGACAGGGGATATATTTGTGTGAAGGGCCATGGTCGCCACTGCCATGTTGCGGGGACATGATGATGATGATGACTCAAATGTAAATGGTAGCCGATATGCAATTACTTTTGAATATTTTCATCCACACTAATTCGAACATTTTGCAAGGATTGTGTGAACTCTGTGTTTTCAGAAATATAGTACTATGCTAGACTGCATATGGAAGGTGAACTACTTGGATGGTGTTTTATACAGGGAATGTAGAAGGCGTTACCTCGTGGCTGACAGGTAATCCTCGAAGCATTCTATGGTGCATTCTATGGTGCAAACGTGGTTAAAAAATCTGGTAAATCGTCAAAAACTCCCGTTGGCATATGTAAATACTTGTATTAAGAGATCATACATTTATACTAACGTAGTAATTCATCTGTGCAACCGTTCAGAACCTCCTTGATGTTAGGGTATAATTAGGAATACTGAATCACAACTGTGGCAACAAGTCTCGAAAACATTTCTCCACTCCTTATAAACATACCTGTTTGATATTGTGTGCATGTGTGTAACTGTCCATGGAGAATCCTCTTTATGGATTTAGCATCACATGTTTACACCAAAATAAACTCTTTATGGATTTAGCATCACATGTTTACACCAAAATAAACTCTTTATGGGTTTAGCATCACATGTTTACACCAAAATAAACTCTTTATGGGTTTAGCATCACATGTTTACACCAAAATAAACTCTTTATGGATTTAGCATCACATGTTTACACCAAAATAAACTCTTTATGGGTTTAGCATCACATGTTTACACCAAAATAAACTCTTTATGGGTTTAGCATCACATGTTTACACCAAAATAAACTCTTTATGGTTTAGCTCATTTAGACAATAACTCTTATGTTTAGCATCACAGTTTACACCAAAATAAACTCTTTGACTCATGCACTTTATTCACCAAATATTACAAACTTAAACCCTTTAACTTCTCACCCTAACCATCAGTTTCCTGCTGCAGGAAGCTGGCAGATAGGATGAGGGAGTCAATGGATTAAGTTAAGTTTTTGCTTTGCTTGCAAGGTTGATAATGCTGGATGGCGGTGGACAGGGTGCAGGAGTCAAAGAGTTAATTCAAGTCTGTGGCATTCAACTGACAGCTGTTCAACAGAGGCTGACACATGTGGAACCATCAGGCCGGACTGCTGTACCAGTCAGTCAATACTTAAATCACACTTTAGTCAATACGTAACAACACACTATAAGTCAATACGAACACACTATAATCAGTACAACACATTGTCAATACTAACAACACACTTAAGTCAATACGTAACAACACACTATAAGTCAATACGTAACAACACACTATAAGTCAACACGTAACAACACACTATAAGTCAATACATAACAACACACTATAAGTCAATACTAACAACACACTATAAGTCAATACTAACAACACACTATAAGTCAAACGTAACAACACACTATAAGTCAACACGTAACAACACACTATAAGTCAATACATAACAACACACTATAAGTCATATAACAACACACTATAAGTCAATACGTAACAACACACTATAAGTCAATACGTAACAACACACTATAAGTCAATACATAACAACACACTATAAGTCAATACATAACAACACACTATAAGTCAATACATAACAACACACTATAAGTCAATACTAACAACACACTATAAGTCAATACGTAACAACACACTATAAGTCAATACATAACAACACACTATAAAGTCAATAACAACACACTATAAGTCAATACATACAACACACTATAAGTCAATACATAACAACACACTATAAGTCAATACATAACAACACACTATAAGTCAATACATAACACACATTAGTCAATACTAACAACACACTATAAGTCAATACGTAACAACACACTATAAGTCAATACGTAACAACACACTATAAGTCAATACGTAACAACACACTATAAGTCAATACGTAACAACACACTATAAGTCAATACGTAACAACACACTACAAGTCAACACGTAACAACACACTATAAGTCAATACGTAACAACACACTATAAGTCAATACGTAACAACACACTATAAGTCAATACATAACAACACAATATAAGTCAATACGTAACAACACACTATAAGTCAATACATAACAACACACTATAAGTCAATAACAACACACTATAAGTCAATACGTAACAACACACTATAAGTCAATACATAACAACACACTATAAGTCAATACGTAACAACACACTATAAGTCAATAACAACACATTAGGTAGAAAGAAACTCTAGGGAGAGCTAGACAACAGAAGGTCTTCAGAGAAGTAACCCCCTTTAGACAAGTGTTTCGGCCCTGAATTCCTTACACTCTCGGGGGGGCCGGGCCACATCCAGGTCATGACTCCTGGATGCCCTTCTGCTGTTGTCTATTTTTTTTTTTTTTTTTTTCCCACGCCGGGGATCGAACCTGGGCGATTCTGCGCTTCAGAACTGCGGTACGCGGTTTTACCAATGTGCTAACGGGGCACACATCATCTGTAGGGAATTTAATCCTTATGAAGTTCACTTTTTTGGTTCCTCCTTGCCCAGATCCAGCTTGAGCTCCTTTCTGCTGCCTCTGCCATCGCTTTAAGGGCTCTAGTCCTCTTCTTCCCAGAAATGGCGAGTTGTTTCATGAGATCATAAGCGGAGGTGCCCACAAACCCTCTTGCCCCGACCTCTATGGCGAAGATTTTGACCCGCAGACCTGCTTTCTTCAGGGTGCTGGCAAGACCGGCGTATTTTTCGGTCTTGTAGATATGTGCTTCTTCCATTCTGCTTTCGTATGGCACAGTGAGTTCTATCAGAATCACTTGTTTCGAGGAGTCAGAGTGGAGAGCGATGTCTGGTCTCATGCCTGTCTTGCTGATGACATCTGGGTAATTTCTCCACTCTGGGAGGTCTGCTGTACACTCCCAGTCGACTGCTCCATCCAGAAGACCCTTTGGCAATGTGCTGGTTGTCATAGCCTTTCGGGCCAGACCTGTTTCCCTCCTGCTTTGTAGAACGTTGTCATAGCAATTGGTGCGTTTGGGGTCATGGTTTTTTCGCTAACCACATCTGCGATCACTTTCAGAACTTGGTTGTGCCTCCATGTATACCTTCCTTGGACTAGCGCTACTTTGCAAGAGCTTAGGACATGTTCCACTGTTTGTTTCTTCTGACAGAGCGGACATGCTGGGTCGTCTGCTTTCCCCCATTTCACTAAGTTTGCATTCGAGGGGAGCAGGTCATATACAGATCTGAGGAGGAAGCTTATCCTTAGAGGAGCCATGTGCCACATATCGTTCCAGCTGAGACTTCTTTGGAGTGCACTGTCCCATGTTGTCCATTGCCCCTGTTGACCTTGCTGGACTGCCTTCTGCACTCTTTTGACATCTTCTTCTTCCTTCAACTCCTGTATGATCATGTCTCTTTTTTCCTTCCCTTTGGCTTTGGACCACCACTGCATTTTTGTTGCTCCCAGTCCCTGTCTGTTGGTTTGCGTGTGTCCAATTATTTCTTTGATGCTGAGGTTTCTCTTGGCATTGTTTACAGCCTCTTGGACTTTCCACTTTCTGCCAGTTCTCAGCTTTGGATGAACTGATCTCACGATATTGTCTTCCGATTCCTCCAGCATGCTCAACAGTCTTGCTTTTCCAACTTTGTATTCCTCCACTATGGATTTGAGAGGTAGCTTCAGCATTGCTTGACGACAGTAGAATGCAACATCAGTGAGACCAGGTGGGACACCGAGCCATTTTCTTGTGTATTTGTTGATTTTGGCTTCCATTGCTTCGACTGTGCTGGTGCAAATGTCATAGATTAGCAGTGGCCACAGCAGCTTTGGTATCAGCATGAACTGTAGACACCAGACTTTGTATTTGCCTGGCAGTCCGCAGTTATCTATTTTCTTCAGGCCTTCTTCTGCTGTTTGCTTGGTTTCACATCCCCTTTGTGTGTCTTTCAGGGAGTCATCATACCATCTTCCGAGACTTTTTACTGGCTCTTCTGTGACAGTGGGGATGGCTTGGTTGGCTACCATGAATTTGACTGAATCTGCCACTTTTCCTTTTCGCAGTGAGAGACTTCGGGATTTCTTAGGTTTGAACCTCATTCTTGAAGAGGCCACCAGCTCATCCAGCTGCTTTAAGATTTGGTGTGTCTCTTCCTCATCCGTGGACAAGACTGTTGTGTCATCCATGAAAGCTTTCAGAGGAGGCATCTGGTATCCATCTCCCAGATTCACTGGACCTGAACTCTTCATTGCAGCTTTCAAGATGACTTCCATTGCCAACACGAACAGTATGGGAGAGATTGCACAGCCCATTGCAATGCCCACCTCTAGGTCTATCCAGTCCGTGGTGTATTCTTTGGTAGAGAACCGCATTGAGAACCCTTGGAAATACTTCCTCAGCATTGTTCGGATGTTTTCTGGGATGTGATACATTTCAAGAGCCAGCTGGATCATATAAGTCAATACGTAACAACACACTATAAGTCAATAACAACACATTATAAGTCAACACGTAACAACACACTATAAGTCAATACATAACAACACATTATAAGTCAACACGTAACAACACACTATAAGTCAATAACAACACACTATAAGTCAATACGTAACAACACACTATAAGTCAATAACAACACACTATAAGTCAACACGTAACAACACACTATAAGTCAACACGTAACAACACACTATAAGTCAATAACAACACACTATAAGTCAATAACAACACACTATAAGTCAATAACAACACACTATAAGTCAATAACAACACACTATAAGTCAATAACAACACACTATAAGTCAATACGTAACAACACACTATAAGTCAATAACAACACCCTATAAGTCAACACGTAACAACACACTATAAGTCAACACGTAACAACACACTATAAGTCAATAACAACACACTATAAGTCAATAACAACAACACTATAAGTCAACACGTAACAACACACTATAAGTCAATAACAACACACTATAAGTCAATAACAACACACTATAAGTCAATAACAACACACTATAAGTCAATAACAACACACTATAAGTCAATACAACAACACACTATAAGTCAATAACAACACACTATAAGTCATAAACAACACACTATAAGTCAATAACAACACACTATAAGTCAATACTAACATAACCACTATAAGTCATCTAACAACACACTATAAGTCAATACTAACAACACACTATAAGTCAATAACAACACACTATAAGTCAATAACAACACACTATAAGTCAAACTAACAACACACTATAAGTCAATAACAACACACTATAAGTCAATAACAAACACTATAAGTCAATAACAACACACTATAAGTCAATAACAACACACTATAAGTCAATACGTAACAACACACTATAAGTCAATAACAACACACTATAAGTCTAATAACAACACACTATAAGTCAATAACAAACACACTATAAGTCAAATAACAACACACTATAAGTCAATACAACACACACTATAAGTCAATAACAACACACTATAAGTCAATATAACAACACACTATAAGTCAAAGTAACAACACACTATAAGTCAATAACAAACACACTATAAGTCAATCAACACACTATACAACAACACTATAAGTCAATAAACACACTAATCAACTACCTATAGTCAATAACAACACACTATAAGTCAATACGTAACAACACACTATAAGTCAATAACAACACACTATAAGTCAATAACAAAACATACAAAAAACACTATAAGTCAATATAACAACACACTATAAGTCAATAACAACACACTATAAGTCAATAACAAACACTATAAGTCAATAACAACACACTATAAGTCAAACGTAACAACACACTTAAGTCAATAACAACACACTATAAGTCAAATAACAACACACTATAAGTCAATAACAACACACTATAAGTCAAGTAACAACACACTATAAGTCAATATAACAACACTATAAGTCAAACGTAACAACACACTATAAGTCAATAACAACACACTATAAGTCAAAACAACAACACACTATAAGTCAATAAACAACACACTATAAGTCAATAACAATAACAAACACACATATAAGTCAATTAACAACACACTATAAGTCAATAACTAACAACACTATAAGTCAAACTAACAACACACTATAAGTCAATAACAACACACTATAAGTCAATAACAACACACTATAAGTCAACTTAACAACACACTATAAGTCAATAACAACACACTATAAGTCAACACGTAACAACACACTATAAGTCAATACTAACAACACACTATAAGTCAATACTAACAACACACTATAAGTCAATTAATACAACAACACTATAAGTCAATAGTAACAAACACATATAAGTCAATAACAACACACTATAAGTACATAACAAACTACTATAAGTCAATAACAACACACTATAAGTCAATAACTATAACATAACAACACTATAAGTAATTCAATAAAACCGTATCAACACACTATAAGTCAATAACAACACACTATAAGTCAATACGTAACAACACACTATAAGTCAATAACAACACACTATAAGTCAATACGTACAACCACTATAAGTCAATATAACAAACACTATAAGTCAATACTAACAACACACTATAAGTCAATACAAACATATAACAACACACACTATAAGTCACACGTAAACAACACACTATAAGTCAAACTTAACAAACACTATTATAAACACAATATCTAACAACACACTATAAGTCAATAACACACACTATAAGTCAATTACAACAACTATAGTCATACAACACACTATAGTCATAACAACACACTATAAGTCAATAACAAACCTAACAACATATAAGTCATAACAACACACTATAGTCAATAAAAACACACTATAAGTCAATAACAACACAATATAAGTCATAACAACACACTATAGTCAATAAAACACTTAAGTCAATAACAAACACATAAGTCAATAACAACACACTATAGTCATAAAAACATAAAGTCAATATAAACCATATACCATGTAACAACACATATAAGTCAATAACAACACATATAAGTCAATACAAACACTATAAGTCAAAACAATAAGTCATAACAACACTATAAGTCAATAACAAACACTATAAGTCATAACAACAATATAGTCAAGTAACAACACACTATAGTCAATAATACAACACTATAAGTCAATAACAACACACTATAAGTCAAATAACAACACACTATAAGTCAAACTAACAACACACTATAGTCAATAACAACACACTATAAGTCAATAACAACACACTATAAGTCAATAACAACACACTATAAGTCAAACGTAACAACACACTATAAGTCAATAACAACACACTATAAGTCAATATAACAACACACTATAAGTCAATAACAACACACTATAAGTCAATAACACACACTATAAGTCAATAACAACACACTATAAGTCAATAACAACACACTATAAGTCAATAACAACACACTATAAGTCAATACTAACAACACACTATAAGTCAATACAACAACACACTTTAAGTCAAATACAACACACTATAAGTCAAACTAGATAACAACACACTATAAGTCAATATAACAACACACTATAAGTCAATACGTAACAACACACTATAAGTCAAATAACAACACACTATAAGTCAATATAACAACACACTATAAGTCAACACGTAACAACACACTATAAGTAATACGTAACAACACACTATAAGTCAATACGTAACAACACACTATAAGTCAACACAGTATCAAACACACTATAAGTCAATAAACAACACACTATAAGTCATTCAACACTATCATACACAACATACTTATAAGTCAATAAACACACTATAAGTCAATAGTAACAACACCTATGTCATACAAAATATAAGTCAATACAACAACACACTATAAGTCAATAGTAACAACACACTATAAGTCAATACAACACACACTATAAGTCAATACGTAACAACACACTATAAGTCAATACAACACACACTATAAGTCAATACGTAACAACACACTATAAGTCAATACGTAACAAAACACTATAAGTCAATACGTAACAACACAATATAAGTCAATTCGTATCCATGTGTGACTGTTCATGAACAACACACTATACATGTAGGTCAGTATTGGTGCAAATCATCAACACAGAGAGTTTTGACTTTTGTTTTAAAAACAATGTGTAGCACCAGGACATTTCCATCGCGCTCTATCCACATCTGTTTATAATTGTATGTCAGACTCCTCAATACTCCACGAAAGCTTATGCACCAGCAAGCTGATGCCATGGGGAGGACGGTTTAGAATGAGTTAGGGGTGTGTGAACTGGATCTATGGAAGGTGAAGCTGACACCTCCACCATGATTGAAGTATTATGGTGGACAGCGAAGACAACACGTTTTGTTTGTTGGATTGGTCGTGTTTTGTTTTGTTTTGTTAGTTGTTTTGTTTGTTTTTGTTTTTGTTTTGTTTTGTTTGTTTGTTGTTGGTTTGTTTTGTTTGTTGGTTGGTTGGTTTTGTTTTGTTTGTTGTTGGTTTTGTTTTGTTTTTGGTTGGTTGGTTTTGTTTTGTTTTGTTTGTTTGTTGGTTTTGTTTGTTGGTTCTGTTTTGTTTTGTTTGTTTTGTTTTGTTTGTTTTGTTTGTTGTTTGTTTTGTTTTGTTTGTTTGTTGGTTTTGTTTTGTTTGTTTGTTGGTTTTGTTTTTGTTGTTGGTTTGTTTTGTTTTGTTTGTTGTTGTTTGTTTTGTTTGTTTGTTGGTTTTGTTTTTGTTTTGTTTGTTGGTTTTGTTTTGTTTTGTTTGTTTGTTGGTTCTGTTTTGTTTTGTTTGTTGGTTTTGTTTTGTTTTGTTTGTTTGTTGGTTTTGTTTTGTTTTGTTTGTTTGTTGGTTCTGTTTTGATTTGTTTGTTTGTTTGTTGGTTCTGTTTTGTTTTGTTTTGTTTGTTTGTTGGTTTTTGTTTGTTTGTTTTTTAGTCATACGCTGGGATTGAACTGCAGACATCAGATCCTGAGTCCATGGCTCTATCAACAACGCCATGTTTGCTGGCAGTTGTAGTTTATTTCCTTGCATTTATTTAACATAATCTGTTTTCTTTCTTTCTTTCTTTTTTTTGTTTTTGAGGGGAGGGGTGAGATGTTGCTCACTGACATACAGCATAACATACAGAGATTTAAAGACAGAGAAACAGACACACATTTTCTCTGTGTCGATATCAAAACGAAAATCTCCTTTTTCTAAAACCAGGATGAAAAAGTCACAAACACATGTACATGCGCGCACACACACACACACAAAACACAAAACACACACACACACACACACACACACACACACACACAACACACACACACAACACACACACAAAACACACACGCACACACACAGAGGAGCTCCTCTCCAAAGTCCATCCCAGCCTGAGCTAACTCTTCCATCAAAAGATACCGTGTTAAGCAAACAACAGGCACAATAGACACAACAGCCAGTGTGTGCACAAGTTGTTAGGTGTGTCGGACATCAGACAGGGTCCATACATGTAATGCGGAAGTGGGATGATCCCCAAACAAGGCGACAGACATTACCTGCTCACGGTGACACGGCGATCCGGTGCAGGTGTAGACATTTTTGTTTGTATTGTCTTCACCTCTGTCTGTAGTCCACCCTCTGTCTGTAGTCCACCCTTGATGTCTCTGCTGTAGTCCACCCTCTGTCTGTAGTCCACCCTATGTCCTCTGTCTGTAGTTCCGCACCCTCTGTCTGTAGTCCACCCTCTAGTCTGTCTGTAGTTCCTACCCCTCTGTCTGTATCGTCACCACGTCTGAGCACCTATGTCTGTAGTCCACCCTATGTAGTCCACCCTCTGTCTGTAGTCCACCCTCTGCTGATCATGTAGCCCTCTGTTGTAGTCCACCCTCTGTCTGTAGTCCACCCTCTGTCTGTAGTCCACCCTCTGTCTGTAGTCCACCCCTGTATCCACCTTGTCTGTAGTCCACCCTGTCTGTAGTCCACCCTCTGTCTGTAGTCCACCCTATGTCTGTAGTCACCCTATGTCTGAGTCCACCCTATGTCTGTAGTCCACCCTATGTCTGTAGTCCACCCTTCCACCTATGTCTGTAGTCCCACCACCCTATGTCTGTAGTCCACCCTATGTCTGTATCCACCTTGTCTTGTCCACCCTATGTCTGTAGTCCACCCTATGTCTGTAGTCCACCCTCTGTCTGTATCGTCCACCCTATTTAGTCTGTAGTCTCCCCCCTCTGTCTGTAGTCCACCCTATGTCTGTAGTCCACCCTATGTCTGTAGTCCACCCTATGTCTGGGCTCACCCTTGTCGTGTATCGTGTATAGTACCACCCTATGTCTGTAGTCCACCTCTTTAATTGTCTGTAGTCCACCCTATGTCTGGCTCAGCCTCTGGTCTATCACACGGTGTTTTCGCTTTCCCGCTTGGAAACTGGGAAAACTGGAGACAAGACACTGCAGATGCTTAGGGCTTATTGGCTGGCTTAGGGCTTATTGGCTGGCTTAGGGCTTATTGCAGGCTTAAGGCTTATTGCAGGCTTAAGGCTTATGCCACGTTCATTTTGAATCTTATTCATCACCTGACATGGGGGTGGCGTTGGTCCACGTGGAATTCATTCCCAGCGCACAGACGTTATCTTCAGAAAGTGAAAGTGATTGGCGTGCTAAGCAAGCAGATCAAGCCATGGACTCGATTTCTGATAGACACCAAGTTCAATAATGGATCAGACAAGTACATTTCTGTCCTAATCCTTGAGACCTTGACCGGTAGTCTGAAGGTTAGTATTGAAGGTAAGACGATAAACCGTTTGCATGATGCACTTAGCGCACGTTAAAGATCCAACGACGGCACCATTTCAGAAAAAAAGCATTTTCAAGGCTAAAGAAACACGCACAAAGCATGAGGTTTGAAAAGATGATACTATGCTGAGGTCAGGTTCACTTCAGTTCAAGTTGCACATAGCCCTCGAAGGCCATATCAAGGCTAACACCACGTTAAAAAAAACCTCCAAAACTAATTAAAGAGACAACAGCAAAATCAAAATGATAATTAGCCAATGTAAAATGCATTTAAATCTTTCCAGTATGTATGTATGATCATATGGATGATATATCTTGATCTCCTGTAAAAAGTTGAAAATTGTATCTGCAGGAACATCTCTGAAGAGGTTCTTCAAGGAGTCTGCTGCATTGTGCTTATGTCTGACATCGTGCAAGTGCATGCATTCAATAAGATTCAATAAGACAGTGTTTGATGCTGAGCGGTTTATCACACGGTATACACCATGGTGCTTCTTCATTTTGTTGTTGTTGTTGTTGAAAGGTATGAATAAGTATAGAATGTGTGACCAGTATGCAACCTACATAACCCTGTCTCTTTCGTGCAGTTCCCAAGAATAGATGAAGGTCACTCTTTAACGTCGGGGTAGATATGGAAAAGTTTGTTGTGTGTTTGTTCATTCCTATGCTCTTGCCAGAGTTTTTTTCCCACTTTGGGTTCTAGATCTATGTACACGATGGTGCATGTAGACATATTTCCCTTGTGGCACAAACAGTCTTTCATCAGGCTGTAATGGTTGTTGCCTGTCCCTTGATCACCAGACATTATTCCCTTGTGGCATTTTCACAGTCACAAGTCTTTCATCAGGTCCAGGCTGTAATGGTTGTTGCCTGTCCCTTGATCACACACATGGTGTGGCCTACACCGTGAAGGAGGACCCTGCTGCATGAGCAAAGTCAGTTTCTCTGTCTCATTAAACGCAGACTTGTCCCCTGGAAACGGCGATCCAGCGAATCATTTCCATAGTCCTCAGGGAACGAAGGACAAGCGGCACAACACCTGTGTGAACCGTCAGTTCAAAGTGATGACGTCATCAACCTGAAAATGTACTCACGAGGGCCAGACAAGTAAACATATAATGTGCCAGTCGCTGTGGTGTAGTGGTCAACGCAACGGACTACTGACCGGAAAGTTGTGGGTTCGAATCCCCATCAGTAGCTTCAAAAATCATTGTGGGATTTTTCGGCTCTAACCGGCTCCTACCCAGAGTTGGGCGTGCTACGGGCTCGTTGGGAAGACTGGGACCACACAGTCGAATCTCATCCACTTCACAGATGCGTCATTGAGGATGTTGCTCAAATCTTCTGACCAACACCGCAGGTGTGTGTATCTCTCGGGCCTGGTTCACGCCAGGATATATTATGGTAGTAAGCGTAGAGTACAGTTCTGTCAAGCAGTCTCAATCCTAGATGGAACACCATAGCATCATGATTATCATCCTCATCGACATTATCACCATTGCATTGTTGAAAAAAAATTAAAACAAAACAAACAAAACAAAACAAAACAAACAAAACAAAACAAACAAAACAAAACAAAACAAAACAAAACAAAACAACAAAACAAAACAAAAGTGTGTCAGCTTCTGTGGCCATAAAGGTGCCACAAAAAAAATGGGACGGAAAAAAAAGGTGAGCACAAAGGTAACCACCCTGGGTGCGATGATCCTAAAAAAAAAGTAAACATATAATGATGATATTGACAATAATAATAATAATAATAATAATATATAACAATAATAATAACAATAATAATAACAATAATAATAATAATGATAATAATAATAATAATAATAGTGATAATAATAATAATAATGATATAATAATAATAATAATAATAATATAATAATAATAATAATAATAATGTTGATGATAATAATATGATAACAATGTTCATGAGGCCCCATACCTTTATACAAGAATCAAATCAATTCGAGCTCTCCCATCTTTCATTCACCAAAGCAATCACCAACAACGACCAAATCTCCCATCATTCATTCACCAAAGCAATCACCAACAACGACCAAATCTCCCATCATTCATTCACCAAAGCATCACCAACAACGACCAAATCTCCATCATTCATTCACCAAGCAATCACCAACAACGACCAAATCTCCCCTCATTCATTCACCAAAGCAATCACCAACAACGACCAAATCTCCCGGGCACAAAACATTCACCAACTGGGAGGGGGGAGACAGAAAGAGAGTAGGGCTTGTGACCTCTGACCCAAGCTGTCATTACTCACACATACACACACACACACACACACGCGCGCGCGCGCGCGCGCGCGCGTGCGCACAGAGGATTTTATGAGGTAGGGAACACTCAAGCCTGCTCGACGAATGACCCTTGTCATCTCTGTCACACACCCATAATTAAATTTACTATTTTTGTCCTTTTTTCTTGTTTGTTTTTGCTCCCCAAGACTTCAGATAAGCAGAATGCTAATTGGGACTCAAGGGGAGGGACCTGGGAAATGAACCTATCTTTTTAATGTTTTTTTTATTTCAGCGATGTCGCCTCTATCAAGTGAACCGACATGAGACATGGCCAACTACAACTTCTCTTGCAGCAAGCTTCATGGCAACTGGCAAAAACTGGACAAATTGCCACAGATATGGCTTGACCATGTAGAAGGCAAGCGAAAGAAGAAGAATGGATTGAAGGACACCAGTTGGTCAATCAATAAATCAATGAATCGATCAGTCTTTACTGGCGACATCATAACTGGCGTCCTTGACACTTAACGTACCAATCATCGTGGTAGTGTCAGCGCTGTGTTTCCAACAGGACAACCTACACCTAGATCCCTGTGTCTCCTTCCCATTTCAACAACTCGCCAATATAAAATGTTCCTCGCCAGTTCAAAGAGTCTGCTATCTGTATCTAACTTTCTAAACATATATATGTGTATGTGGATGCATAAATGTTTTTTTTTTTTCTTTTTTCTTTTGAGATCAGAGTTTGAGTTGTTCCCCACAAAGTGGGAGAATACAGGGAATCTTTCTATTTTTCTTTTATATAATTCGAAGATGATAAAATTGGATGGACGGAGGTAGTGCATGCATTATTCCTCTCTCTCTCTTGATTTTTGCCCTTTGATGTCGCTGTTTATGATGGTGTCTTTTCCTCGATCCTTGGTCTTTCCTCTTCTCTGGTGGGCTGATTTAGGGGTTTGATGTTCGTGATGGTGTCTTCTCCTTGTATCCTGGTCTTCCCTCTTCTCTAGTGAACTGCTGTTGGAGTTTGTTTTGGTGACTATCATATGTTGGCTTTGTGTGGATAGAGCAGTTCTGGCATCAGTTGTGTGGATAGAGCAGTTCTAGCATCAGTTGCCTGTTGCCTCTTCCTTGGGTTCTCCTCTCTTGTTCCTTGTCTTCATGGTTTGTTGCAGGAATCTCTAGATGCATCATTGAAGACTATCACACATTCATTCATTCATTTAACATTGGGATTAGTTGTCATTCAATTCAGTTTTTGGTTAGTATAGCTAGATTCCCGTTCTCATCATATTCTCCATTTAATCTTTGCTCTCTTTATTTTTTCCTCCTGTTATAAGGCACGCGTGATTTTACAATTATTTAGAAAAGCAAACAGTAGTGATGGTAGTATTAATAGTACATGTATATGCTCTGCCTTTTAATGTAAGTTCATAGCATAACATATCTACTTGTTAGTCTACTGCATGGACAACAAAACATTCATCACTGTTTCGTAATTGTAATTGTATGTCGGGGCTGTATACATATGACTTTGTATCCATACCACAATTCGTAGTTATTATTGGGTGGCTGGTTAACGGTGCATTCCACTATTTTTGTTCATAGGTTTCCTAGTCGTAGTTCAGTTTCAAATATAAGTTCTTGATTTTTACATTTGCCATATTTGAATTTGGAAACAGAGAGTCTAGCTACCAGTAACATACGATTGACCTTATTTCTCTTTGTGTCCGGGACTACTCCATCTTTGAAATGAATGAATCTTTTATTTAATGTTGTTCACAATAGTGATTTTAGACACACACGCATGCACACATACATACATACACACACACACACACACATACATGCACACATACATACAACACACACACACACACACACATTCAAGATGGCGGAGACTCCTGACGGATAAAAATTTCGGCAGTCAGAGATAACAGGAAATAGTCTCAAATGACCAGAACAAGACGGGGGCGCCTTGCTGAACAGAGGCAAGAAGCTGCGTCTGCGGAAAAGACCGATTAGGAGAGGCCGTCGACCAGCGACAAGCGAGACAGGATCGAAAAGGCAGAGACTGTCCCTTCAAATGGCGCTTCGACCGCGGTTTTCACGGGCACGCAGAGTGGGACAACTTCCATCACATCTATACCCAGCTCTGCGGAACTCGTGAGTACGATCGTTGAACTAAAAAACATCGTACTGGATCTGCGCAACCATAGGCTACCGAAAATAATTAAATATATTGAAAATATGGAAATCGCTGCAACATAATTTCTTTTTGCTGAATGTTAGTCTACATGGTTTGTAGAATCTTAAAATCAACCCTAGGACACATAGGTCACTATCCTACTACCTGAAAATTGGGTCACATTACGCAATACCTTGTACAAATCACCGACTTTAGAAATATTTATGGAAATATATAGAAGTTGCACCTCGTTGGAAAGGTCTTGAAATATTACGTTCAAATCTGTCATCAAAACAGATGTATAGCAAATATTACAGCAGAGAACGGCTTGTTTTTGTGTGCCAGTCATGAATCAGCATGCGTAAGGTCTGTTTGTCCTAGTATTCCTCGGTCGCCTCCTCCAGCAATGTCACAAAAGAATTTGTACAAGTAACACCACGGCAGTTACCATAAACAGTGGATCAGGCCTGTCAATGTTTCTTACAGCTACATCTCCCTGAATCACAGTGTGTCCTACAGCTGCATCTGATGATTTGAAGAAATGAGTCTGGAGCAGGAAGCAGATCAGCCATGCAAGGCTGAGGGGTCGTCATTTACACGCCATCCCCAGTCCTCTGGATTCAGGTTGAGGTCCCGGTGCATCCATTGCTAGACTTGAAGGTGTGCCTGCATACTATGATATTTGCAGGCATCACTGGTTGGTGGTAGATAATGGACTTGTACAAAGCTGGTGCTTAAAGCCACTTTCTCTGTAAACTTCTAATAATGTATTTCATCCAGTGCATCGATGCGGTTTCCGTTATACATGGAGATGATGACTTTCTCACCTACAGACACCAATCTCTTCCACTGTGGCTGTGCATTTGGAAAACACGCCGGCATCTTCATGAAAGACGTTATCTGCCTTCAGCTTCCTTTGTGTGGCTGTGCCTTTTCCCACTCCAAACAATAATAATAATAATAATAATAATTACAATATTTATATAGCGCAAAATCTTGATAAAATCAAATCTAAGCGCTGAAACAGACACACACACACACACTCACGCATGCACACACACGCACGCACGCACACACACACACACACACACACACACACACACACACACACACACACCACACACACGCACACGGCTATAAATGGGAAGAAAGAATAAAAGCAATGGAAAATTATAGAGAGCATATTATATACAATTATATATTACTATGTGATTCCCCTCCGAGTGGAGACAGGCTGCAGAGGGGATTGAGTGAGGTCAGGATTTTATGCAGAGGAGAAAAGGTGAGTTTTGAGAGCGGACTTGGAGACAAAAGTAGGTTGCTGACGGACTGAGAGAGGAAGTTTGTTCCAGGAGAGCGGATCAGAAACAGAGAAGACTCGTGGACCATAGGTATTGAGCTTAGAGCGTGGAAAGCGAAAAGTCAGAGGATCGGAGGCAGAGCGGAGGGTACGTGGGGGAACATAGATCTCAAGTAGGCTTGACAGGTAATCGGGGGCTGCGTTATTGAGGCTTTTGTAGCATATGGTGTCTAGTTTGTACTGTATGCGCTTTGATACAGGGAGCCAGTGAAGTTGTGCCAGGAGGTTGTATCACATCCTGTGATGACATGCACAAAAAGTAATGTCTGGCAAATCTCCTCTCCAAGGGCCTGCTGTAGTCACTAAATATCCGTATTTGCTGGGTTTTTTTTATTTTTTATTTATTTATTTTTTTTTGCTCTTAGACTTTGAATCTGATCTGAAGATGATAGTCCTCAGATCTGGGCTAATATGGTGGCAGAGCAAAACCAGGAGATCGGTGTCTTCTCCAATGACCACAAGAGGATGATCAGTTGCACGTCTGATGGAAGTCTCAACAATCAGGAAATCTGCATCATTTTGGCTGTGAAGTGTTGGATGGCCATTTGCCAGAAGCATATCACTAAGCACAATGATAAATATCTTGCTTGTTCGCATGGTTTGTCGGGAATTATCCCTTTTCTGATGATAAAACCATGTCAGCATTGAAATTGACTGTAGTTCCAACAACACCTCCTTTTCCAATCTGTCCAATACTTCTCTGGTAACTGATAGCGTCTCACCTTGAATCAAGTTGATAACATTCACGCTGTGTCGTGTGTAACTCGTCAGATTCGTACTGCTGAGCGTCTGTTTGAGCCATGGCATCCCTTTCTGATAAATTTTCGTCTGTAATGACAGCTGGTGACACTGGAAGGTACACAACAAATGATCTAGCTGTAATCATAGCATTCAAAACAGCATCAACCAGAATGTGACCTCTGAAAGCCCTTGCCATTGCTTTTCCAGTCAGCATGTGTCCAACAGTATTGGGGGCACACACAACCTTAAGCACTTGCTGAAGTCCAGAACCCCACTTGATCCTGCCTATACAGCCATGGAAATTCATTTGAGTGTGAAAGCCTCCCAGATGGAGAACAACTGATTTCAGGTCGCTATCTTCAGGCTCTTTCTGGACGATCAGCTGGGACTTCTACCAAAGTGGTTGGTCAAACGTCAGCACAGGCTTGATTCCAAGACATCTGGCTTCAGCATACACAAAGTGCAAAGTAGAGTAAATGCACCTCATACTACTTGGATTGAGTTCAATCATCAGAAGGCAGAACATAGATGACCACCCAGGATGTTCTCCTCGGCTCAACGACTTGATGAAACCTGATCACCCTGGTCTTGGTGAACGCAAAGGCCAGGATAACTTCCACAGAAGGCCCTGTGTTGACTGGGGATCCTCACAATAGAAATCATGCAACTGAGTGTATCTGAAACAATCAAAGTCCTGTCTAGCAAGGTTGTAAAAATGGATGTTGATCTTCCTAACAGCTGTGACATCTTCAAGTGTTCCAGATATTCTTCGAATTGCTTGTTGCCTTCTAGTACCTGGGGTAATGACAGCAATTGTACCCATACCATGGAATGTACTAAACCCATCAAGAGTGCACACATTGTGATCAACATTATCAGCAACATATTGTATAATGTGACCTTTTGTTATGCCGGGAATGTCTGTTCCCTGGGTCAGTGCTGCAGATACTTTAAACTTCTTTACTTCAGAATGCGATATACAGAATCCAAGCTGGAACAAGATGTTAGTTAAAAACTGAGATGCAAACTGGTGGTACATTTGAACAGCTAGGCCAACTTGCAAAGGAGCCAGGAGCATTTTGGGGTCTTGCAGCTTGTATGATGGCTTGGTCTATGGCAGCTATTTTCAGATCGTTCTCAATTCCACAGAAGATTGTTTTCAGGGACAACTGGAGTGAGTCAGAGACAAAATTTAAGTTCCCTGAGACAGACTTGATCTTATCCGATCCTGGCTACACATCCTTGATAGCAAAACTCCTTTTATATCACTTTCAATCAATTTTGTGGCTGTTTCGTATTAGGTTCAGTTTTTGTTGTTGGTTTTGTTTTGTTTTGTTTTTTGTTTTCTTCTTCGCATCTGAATCTTCTGTCTGCGGGGCGTCAAAGTGCTGTCTGTTCTAAGAGTTACCACAGAAATCTTTTTGCCTCTGCTTGATATCAAAATATCTAACCAAAAATGTTCAATAAGTTTGTTTTTCATATGTTTTGTAGTGTATCAACTCCATCCCCGCAAAACTCCTGCACTTTTGATACAAGATCAGACAATGTGGCTTGTTCATCATCATTCTCGTCCAAATGTTAGAAAACCTTCCTGCCTAGCCTGTTGAGGATCTTCATAGAAAGTAGTTGGTTTTGTTTTCTTTGCATCGGTAAATCAATCAGAACTGTTTCTGTGTGTTCTGAAGCTGACACTGAAGGCATCATGGTACACAGCATCCCATGCAAAGAGGTCTTCCCAACATGTTGACTGAATTCTGTCAGATACTGTTTTTGCCCAGCTGTCATCTCATTCCTTGCAAACACCTAGGATAGCTGCCTGAAATCCCTCGTGTGGTTTGGTTTTCTCTGGGAAGGCTTCATGTCCTTTTCTGTGAGTATTGACATCAGCAGTGGTGCCACAAAACAGTGAATCATTGGATCATGGGCAGGCTGAAAGGATCGTCTGGATGGCCTCGGGTCATCTCTACAGGCGCTTTGTTTCTTCTCTAGATACATCCTTATTGCTTTGGCATTTGTGTAGTCAAGCCGGCATTTTCTATGTAATTTCTGTCCTTCAACAGTCACAATGTTAACATCACGCTGTGTGCTGCACCGATTGACAATCTTACATCCAGTCTCACCTAATTTTACTGTTGGTTGACCATTGTCAAGGGATTCTTTTCAAATGACGCAGTTTGCTGTACATTCGGCTGCAAAATAAGACGAACGAAAGCTGTCACATCACACAGAATACAGAATATTTTATTGCTTTGTTGATATACAAAAGCTGTTACATCACACGGAATACAGAATATTTTATTACCCTGTTGATAAACAAAAGCTGTTACATCACACAGAATACAGAAATCTTTATTGCCCTGTTGATAAACAAAAAAGGGCAGTTTAATGGGAGGCGTGGAGATGGAGTGCATTTTAAATGTTCAATAAAATACAGTGATACAGACTTTACAATATGTTATACTTCACACACACACACACACACACACACACACACACACACACACACACACACACACACACACACACACACACAAACCACCACCACCACCACCATCACCACCACACCATACCACACCACAAACACACACACACACGCACACACACACACACGCACACACACACATGTACGTTTATACAAGTCATCATCCAGAATAATAATCAAAGTTTTTCTTTTCCGTTTTTTTTAATTGACAAGGAAAACAGAGGCTGGGAAACTGAATTGATACCATAATTAATTAACTGATCAAGAAACATAGCTTCATCACATTTCAAATTCAAATTGATAAAGAAAACCAACAAAAAACCAACAAAACAGATCAACAGCAAAGTAATTAGTCTAAATCATAAATAGCATGCGTGCTTAATATTTTTATCATTATTATATCATTGATGCACACAGATAACTACATAAAAGTATTGTATGGCGAGCTAGGTCACGTAACCTTTGTGTTACAGAATGAAATATTGAAGAAAACACAATACTCTTAACTCCTGTCCGGTTTTCTTGTACGGGGAGATCTGCCCTGGGATTTTGACTTGCTTGCTTTGCCATAGTTTTTCAGGCGTTGGACGCTTCTATTGGAGAGCAAATTTGACAATGGAAGGGTCCACACTTCATTAACATGCATTATCAGTTACACACACACACACACACACACACACACACACACACACACACACACACACACACGTGCTACGGATCATCCCTATAATGCCGCATGTCATTCAAGTTCAAGAAACAAATTATTGAGAACTTCAGTATTGATCCCAATTAAAAAAAATCATAATAAACAAAAAATAAGCCTTTGCTTACCTGCAAATATTTGCTGCCAAACTTGCATTCAAACGGCCAAAACACTATTCCAAACGTGAAAAATGCAACCCGATCGTAGATCATTGTATGTCCAAGAAACGCGCTTCTACCATAGTATCGGTATATCGCGGTAAACGTTACGTGAAGATGAGAGTTACGCTTTTCTCGGTAGCGGATGTAGCCGTTTACACGTCAACTTCAAGTGGCACCCAGGCCGCGAATTGTATGGTACGCCAGAGCGGTCATATCGCATACAAATCACAACGCTCGTAAATCTAATTTGTTAATTGTGACAATATACCAAACTTTCGTGTGTCCTAGGGTATTTTTCTTGTTTTTGGTTATTTTTTCCTAGCCTGTGAGAAGAAAAAAAATTCTGTTGCAGAGATTCCCATTGAAAAATTA
Source organism: Monoplex corrugatus (assembly GCA_030674185.1). NCBI lineage: Eukaryota > Metazoa > Mollusca > Gastropoda > Littorinimorpha > Ranellidae > Monoplex > Monoplex corrugatus. The sequence continues at coordinate 60,271,261 of JAPXFY010000026.1, read as the reverse complement.
TATTTGGTAGACTACCAGGTCAGTACCTTAGAAAGGACTGTGCTTGCGTAGATCGAGGCCCGGTCGACAGCAACCGCCACCATCAAACCGACCAGGAACAGTCATACACAGACAGATAATTCCACAACAACTCCCACGTACGCAGACGTTCTAAAACAAAAGCACACACGCAGGCAGGACGTCCAACAGGCACAACGATCAAACACAACAAAAACTAGCAGCAGTACACGAGCGAAAACAGAGCTTGAAAAGAAAACCAAAGACGGGAAAGAACACCATGACATCAAAAAAGCTAAAGACGTCACATCACAGCTCAAGGACGCAACGTCACACACCAAAAAGATTTCAGAACAACGTAAAACAAACCACGACCTTCCCTATGTTCTGACTATCCATGATTCGGTGTTGAAAGGTGTCAACTCGAGGCGACTGGGACCATCTTATGGTTTTGAAGGAGACTCCAGTACTGTGAATAACATTCATGACATACAAAAATCTTTAGACAAGTCACTTTCCAACTTTGACAGTCCTGCAGACTGTATTGTTTTACACTGTGGTGTCCACGAACTGAATAGCAAAGATCTCAAAGCAACAACACAAAATTTAGCTTCTTGCATCAAACATATAACACAAAAATATCCAAACATAAAGATAGTCATCAGCAAGGTCGCCCCTGGAAGTTCGGCGGAATTTGTTTAACGCCTTTTTATCTGCTGAGCTAGTTAACATAAAAAACCTATCATTTGTCTCCCATGACAACCTTCGAACTAACCAGCAGTTTCTACACGACAATATTCACCCCACCACCAGAGGAAGCAGCGTGATAGCGGGGAACCTGGGAAGACACATTCGGGATCTATTTTGGGAGACGCCTAGGAGACCAGGAGGATCACGACCTTCACGGCCACACGCCTCTCGATTCTCCCGAGGACCGTTCCCCTATTTTGACAACTATGAACCGTGGTGGCTATCATACAACATGTTTTGAATGAATCGTAGTAGATCTACAGTGACCAACGTTTCATGTCACAGGACTTTTTCCTCGTCATCTCTGACAGTTCTCTTGTTGAAAGTGTATAAACGCTAGGAATTAGTCAGTCAGGACTCAGACTATAATCTCTGTACATTTGAAGGCGTGTATACTATTATTTAATTTATTTATAATTTATTTCTGTTCTAGATCAAAGTCTTATCTTGATTAGTAGAACTTCTTTTCTCCATAGTTTTACTCATTTTTTTTTCTACCTTTACTTTGTAGTAAAAAGTAATCATTCTCCCCCTCCCCATTTTCCTCGTACACAGAAAACCAAATATACGTGATTTTCAAACAAATCACCGTTAATTGAAAATAAGAGATTAGCCGACAATGAAAATCAATTTTTTACAGTGGAATTGTAGGTCTATTTCCACCAATTCAGCATACCTGGAACATTTCCTCGCCTCAAATCAGTGCGAAGTCTTCATTCTGCAGTCGCTTAATGTTATACCAACCAAACTTCCCAATTTCCAAAATTACTATTATCCACCAGTGTATGCCTATGGGAATCCCGGGAAGAAAGTAGCCACTGCGATATACATACTTAAAGAGTTACAATATCACATATTTACTTCCCCAGTTTTAACGTCAACTGAAGACTTACACGCTTGTGCCGCTACAGTACAATTCAGTAATTCTTTTATCCTGAACGTTTTGTCAGTCTACCTGCCAACAGGTCCAAATGACCACAACACAGAATGGCTGCGCACGATTCCGGATCTGCTGCACGGTAAATGGCTAATAGGTGGAGACTTTAATTCCCACTCCCCGTTTTGGGAAAAAGATTACTGTACTGTGACAATCAATCGTTTAGTAGAAAATATAGTTGACAGTTCGCTTTACCTTTTGAATGATGGGAGTGTCACTAGAATTCCTGATATTTCCAAACATCGGGCAACAGCCATCGATCTGTCTTTAATCTCACCAGAATTAGTACCCTGCTGTACTGGGACACTCACAGAGATACTTTAGGAAGTGATCACTTACCTATCCTCATAACACTAACTAACGAAAACATCAGGATGAAAGACAGCATTCCTGATATTATACCAAAATATAATTATACACGCGCTGATTGGTCCTTGTTTCAGACTGTTCTTTCTAATCGAGATTTCACACATTATGAAAGTGGAAATGTAGACGTTATGTTTTCTAAATTCCAGGAGTCAGTTCTAGCTGCTGCAGACCTTTCCATCCCGAAACTCAAAACTTTTAAGTCTAATAACCGTTTGGGTAATGTTTGGTGGACGGAGGCATGTGAGCAAGCAGTTCAGTATAAAAAAGAGAAGTACAAAATCTACATCAAAAGCAGGAAACCTGAAGATCATATGGAAATGAAAAAAGCTAACACCCAGTGTAATAAAATCATCGCTGAAGCAAAGAAAAATTATTGGGCATCATACTGCACAAAAGAAATTTCAGATTTCAAGGATTTCCATAAAGTCTGGACAAAAATGAATCAAATGAAAAATGGAGCCAACTTACCTAGGTGTCCAATAATGATTGATACAAGTCACAAATTTCTTTCCGACATGGACAAAGCTGAAACTTTTTTGTGGAACTTTTTGCCCAAAATAGTAAAGTAGATGGTTTGACTCCTACCTGCAAACACTACAGGGAAATGGCAGCTAACAACCCTATCTACACTGATCCAATACCTCAGAATGATCTCTGGTTTAATTCTCCAATCACCTTAGAAGAGTTAAAAAACACTATCTTGTCTCTACGCAACAAAAGGAGTTCGGTAGGTGTCGATGCAGTTTCAACTGAAATGATTAAACATCTTCCAGAAAACTATATTATTTTTTTACACAAAATTTTTCAGAAATGCTGGGTTGGTGGAATTATACCACAATTATGGCAAACGTCTGTTGTTATACCAGTATTAAAAGCAGGAAAGCCTAAAAACAATAAAAACAGTTACAGACCTATTGCTTTAACGTCCCATACGAGCAAACTATTGGAAAAATTGGTATTAAACAGACTTGTACATTACTGTGATAAAAATAACGTTATTCCAGTAAATCAGGCTGGTTTTAGAAAAGGGAGATCTACAGTTGAGCACCTGGTTAAACTTACCACTCACATCAAGAAACAGTTTGCCCGCAGAAAAAGTCTTTTAGCTACATTTTTTGATGTGAAAAAAGCTTACGATCAAGTTTGGCATAGCGTTTATTGTACAAGCTGAAATCTATTGGTTTATCTGGCAATATGTATGATTATATTAAGTCTTTTTTAGCCAATAGAACTATTCAGGCAAGAGTGGGAACTAGTTATTCTATTTCACGACATCTTGATATGGGAATTCCACAAGGTTCAGTGATAGCACCGCTTTTATTTAATATCCTTATACAGGATCTTCCTAAAGCACTCTCAAATCATGTGGTTTTGGCACAGTATGCTGATGATATATGTATTTGGATGAATATTACTTTAAAAAAGACAACTCCACAGAGAGCACAGAATTACATTAGGAAATTGTATCAATCTGATCTTGATAATCTGGGAAACTATATGTTAGAAAATGGTCTGTCGTTGTCAGCGGAAAAAACTAACACGATGCTATTTAATTCTGGTGGTACTTTAAGTAACTTGCCTACTTTCAGATTGCTTGGTGAAGTGTTACATTACAAACAGGTTGTAAAATTTCTGGGAGTCTTTATGACATCGAAATTAAACTGGAATGTCCATTTTGATTATATTTCAACAAAAGCAAGAAAAGCCCTAAATTTTCTAAAGATAATAAGCCGATTACCTTGGGGAATGGATACGAACATACTAATTCATCTATCAACAGCACTTGTACGATCTAAATTATCCTATGCGCAAGAAGTGTTCTTCAGTGCACCAAAATATTTATTAAAGAAGATACAAAGCTTAGACTGCAAAAGAATTAAAATTGCTCTAGGTGTCCCTACTCATGCCTCTAATCTGGAAACGTACAAAGTTGCTGGAATTCTGCCTCTGAACAACTATCGTGAGCTAGCGACAGCAAAATTTGCAGTTAGAACTACTTCACAACGGACAATTTTGTGAGTAAGGAAATTAAAATCAGGTCTGATGTTGACTTTCCAAAGCGAGCAAAAAGCATTTCATCACAAATGACTGTTACAACTTACATATCTGACTTGGTCAAACAGTCTAACATAAATATGGATGAAATAGCTGAGACACCACCAACAACGCCTATCCCTACATGGGAAATGCAAAAAGCCTCTTTTGATATTGATTATACAGACGTTAAGAAATCTGAAAACGTCAACATTTCGATATCCACAGCAAGAGAACACATCGATGAAAAATACCGTACCCACCTTCACATTTTTACCGATGGATCAGTCTTAGAAAATAAATGTGCTGGAGCAGCATTTTATGTTCCAAAATTTAAGATAAAAAAGTCATTTCTCGTTGGGGCAAACTTATCGATCTTTACAGCGGAATTAGTCGCTATTAATCAAGCATTGCATTATCTAGTAAATCTTAAACCCATGTCTTTCAAAGTAGTTCTCTTTGTTGACTCAAAATCTGTATTATATGCCTTACGGTCTTTTAATGCCGACACAAGACCTGATTTAATTACTGAGGCAAATCATCTTATACATCGTTTAAGGGTCAAAGGTACAGATATCAGTTTATGCTGGGTGCCTTCTCATGTTGGTCTTCACGGCAACGAAGTAGTTGACAGAGCAGCTAAGCAAGGCGCCCAGAATGCTGATAATGCTATAGAATTACATGTTCATACCTCCGTAAAAGAAGCTTGCAACTTGCTCGAATCAGCCTCATGGACTCGATTTCATGAACATTCAGATGAACAGTTTGTGTCACAACAAATGATAAAACTTACCGTTCAAAATGTATGTAAAAAATTGCAGTATTCTTCCATGTATCATTTGAGATCGATTGTTGCTGTTTGTTTTCGTATTCAGCTAAATGCATTGAAAACAAAATATTGTAAAAATGTCAAGTGTATTTGCGGCGAACAGTTCACACTGTTTTACTGTTTATTCCACTGCAAAATGCTACGTTCTTTTTTACCGAAAATGTTTACTCAAGAAAAGTATTCTGAAAATCATTTCCAGAAAATTACATCAGATCAAACGTTGTTAGTTAGAATTTCAGAATCATTAGTTCACAGTCCTGTTAATGCATTACTTTAACTTTATTCGATTTGTATTTTAGTGTTACAATTTCCCTTCACGTTGTTGAAGTTAATTGTTAGTGTTAAGTTCTCGTTCCATTTTACTGTTCCCCCACCTGCTAATGTCTTTTTCCTCTGTCTTCCCTCTGCCCAAATCCAACCCGTCCAACTATCGTTCTACATTTTATTTTGTTCACTTTTTTTTTAAATTTCCCCTTCCCCCCCTCCCCCGTCTAATATCGCTTATAGTGAAAAGACGTTAAATTAAAGAACGAACGAACACACACACACACAACACACACACACACACACACACACACACACACACACACACACACACACACACACACATACACACACACACACACACACACACACACACACACACACACACACACACACACACACACACACAAAGGAGGGGTGGGGGATGAGTATGGGGAAGGGTAATAGAAGTTTGAATGTAAGAAGGGGAACAAGTGCAATTAATAATTCAGAACAATGAATTAACAGTGTCAAATAATAACATACAACAATTAATTAACTCTTCATAACAATCTCCCAACAGGGGATCTGAGAATCAGCTGGACTAGCAGGACAATATCATTATTTTTGTTGTAAAGGATATCTCTAGCGTCAGTACATGAAAAATCAAGATTGTTATTTCTATATGTCGTAAGTAAGATAGGACATTCAAAGAGTAGATGGTGGACTGATAATGTTTTTGAACAAATACATACATTCTGTGTATATTTCGTTTTCCATGAGTTAAGCCTTAGTTTGTATATCATGGACGCTAGCTGTCTGGGGCAGTAAGGTATCAGGCTATGGGTATTGGAGAAATTTGTATAAACTGAACGTTCTAGCACAGAACCAAGTTCATGAACTGATAGTCGTATATTATGGCATGTTACGGTATTGGCATTTTTGGATGCTCCGTTTCTTGCTAATTGATCTGAAACTTCATTCCAATGAAGTCCGCAATGTGACGGAACCCAGCAAAAATGTATACCAACACCGCTGGATGAAATACAATATATCAAATGTTTGATTTCAAAGATAATGTCATTTCGTATTACATGTTCTGCTTGTTTCAAGCTACGTAACAGAGATTTAGAATCAACACACAATAGTATATCGCAGATATCGTATGAAATATAGGTAAGAGCCATCAATATGGCGTATAATTCTGATGTAAAAATAGAGTAGCCTTTACCTATGTAAAAAGATTTTTGTACCTTTAAGGCAGGAATGACGAATCCAGCTCCGCTATCAGATGTATCTAAAACAGACCCGTCTGTGTAAATTTTTAGGTGATTAAAATAACAGGTGGCTAGATGAGATTTGACTTCTGATACTAGAATATTTCTTTCTTCCGTTTTATTAAGATTTATGTAGTCTATGTCAAAGTTGGCATTTTCAAGTTCCCAGGGAGGTATGGATGGAATAAGTGGCATTACTGGAATGTTAGTTACATCAATATTGTTTTTGCTCAGGAGAACATCCGCAAAATTTCGAATAGGTTGAAGAGTATGCACCTTTCGAGCTTTCTGAGGATAATGAGTTTCTGACGTGTATAGTAATTCATCCTTAACTGAGTTCTTTACGGCCAGAGCTCTAATAACGTACTTTGTCACCGCTAATTCACGTTGATCTGTAAGGGGTAAAATGTTACTTTATTTATAAGACTTCATTGTGTTTGTATGAACGGGCACACCAAGAGCCAATTTAATAGCTTTGCTGTCTACACTCTGTAATTTTTTAAGAGTGTAGTCGAGGCAGTAAAATAGACCTCTTGTCCATAGAGCAGTTTCGATCGAACCAAAGAAATCGCTAAGTGTAACATAGTTTGTGTGTCTTGGCTCCAGGACTGTCTGTTGATTATTTTTAAGAAATTAAGTCTTTTGTTTGCTTTTGTAATTAAATATTCTATATGGTGTCTCCAATTCAATTTTCGTGTTAAGTACACTCCAAGAAATTTAACGGTGGGCTTATAAACAAGCGGATTACTATCCAGTAATAATGTAGGGAGAGTTTTAGGGGTTTCTCCATTGTTGAAAAGCATAAGATAAGTCTTTTCACTCGATAACTCTAAACCATTGTCTTTCATGTAATTACTCACGTTATCAATATCACATTGGTAGAGATTTTGTACATGGGTGATTGTTCGTTTGTATTTTTTCGAAGAGTGGTATTCATCCAGATGGCAATATCATCTGCATACTGTACGACATTAGTGTTCTTCGACAAATATTTTGGTAAATCATAAAGAAGTATATTGAACAGGATGGGGGCTATGATTGACCCCTGAGGGATCCCCATGTCTATGTCTTTAAATGAAGAGTATACAGTCCCTAATCTTACAATATTGATCTACAGGATACAAAGTCTTTAATGTAATAATATATTTTACCTGTTACACCAATGCTCTTTAATTTATAAAGCAGTCTTGAATGCCACACTGTGTCGTAAGCCTTCTTCACATCAAAAAACGTAGCCAAAGTGCTTTTTCTACGAGAAAATTGCTTTTTGATTTGACTTGTAAGTTTTACTAAATGATCTGTTGTACATCGCCCGTTCCTAAATCCTGCCTGATGAGGTGGAATAATATCATTTCTTTCACAATAATGGAACAAACGCTTGAGGATAATCTTTTCCATCAGTTTCCCGATATGAGAAGTTAAAGCTATTGGTCTGTAACTGTCAATAAGTGACCTTGATTTGCCTTCCTTAATGATGGGAATTATCACGGACTTCTTCCAGAGTTTTGGAAGAGCTCCATTAAACCAACATTTTTGGAAAAATGAGTGTAACAATTCCTTCCACTTCAGAGGCAAATGAATTAGCATCTGATAACAAATACCATCTAAACCAACAGAAGATTTATTGGATGAAAAAGACGCCAAAGTTTCCATAAATTCGTCCAGTTGAATGGGAGAATTGATATAATGACTCTCCTTAGAAATTGGATCAACATAGATGCCATTTTTGTCCTGTTCTTTTCTGTGTTTACCAATAGTTGACTGTAGATTAACTGATCGGCTATTATATGAAAACAGATTGAGAAAGGCGTTACCTTTTTCAAGGAACTTGGAAATAAATTATCTTTAAACTTAATTGGGTAGATTGGCAGTGTATAACCATGTTTCATTTCTTTTAGTTTTTTCCACACTCTGTACATATCCTTTGATTCAAATACTTCATCATTACAGAAACTGGTCCAGTTAGACTTCTGTGCTTGTGCTATTACTCTGTTACATTGAATTTTAGCCTTCTTCATGTTCAAATGATGTGAAGGTGTTTTATTTTTCAGCCAGATTTTAAAAGTTTCTTTTTTAAAGGCAACAGCCTGTTCACATTCTTTCGTCCACCACGAATTTCCACTGTATTTGCCTGGTTTTCACCGACTTACACAGTGGGATAGAATAGAAAGCTGCCTTTAAGACAACTTCGATGAAATTAGAATAAAATACATGTACATCTATATCATCATGTTTTATTAAATCTGTGTTGTACGTCTGAAGGACGTTACCAAACTCTATCCAATCAGCGTTCTTGTATTGGAATTTCGGGATTCTATCTTCAGAGTCAGTGTGTGTTCTGAAAGTTGTTTTCTCCAATAG
>JAPXFY010000026.1:60237464-60242464 GCA_030674185.1 Monoplex corrugatus | reverse complement strand
GGTAGACATTGACAGTTAAAGCAAGCTGTGGATGTCTGAAGGTAGACATTGACAGTTAAAGCAAGCTGTGGATGTATGAAGGTAGACATTGACAGTTAAAGCAAGCTGTGGATGTTGAAGGTAGACATTGACAGTTAAAGCAAGCTGTGGATGTATGAAGGTAGACATTGACAGTTAAAGCAAGCTGTGGATGTATGAAGGTAGACATTGACAGTTAAAGCAAGCTGTGGATGTATGAAGGTAGACATTGACAGTTAAAGCAAGCTGTGGATGTCTGAAGGTAGACATTGACAGTTAAAGCAAGCTGTGGATGTATGAAGGTAGACATTGACAGTTAAAGCAAGCTGTGGATGTCATGAAGGTAGACATTGACAGTTAAAGCAAGCTGTGGATGTATGAAGGTAGACATTGACAGTTAAAGCAAGCTGTGGATGTATGAAGGTAGACATTGACAGTTAAAGCAAGCTGTGGATGTATGAAGGTAGACATTGACAGTTAAAGCAAGCTGTGGATGTATGAAGGTAGACATTGACAGTTAAAGCAAGCTGTTGGATGTATGAAGGTAGACATTGACAGTTAAAGCAAGCTGTGGATGTATGAAGGTAGACATTGACAGTTAAAGCAAGCTGTGGATGTATGAAGGTAGACATTGACAGTTAAAGCAAGCTGTGGATGTATGAAGGTAGACATTGACAGTTAAAGCAAGCTGTGGATGTATGAAGGTAGACATTGACAGTTAAAGCAAGCTGTGGATGTCTGAAGGTAGACATTGACAGTTAAAGCAAGCTGTGGATGTATGAAGGTAGACATTGACAGTTAAAGCAAGCTGTGGATGTATGAAGGTAGACATTGACAGTTAAAGCAAGCTGTGGATGTCTGAAGGTAGACATTGACAGTTAAAGCAAGCTGTGGATGTTGAAGGTAGACATTGACAGTTAAAGCAAGGTGTGGATGTTGAAGGTAGACATTGACAGTTAAAGCAAGGTGTGGATGTTGAAGGTAGACATTGACAGTTAAAGCAAGGTGTGGATGTATGAAGGTAGACATTGACAGTTAAAGCAAGTGTGGATGTCTGAAGGTAGACATTGACAGTTAAAGCAAGCTGTGGATGTGTGAAGGTAGACATTGACAGTTAAAGCAAGGTGTGGATGTGTGAAGGTAGACATTGACAGTTAAAGCAAGCTGTGGATGTATGAAGGTAGACATTGACAGTTAAAGCAAGCTGTGGATGTATGAAGGTAGACATTGACAGTTAAAGCAAGGTGTGGATGTGTGAAGGTAGACATTGACAGTTAAAGCAAGGTGTGGATGTTGAAGGTAGACATTGACAGTTAAAGCAAGTGTGGATGTATGAAGGTAGACATTGACAGTTAAAGCAAGTGTGGATGTATGAAGGTAGACATTGACAGTTAAAGCAAGGTGTGGATGTGTGAAGGTAGACATTGACAGTTAAAGCAAGTGTGGATGTATGAAGGTAGACATTGACAGTTAAAGCAAGCTGTGGATGTATGAAGGTAGACATTGACAGTTAAAGCAAGCTGTGGATGTATGAAGGTAGACATTGACAGTTAAAGCAAGCTGTGGATGTTGAAGGTAGACATTGACAGTTAAAGCAAGCTGTGGATGTATGAAGGTAGACATTGACAGTTAAAGCAAGCTGTGGATGTACTGAAGGTAGACATTGACAGTTAAAGCAAGCTGTGGATGTATGAAGGTAGACATTGACAGTTAAAGCAAGCTGTGGATGTCTGAAGGTAGACATTGACAGTTAAAGCAAGCTGTGGATGTATGAAGGTAGACATTGACAGTTAAAGCAAGCTGTGGATGTATGAAGGTAGACATTGACAGTTAAAGCAAGCTGTGGATGTATGAAGGTAGACATTGACAGTTTAAAGCAAGCTGTGGATGTATGAAGGTAGACATTGACAGTTAAAGCAAGCTGTGGATGTATGAAGGTAGACATTGACAGTTAAAGCAAGTGTGGATGTATGAAGGTAGACATTGACAGTTAAAGCAAGTGTGGATGTATGAAGGTAGACATTGACAGTTAAAGCAAGCTGTGGATGTCATGAAGGTAGACATTGACAGTTAAAGCAAGGGTGGATGTATGAAGGTAGACATTGACAGTTAAAGCAAGCTGTGGATGTATGAAGGTAGACATTGACAGTTAAAGCAAGGTGTGGATGTCTGAAGGTAGACATTGACAGTTAAAGCAAGCTGTGGATGTATGAAGGTAGACATTGACAGTTAAAGCAAGCTGTGGATGTATGAAGGTAGACATTGACAGTTAAAGCAAGCTGTGGATGTATGAAGGTAGACATTGACAGTTAAAGCAAGCTGTGGATGTATGAAGGTAGACATTGACAGTTAAAGCAAGCTGTGGATGTATGAAGGTAGACATTGACAGTTAAAGCAAGCTGTGGATGTATGAAGGTAGACATTGACAGTTAAAGCAAGCTGTGGATGTATGAAGGTAGACATTGACAGTTAAAGCAAGCTGTGGATGTCTGAAGGTAGACATTGACAGTTAAAGCAAGCTGTGGATGTCTGAAGGTAGACATTGACAGTTAAAGCAAGGTGTGGATGTATGAAGGTAGACATTGACAGTTAAAGCAAGGTGTGGATGTATGAAGGTAGACATTGACAGTTAAAGCAAGGTGTGGATGTATGAAGGTAGACATTGACAGTTAAAGCAAGCTGTGGATGTATGAAGGTAGACATTGACAGTTAAAGCAAGCTGTGGATGTATGAAGGTAGACATTGACAGTTAAAGCAAGCTGTGGATGTCTGAAGGTAGACATTGACTGACGTATGACATGTTGCCGCTCCCTGATCCCCCACACACCTGTACATATTACCATTTACTCCCTGATCCCCACACACCTGTACATATTACCATTTACTCCCTGATCCCCCCCACACCTGTACATATTACCATTTACTCCTTGATCCCCCACACACCTGTACATATTACCATTTACTCCCTGATCCCCACACACCTGTACATATTACCATTTACTCCCTGATCCCCCACACACCTGTACATACATGTATTACCATTTACTCCCTGATCCCCCCCACACCTGTACATATTACCATTAAATTTTACTCCTTGATCCCCCTCACACCTGTACATATTACCATTTACTCCCTGATCCCCCACACACCTGTTACATATTACCATTTACTCCCTGATCCCCCACACACCTGTACATATTACCATTTACTCCCTGATCCCCCACACACCTGTACATACATGTATTACCATTTACTCCCTGATCCCCCCCCCACACCTGTACATATTACCATTTACTCCTTGATCCCCCACACACCTGTACATATTACCATTTACTCCCTGATCCCCCACACACCTGTACATACATGTATTACCATTTACTCCCTGATCCCCCCCCCCCACACCTGTACATATTACCATTTACTCCTTGATCCCCCACACACCTGTACATATTACCATTTACTCCCTGATCCCCCACACATCTGTACATATTACCATTTACTCCTTGATCCCCCCCACACCTGTACATATTACCATTTACTCCTTGATCCCCCACACACCTGTACATATTACCATTTACTCCCTGATCCCCCACACACCTGTACATATTACCATTTACTCCCTGATCCCCCACACACCTGTACATATTACCATTTACTCCTTGATCCCCCCCACACCTGTACATATTACCATTTACTCCTTGATCCCCCACACACCTGTACATATTACCATTTACTCCCTGATCCCCCACACACCTGTACATATTACCATTTACTCCCTGATTCCCCACACCCTGTACATATTACCATTTACTCCCTGATTCCCCACACACCTGTACATATTACCATTTACTCCATGGAGGCACAGAACCTGTGTGATAGTCAAGTGGGTAAACTTCCAACTTCCAACCGGAAGCTCCTGAGTTTGGTCAGCTTAGACATCTCCACCTATTGGGCAAACCTTGAAAATTATTTTCTGTCTTAGGTCAGCAAGCGTGCAGACTTACTAATTCCTAGACCCGCTTTGTGTGCATACGCACGCAGAATATCAGCCATGTACGTTGACCAACAAATGTCTATCAGTCAACATCAGCAAGACAGTCCAAGACTTCAGTTTTTGGTTTGTTTTCTTCTCTTTAGTTTCAACTTTAATTTTCATATTCATATTACAGGGCTATGGTCACTGTTGCAATCTGCGCCTGATAATATTTTTGCTGTCAGTAAAGATTTTATAAATCTCTTATTTATCAGGATGTGATCATTCTGATTTCTTGTGATGTCTGCTGGATTCATCCATGTCCATTTTCTTCTGTTAGGTTGCTGATAGTTTCCAATTATGAAATCATTTAGTTGTACCCTCTTAGCAAGTTTCTCTCTCGTTTCATTTCGTGTGCCAGGGCCATAAGGTCCAAGTATGTCATCTACTTTTTCTTGTCCCACTTTAGCATTAAAATCTCCCATTTACTCTCTGTGATTTGCATTGAGTCTTGGCTGTCTCTTTTTTCTTCCTAAGTACTTGCGGATGTTGGACGACGTTGATAAAAATGGCTTGCCCTCCAGTCTAACAAGTAAAACGCTGTTTGATATGGTCCTGTCTCCTTTGATAGACTTTGACTTGTCAATGTCCTTTATGACGCCTACCCCTCTTTCATGTATCTCCTCCAGAATATATAGTTTCATGCTTGCCCCATGTTATCATACCTTCTCCCTTCCATCTCACCTGTCCTAGTCCTGAAATATTGGTGTTCAATCTTTCCATTTCCACCGTGACATTTTCTGGTTTTCCCTTCTGGAGCATTCTTTTAACATTCCTGTTGCAGTTGTGACATCTTTCTGTCTGATAACAACAGTTTGATTATTGCCTGTGTTACCTGCTTACCGTGACATCTTTTTGTCTGATAACAACAGTTTGATTATTGCCTGTGTTACCTATTTACCATAACAACAGTTTGATTACTGCCTGTGTTACCTATTTACCATAACAA
>JAPXFY010000026.1:60192464-60229964 GCA_030674185.1 Monoplex corrugatus | reverse complement strand
TGTGTAGAGATACACAACAACGTAGTAGCTATGTTGTAAGAGATACACAAAACTAGTAGCTATGTGTAAGGATAACAACAAACATAGTAGCTAAGTGTAAGTAAAAAAACAACAGTAGTAGTGTGTGTAGAGTAACAACAAACATAGTATATAGTGTGTAAGAGTACAACAAACAGTAGTATAGTGTAAGATCACAACAACAAGTATAGCTATTGTGTAGGATACCAAAAAGTAGTAGTATAGTGTGTAAGAGAACACAACAAACAGTGTAGCTTAGTGTTAAGAGATACCAACAAAAAAATACTATGTGTGTAAGAGTACACAACAACACAGTATAGCTATAGTGTGTAAGAGATACAAAACAACATAGTAGCTAGGTGTAGAGTACAAAACAAACGTAGTAGCTTGTGTAAGAGTACAACAAAACAAAGTAGAGCTATAGTGTGTAATGAAAACAACATAGTAGCTAGTGTGTGAGACACAAAAATGTAGCTAAGTGTGTAAGTCAACATAGTGTAGCTATAGTGTGTAAGAGATACACAAAAAGTATATTGTGGTAGAATACAAACACAAGTAGTATGTGTGTAAGAGATCAACAACAACAAGTATATGTGTTAAGAGTACAACAAACATAGTACTATGTGTGTAGGTACACAACAACGTAGTAGTATAGTGTGTAAGAGTACAACAACAAAGTATCATAGTGTGTAAATACACACATGTTAGCTATAGTGTGTAGAGATACACACAAGTGAGCTATAGTGTGTAGAGATACAACAAAACGTATGTTGTAATAACACAACAAAGTAGTAGCTTAGGTGTAAGAGATACAACAACAACAATAGTAGCTATGTAGTGTGTAAGAGATAACAACAACAACAAGTAGTAGCTATAGTGTGTAAGAGATACAACAACAACAACAGTAGTAGCTATAGTGTGTAAGAGATACCAACAACAACAACAGTTAGCTTAGTGTTAAGGTAAAAACACATACTATGTAATCAACAACAAAGTAGTAGCTATAGTGTGTAAGAGATAACAACAACAACAGTGTAGTAGCTATAGTGTGTAAGAGATACAACAACAACAACAGTAGTAGCTATAGTGTGTAAGAGATACAAACAACAACACATAGTAGCTATAGTGTGTAAGAGATAACAACAACAACAGTAGTAGCTATAGTGTGTAAGAGTACAACAACAACAACAGTAGTAGCTATAGTGTGTAAGAGATACAACAACAACAATAGTAGTGTAGCATAAGTGTGTAAGAGATAACAACAACAAACAGTAGTAGCTATAGTGTGTAAGAGATACAACAACAAAGTAGTAGCTATAGTGTGTAAGAGACAACAACAACAACAAAGTAGTAGCTATAGTGTGTAAGAGATAACACAACAAACAACAAACAGTAGTAGCTATAGTGTGTAAGAGATACATCAACAACAGTAGTAGCTATAGTGTGTAAGAGATAACAACAACAACAGTAGTAGCTATAGTGTGTAAGAGATACAACAACAACAGTAGTAGCTATAGTGTGTAAGAGATACCAACAACAACAAACAGTAGTAGCTATAGTGTGTAAGAGATACCAACAACAACACAACAGTAGTAGCTATAGTGTGTAAGAGATAACAACAACAACAGTAGTAGCTATAGTGTGTAAGAGATACAACAACAACAGTAGTAGAGCTATAGTGTGTAAGAGATACCAACAACAACAACAGTAGTAGCTATAGTGTGTAAGAGATACCAACAACAACAACATGTAGTAGCTATAGTGTGTAAGAGTACCAACAACAACAACAGTAGTAGCTATAGTGTGTAAGAGATAACACAACAACAACAGTAGTAGCTATAGTGTGTAAGAGATACCAACAACAACAACAGTTGTAGCTATAGTGTGTAAGAGATAACAAACAATAACAACAACAACAGTAGTAGCTATAGTGTGTAAGAGATAACAACAACAACAACAGTAGTAGCTATAGTGTGTAAGAGATACCAACAACAACAACAGTAGTAGCTATAGTGTGTAAGAGATAATAACAACAACAACAGTAGTAGCTATAGTGTGTAAGAGATAACAACAACAACAGTAGTAGCTATAGTGTGTAAGAGATACAAACAACAACAACAGTAGTAGCTATAGTGTGTAAGAGATACCAACAACAACAACAGTAGTAGCTATAGTGTGTAAGAGATACAAACAACAACAACAGTAGTAGCTATAGTGTGTAAGAGATAACAACAACAACAGTAGTAGCTGTAGTGTGTAAGAGATACCAACAACAACAACAGTAGTAGCTATAGTGTGTAAGAGATACAAACAACAACAACAGTAGTAGCTATAGTGTGTAAGAGATACAAACAACAACAACAGTAGTAGCTATAGTGTGTAAGAGATACCAACAACAATAGTAGTAGCTATAGTGTGTAAGAGATACCAACAACAACAGTAGTAGCTATAGTGTGTAAGAGATACCAACAACAACAACAGTAGTAGCTATAGTGTGTAAGAGATAACAACAACAACAACAGTAGTAGCTATAGTGTGTAAGAGATACCAACAACAATAGTAGTAGCTATAGTGTGTAAGAGATAACAACAACAACAACAGTAGTAGCATATAGTGTGTAAGAGATAACAACAACAACAGTAGTAGCTATAGTGTGTAAGAGATACCAACAACAACAACAGTAGTAGCTATAGTGTGTAAGAGATACCAACAACAACAACAACAGTAGTAGCTATAGTGTGTAAGAGATAACAACAACAACAACAGTAGTAGCTATAGTGTGTAAGAGATAACAACAACAACAGTAGTAGCTATAGTGTGTAAGAGACAACAACAACAACAGTTGTAGCTATAGTGTGTAAGAGACAACAACAACAACAGTAGTAGCTATAGTGTGTAAGAGATAACAACAACAACAGTAGTAGCTATAGTGTGTAAGAGATAACAACAACAACAACAACAGTAGTAGCTATTATTATTATTAAGGGCATTTAGAGCGCCTAATCTTTCTGGAAAGCCCTAAGCGCTTACAAACTGTACAATACACATTACATCGAACATAGAAACATAGGCCTAATATAATTTTCATCATACATGGCGGACCTCTGTCACTCCATCCCACAAGCACATACACACCGTTAATAATATCAAATATTAGTACCTACTCTCTGGCACACACACACATATCCTCCTCCCACCCCGAGACATATCTATAGGCGCACAGCAATAACATACACAGAAGCACGCTAGCGCGCAGACAGCATAGCTCTTTTAGGTTAATAAATTTCAGAGAGGAAAGAGATGCGTTTTCAAGCCAGATTTAAATGACTGAAGACTTGTTTTGTGCCTCAGCGGGTAGGGAAGTGAATTCCATGAGGAAGGGGCTTGAAAAGAAAAGGATCGCTCACCATATGATTTTGTTCGAAAAGTTGGGATTCGAAATAAGCGGGTATCGGCTGAGGTACGAAGATGACGAGATGGAACGTATAGTTGAAGATATTCAGACAGGTAAGAGGGAATAGAATTGTCGAAGTATCTGAAGCACTGAACAGCAATTTTATGTTGGATCCTTTTCAACACAGGTAACCAATGCAAGTCTTGGAGAAGAGGAGAGAACATGCTGAAATTTGGAAGACCGAAATACTAGCCGAGCGGCATGGTTCTGTACTTTCTGAAGTTTGTCAAGGAGCTGTTTTGGGGAACCAGACAGAAGGGAATTACAATAGTCAAGACGAGAAAGAACGAAAGCACAAACTAATATTTTAGTAGCTTCGAGAGTAAGGAGATAACGGATGGAACCTATTCTACGAAGTTCAAGGTAACAGACACGACAGATGTTTGAGACATGCTGCTGAAAGTTAAGAGTGTTGTCGATGGTGACACCTAGATTCTTAACTTTTTGGGAGAGGGTGATGTCTGTCCCATTCAGTGATATGGAAGATGGAATTAAGTCACAGTTGAGAAGTTTTTTAGGAGTAATGAAAATCATTTCAGTTTTGTCTTGGTTTAGTTGTAATTTGTTGCAAGTCATCCAGTCTTTCACGTCGGAAATGCAGGCTTTAGTGGTTTGTACGATGTTGTTTACATTAGAGATGGGACCAGAATTGTAAATTTGATTGTCATCTGAGAAGCTATGATGTGATACAGAATGGCGGAGAATAATATTTGCGAGAGGCTGCGTGTACAAAACAAAGAGAACTGGACCCAGGACGGATCCTTGAGGAACGCCATATCTGAGGGCTGAGGGAGGTGAGGGCAAGCCATTTACAGATACAGTCTGTGTGCGGTCAGAGAGATATGACTGAAACCAGGAGAGAGCGGAGCCAGAAATTCCGTAGCAGTTGTGGAGGCGCCAAAGCAGTATCTCATGGTCTATAGTGTCGAAGGCAATAGTGTGTAAGAGATAACAACAACAACAACAACAACAGTAGTAGCTATAGTGTGTCAGTCCATACTCACGTGGCAGAGAGTCTGAAAGCAAACAAAACGAAAAAGAAATTAGAAATATAAACACAGACACACAGACACACATACACACAGACACACAGACACACAGACACACAGACACACAGACACACAGACACACAGACACACAGACACACATACACATATTATACGGGGGCGTGCACGCTCACACAGATGAAAACACAAAGGCAAATGCATACGCACGCACGCACGAACGCACATGCCCTCACACACACACAGGCACATACACACACTACAGTTCATCAAGAATAATACTACATGATAACATGAAATAGAGAGAGAGAGGCACACACACACACACATGCACACGCGCACACACACACACACACACACACACACACACAAAACACACACACACACACTAACACACACTAACACACACACACACACACAAAACACACACAACACACACACACACACACACACACACACACAAAAAAACACACACACACACACACAAACAAACACACACACACACACACACACATACACACACACACACACACATACACACACACACACACACATACACGCGTGCGCGCGCACATGCACGCAAAGAGAGAGAGAGAAAGATAAATGGCGACATGATGGAACTTGGAAAAGTTGCTGAAATAAGATTTACCCATGCAGTTTCATATGTATGTGGTAAAACAGGACTGTATAGAGTTCCGTGTTGGTTAATTACAGAATGACTCAGTTTTAGTATGGTCTTAAGTCAATGGAAAAGCAGCAATCACACACACTCCAACAAGTTGTATCTGATTATATTCATAGCCTTAAGTCAATGGAAAAGCAGCAATCACACATACTCCAACAAGTTGTATCTGATTATATTCATAGTCTTAAGTCAATGGAAAAGCAGCAATCACACATACTCCAACAAGTTGTATCTGATTATATTCATAGCCTTAAGTCAATGGAAAAGCAGCAATCACACATACTCCAACAAGTTGTATCTGATTATATTCATAGCCTTAAGTCAATGGAAAAGCAGCAATCACACACACTCCAACAAGTTGTATCTGATTATATTCATAGCCTTAAGTCAATGGAAAAGCAGCAATCACACACACTCCAACAAGTTGTATCTGATTATATTCATAGCCTTAAGTCAATGGAAAAGCAGCAATCACACACACTCCAACAAGTTGTATCTGATTATATTCATAGCCTTAAGTCAATGGAAAAGCAGCAATCAGACAAAATTATTCCAACAAATTATATCTAAGATTCTGTCCGGACTAAAACAAGTCATAACAAGAAGATATTAATCACTTGCCGTGGCGTAGTGGTTAGTGCAACGGACTACATACTGGAAGGCTCTGGGTTCGAATCCCCATCATTCCATTCAAAATTATTGTGGGATTTGTCGGCTCCAACCGACTCCTACCCAGAGGTGAGCGTGTTATGGGCTGATTGGGAAGACTTGGACACACAGTCAGAGGTCAGCATGTTATGGGCTGATTGGGAAGACGTGGACCACACAGTCAGAGGTCAGCGTGTTATGGGCTGATTGGGAAGACGTGGACCACACAGTCAGAGGTCAGCGTGTTATGGGCTCATTGGGAAGACTTGGACCACACAGTCAGAGGTCAGCGTGTTATGTGCTCAACGGGAAGACTTGGACCACACAGTCAGAGGTCAGCGTGTTATGGGCTCAACGGGAAGACTTGGACCACACAGTCAGAGGTCAGCGTGTTATGGGCTCAACGGGAAGACTTGGACCACACAGTCAGAGGTCAGCATGTTATGGGCTCAATGGGAAGACTTGGACCACACAGTCAGAGGTGAGTGTGTTATAGGCTGATTGGGAAGACTTGGACACACAGTCAGAGGTCAGCATGTTATGGGCTGATTGGGAAGACTTGGACCACACAGTCAGAGGTCAGCGTGTTATGGGCTCAATGGGAAGACTTGGACCAAACAGTCAGAGGTCAGCATGTTATGGGCTCAACGGGAAGACTTGGACCAAACAGTCAGAGGTCAGCGTGTTATGGGCTGATTGGGAAGACGTGGACCACACAGTCAGAGGTCAGCGTGTTATGGGCTGATTGGGAAGACGTGGACCACACAGTCAGAGGTCAGCGTGTTATGGTCTGATTGGGAAGACGTGGACCACACAGTCAGAGGTCAGCGTGTTATGGGCTGATTGGGAAGACTTGGACCACACAGTCAGAGGTCAGCGTGTTATGGGCTGATTGGGAAGACGTGGACCACACAGTCAGAGGTCAGCATGTTATGGGCTCAATGGGAAGACGTGGACCACACAGTCAGAGGTCAGCGTATTATGGGCTGATTGGGAAGACGTGGACCACACAGTCAGAGGTCAGCGTGTTATGGGCTGATTGGGAAGACGTGGACCACACAGTCAGAGGTCAGCGTGTTATGGGCTGATTGGGAAGACTTGGACCACACAGTCAGAGGTGAGCGTGTTATGGGCTGATTGGGAAGACGTGGACCACACAGTCAGAGGTCAGCGTGTTATGGGCTGATTGGGAAGACGTGGACCACACAGTCAGAGGTCAGCATGTTATGGGCTCAATGGGAAGACGTGGACCACACAGTCAGAGGTCAGCGTATTATGGGCTGATTGGGAAGACGTGGACCACACAGTCAGAGGTCAGCGTGTTATGGGCTGATTGGGAAGACGTGGACCACACAGTCAGAGGTCAGCGTGTTATGGGCTGATTGGGAAGACGTGGACCACACAGTCAGAGGTCAGCGTGTTATGGGCTGATTGGGAAGACGTGGACCACACAGTCAGAGGTCAGCATGTTATGGGCTCAATGGGAAGACTTGGACCACACAATCAGAGGTCAGCGTGTTATGGGCTCAATGAGAAGACTTGGACCACACAGTCGAGTCTAATCCACTTCACTGATGCGTCATTAAATCTTTTTACCAACACCGCAGGTGTCTGTATCTTTCGGGCCTGGTTGACGCCAGTATATGTCATGATCGCAAGCGTACAATACAGCCCTGTCACACAGTCTCAAGTTTAGATGGAACGCCATACCCATCATGGTTCTCATCCTCACTGCATCATCATCATTGCATTGTGAAAACGCACCAACTTCTGCAGCCATTAAGGTGACATAAAAATGCCCCCCCCCCCCCCCCCCCAAAAAAAAAAAAAAAAAGAGCGCAAAAGAAATCCCCACTAAGTGCGATTTCCTAAAAATAGATCAAAAGAAACACTGTCACTGGTTTTAATTTGATCTGTAAATGTCTAAAATTTGGGAACAGAACGAGACTGGTGAAAACTGTGACTTTCTTTACATCAGGCTGCTGGTCAGCGAGACAGAAAATCAGCAGTAAAAGAGACATATCACACAGTTATCAGACATTTTTGCCTGTTGCTTCGTCGTCGTCGTTGTTGTCGTTAATTGCAATGCAGCTGATATGAGCTTGAGATGGAATCAAAGGAATACACAGCAGAAACAGAATATGTGAATTTTTTTGACAACAGTATACCAGGTGATGAGATTCAGTTTCTTTCACATTCTTAAATGCAACGATAAAAACCTGAAGGGCGTTGCGCTAAAAGAATATTATATATATATATATATGTATATAATATGTGTATATATGTATATATACGAGTAATAGTAGTAAGAAACTCTGGGTAGAGCCGGACAGCAGAAGATTTTCAGAGGAAAACCCCCGTCAAACAAGTGTTTTGGCCCTTCACTCTGACACTCTAAGGGGGCCGGGCCACATCCAGGTCATGACTCCTGGATGCCCCTCTGCTGTCGCCATTTATTAATCTCCTCCGGAATCGAACCTGTGCATCTAGGTGGTCAGGTTTCTCAAGGCAAAGTCACCCCTGTGACAGATGTCCTAACCACTTGGCTATCAGTCACCAGCAACATATGGGGGAATTGTAAGTCATGAAGTTCACTTTTGTTTCTCCTGGTCCATATCCATCTGGAGCTTTTTGCCCGCTGCTTCTGCCATTGCCTTTGGGGCTCTGGTCCTCTCTCCCCAAAAAGGAGAGCTGCTTCATGAGATCATAGGCTGATGTGCCTATCAACCGCCTTGCTCCAACTTCTACGGCGAGGACTTTGGTTTGAAAGCCAGATGTCCTCAAGTTGCTGGCTAGACTGGCGTAGTTTTCAGTCTTGTAGGTATGGGCTTCCTCCATTCTCCTTTGGTATGGTACAGTTAGCTCCATTAGAATTACTTGTTTGGATGAATGGGAGTGGAGTTAACCCAGGTTCGTATCCGGGTCACGACACCACTGGCCAGCTCGTGGGTTTATGTGAAGGCTTAAGGCTTGTGCCGTGATCATCTTGGATCTTCTCCATCACGTAAAACCTGTGATGTTAGTGCATATGGAATTCATTCCGAGAGCGGAGACGTCATCTTGAGAAACTGAAACAGAAACTGAAACTGAAGTGGAGAACTATGTGCAGTCTCATGCTACTCTTGCTGATGATTTCTGGATATGTTGTTTTCATTGTGGGAGATCTGATGTGCATTCCCAGTCGTCTGCTTCACCCAGTAGACCCCGCTTCCATGCTGTGGACGTTACGTCTTTTTCAGGCCATTTTGTCTTGCCTCCTGTAGTGTAGAAGTTGTTGGGGCTTCTGGCGGCGAGGTTTTTTCTCTGGCAGAACTGGTTGCAGTGCTGATCGCTTGTGTGATCTCCTGAAGCACTTGATTGTGCCTCCATGTGTACCTTCCTTGGGTTAGTGCTACCTTGCATGAGCTGAGGACGTGTTCCACTGTCTGTTTGTCCTGGCAGAGCGGGCAGGCAGGGTTATCTGATTTCCCCCATTTCACCAGATTAGCATTCGATGGCAGGAGGTCATACACAGATCTGAGGATGAAACTGATTCTGAGAGTGGCCATTTGCCACAAGTCATTCCAGCTTACAATTCTTTGGAGTGTTTTGTCCCAAGTCGTCCACTGGCCCTGTTGGCCTTGCTGAACTGCCTTCTGAAGTCTTGTGGCATCCTCTTCTTTCTTCATCTATTGTGTTACCATAAAATTATCTCTCTTTGCCTTCCCGTTGGCCTTTGGCTACTATTATCTTTTTGCTGATCCCAGTCCCTGCCTGTTGGTATGGGTGTGTGCCCTATTATTTCTCAGACCATAAGATTTTCTTTCACTGCGCCCAGCGCTTCCTGGATTTTCCATTTCCTACCAGTCCTCAGCTTGGGCTTGATTGATCTCACAACTTATCTCCAGAGTCTTCAAGCATGCTAAAACATTGATTGGTTGATTGATATAGGTTTCAATTAAATTCGTGATTTCACGGTGTGATTTCATACCTTAATGAAAAACAATTAAACGAAGCATCAACATTTATCCAATTGTGTACAGCTGGGTTCTTGTCATATTCCGAGCATTTGAATTTCCTATGGTAGGCAGTTTGACATGAATTTCTTTTTTGTTTTTGTTTTTTTGTTTTTCCGACTGTTATATTGACATGATTGAAATTTCCTTTATTCGCCGTTATCCTGAATGAGACCATTGTGTTAAAGCTGTGTTCACTTCTGAAACGTGTCTGTACGATGTGGTGCAATGGTCAAGACAGCGGGTTACCCACTGGAACTCTGTGGGTCCATCATGTCTGTACGATGTGTTGCAGTGGTCAGGACAGCGGATTACCCACTGGAACTCTGTGGGTCCATCCCTATCAGAGCTGTCAAATCATGGAGGATTTGTCATCCCCAGCAGCATGCTCAGCGTTCAACAAGCTATGGGCTCAATGGGAAGACTGGAATCGTACATGTACGGTCGAGGGTCGTCCACTTCAAGGATGTATCCTTGAAAGTGTTCCTTAAATGTTTAGGCGCTAACACCGCAGATGTCTGTATCTCTCGTGCCTGGTTGACGCCAGGACATTATGAAAGTAAACACAAAGTACAGCCTTTTCACGAATTTCAACCCATAACAGAACTCCACAACATCATGGTCATCTTCCCCATCGTCATCATAATCATCATCGTCATCATCTCATCGTCGTCTCATCATCATCATCATCATCATCATCATCATCATCATCATCATCATCATCATCATCATCATCATCATCATCATCATCATCATCGTCATCGTCATCATCATCATCATCATCATCGTCATAGCGCTGTGAAACATTGTCCCAGATTCTGTGGCCATTCAATGTGGCATAGAACATGGTGCAGAAAACATGAAAAAACAAAAAGGATTCTGTGTGTGTGTGTGTGTGTGTGTGTGTGTGTGTGTGTGTGTGTGTGTGTGTGTGTGTGTGTGTGTGTGTGTGTGTGGTGGTCGTGTGTGTGTGTTCACGTGTGTGTGTTCACGTGTGTGTGTTCACGTGTGTGTGTGTGTGTGTGTGTGTGTGTGTGTGTGTGTGTGTATGTGTGTGGATGTGTGTGTGTGTGTGTGTGTGTGTGTGTGTGTGTGTGTGTGTGTGTGTGTGTGTGTGTGTGTGTGTGTTCACGTGTGTGTGTGTTCACGTGTGTGTGTTCACGTGTGTGTGTGTGTGTGTGTGTGTGTGTGTGTGTGTATGTGTGTGGATGTGTGTGTGTGTGTGTGTGTGTGTGTGTGTGTGTGTGTAACCACACTCACTAGGACACAGGTCACAGGTCTGTCTACACAGGCGGCTGACCAGGAGGTCAGTACGGTCACAGAAGGCGGCCAGATCTGGACACTGAGGGTCAAAGTCCTTACATTCTGTGCTGGTAGGGATGGTCACTCCTCCTCCCACTGGAGTAGTTTGAACTGTGTGACATTTACCCATATTAACATGATGTGACATATACCACATTAACATGATGTGACATATACCCACAATAACATGATGTGACATATACCCACATTAACATGATGTGACATATACCCACAATAACATGATGTGACATATACCCACATTAACATGATGTGACATATACCCACACTAACATGATGTGACATATACCACACTAATATGATGTGACATATACCCACATTAACATGATGTGACATATACCACAATAACATGATGTGACATATATCCACAATAACATGATGTGACATATACCCACAATAACATGATGTGACATATACCCACATTAACATGATGTGACATATACCCACAATAACATGATGTGACATATACCCACATTAACATGATGTGACATATACCCACAATAACATGATGTGACATATACCACATTAACATGATGTGACATATACCCACAATAACATGATGTGACATATACCCACACTAACATGATGTGACATATACCCACATTAACATGATGTGACATATACCCACACTAACATGATGTGACATATACCCACATTAACATGATGTGACATATACCACATTAACATGATGTGACATATACCCACAATAACATGATGTGACATATACCCACATTAACATGATGTGACATATACCCACATTAACATGATGTGACATATACCCACACTAACATGATGTGACATATACCCACATTAACATGATGTGAATATACCCATATTAAAATGATGTGACATTTACCAATATTGACATGATGTGACATTTACCCACATTGATATGATGTGACATACACCCACATTAACATGATGTGACATATACCCACATTAACATGATGTGACATATACCACATTAACATGATGTGACATATACCACAGTAACATGATGTGACATATACCACATTGACATGATGTGACATTTACCCACATTAACATGATGTGACATTTACCCACATCAACATGATGTGACATATACCACATTAACATGATGTGACATATACCACACTAACATGATGTGACATATACCCACATTAACATGATGTGACATATACCACACTAACATGATGTGACATATACCACACTAACATGATGTGACATATACCCACACTAACATGATGTGACATATACCCACACAAACATGATGTGACATATACCCACAATAACATGATGTGATATATACCAACAATAACATGATGTGACATATACCACAATAACATGATGTGACATATACCCACATTAACATGATGTGACATATACCACATTAACATGATGTGACATATACCACACTAACATGATGTGACATATACCACACTAACATGATGTGACATATACCACAATAACATGTGACATATACCCACATTAACATGATGTGACATATACCCACATTAACATGATGTGACATATACCACAATAACATGATGTGACATATACCCACATTAACATGATGTGAGATACACCACATTAACATGATGTGACATATACCACACTAACATGATGTGACATATACCCACATTAACATGATGTGACATATACCCACATTAACATGATGTGACATATACCACACTAACATGATGTGACATATACCCACAACAACATGATGTGACATATACCCACATTAACATGATGTGACATATACCCACATTAACATGATGTGACATATACCCACATTAACATGATGTGACATATACCACACAAACATGATGTGACATATACCCACAATAACATGATGTGACATATAGCCACATTAACATGATGTGACATATACCCACATTAACATGATGTGACATATACCCAAATTGACATGATGTGACATATACCCACATTAACATGATGTGACATTTAACCACATTGACATGATGTGACATATACCCACACTAACATGATGTGACATATACCCACATTAACATGATGTGACATATAGACACACTAACATGATGTGACATATACCCACATTAACATGATGTGACATTTACCCACACTAACATGATGTGACATATACCCACATTAACATGATGTGACATATACCCACATTAACATGATGTGACATATACCCACATTAACATGATGTGACATATACCCACATTAACATGATGTGACATATACCCACATTAACATGATGTGACATATACCACACTAACATGATGTAGCATATACCCACACTAACATGATGTGACATATACCCACATTAACATGATGTGACATTTACCCACACAAACAGGATGTAGCATATACCCACACTAACATGATGTGACATTTACCCACACTAACATGATGTGACATATACCCACATTAACATGATGTAAGATACACCCACACTAACATGATGTGACATATACCACATTGACATGATGTGACATTTACCCACATTAACATGATGTGACATTTACCCACATTAAGATGATGTAACATATACCCACACTAACATGATGTGACATATACCCACATTAACATGATGTGACATATACCCACATTAACATGATGTGACATATACCCACACTAACATGATGTAACATATACCCACATTAACATGATGTGACATATACCCACATTAACATGATGTGACATTTACCCACATTAACATGATGTGACATATAGCCACATTAACATGATGTGACATATACCCACATTAACATGATGTGACATATACCACGCTAACATGATGTAGCATATACCCACACTAACATGATGTGACATATACCCACATTAACATGATGTAACATATACACACATTAACATGATGTGACATTTACCCACACTAACATGATGTGACATATACCACATTAACATGATGTGACATATACCACACTAACATGATGTGACATATACCCACATTAACATGATGTGACATATACCCACACTAACATGATGTGACATATACCACACTAATATGATGTGACATATACCACATTAACATGATGTGACATATACCACATTAACATGATGTGACATATACCCACATTAGTATGATGTGACATATACCCACATTAACATGATGTGACATATACCCACATTAACATGATGTGACATATACCACATTAACACTATGTGACATATACCCACATTAACATGATCTGACATATACCCACACTAACATGATGTGACATATACCCACATTAACATGATGTGACATATACCCACATTAACATGATGTGACATATGCCACATTAACATGATGTGACATATGCCCACACTAATATGATGTGACATTATACCACATTAACACTATGTGACATATACCCACATTAACATGATGTGACATATACCCACATTAACATGATGTGACATATACCCACATTAACATGATGTGACATATACCACATTAACATGATGTGACATATACCCACATTAACATGATGTGACATTTACCCACACTAACATGATGTGACATATACCACATTAACATGATATGACACATGCTCACATTAACATGATGTGACATATACCACATTAGCATGATGTGACATATGCCCCTTACATGATGTGACATTTACCACATAACATGATGTTACAATACACATTACAGTGACATATACCCCACACATGATGTGACATATACCCAACTAAAATATGAAATACCCAATAACATGTGGACTTAACCCACAAACATGATTAAATAACCCAAAATCAATGACATTTGCACACTAACTGATGTGACATATACCCATTAAATGATGTGACCATCCAATTAACATGATGTGACATTACCCAACTACATTGATTGACTAACCCCAACATTGATTATCACACTTAAATGTGGACATTACCATTGCATGATGTGACTATCCCATAAGTGTGACATATCCCAATTGACAATGAATATACCCATTAACATGATGAATAACCCCACACATATGTGACATATCACATTATGTGTGATAAACCCACATGACATGATGTCAATCACACTACTGTGACATTGCCACTCAAAATTGGGTAACATTACCACTAATATGATCCCACACTAAATGATTGCTATATCCACATTACTATGTGAATTACAATAAATGATGTGACTTCCAATTTCATGATGACTTACCACATTAACATGATGTGACATATACCATTACATGATGCAATTACGGGTTTCAATTTAAATGTCACCCCTTAAAAAGCCTTCATTAGCAATTGACATTTACTCCCACGAAGTATTCTCTTGCTAGATGAAATCAACCTCTACGCAATTCTCATAACGCTTGATATCCCGTTTTAGGTCCACACTTCACTATGTTTCGCAGTATTGACCTGTCACAACTTACACAGCAGTTTTCTCAAACAGGGAACTACCGAAGTCATGGCCAATGGGACATAGTGGTTGTCCAAAACTGTTCCTCCACAGGTAAGTGTGGACCTTTCCCTATGGGCATGCCATTTACATATGAAAAGGTCCTTGGACGATTGCATCTCAATGTATTTACCTACAAACTTTGGAAACACTTGGATTGAGAGCATTATTTTGATTTGCAAATCAATTGAACAAGGCTTGGTTCAAAAAAATAAAACGTCGTGCAACTGAAACGGCTGAAGAACAACGTACGTACCTATGCCAACCAATGGTTGACCTTTGTTGGAATGCCCTAATTGACCAATCTTACCCCGTCAATAGCATATACCTTTTGACCTGTCAAACCACGAATTATGTGACAATACCACACTACTGTCATACCTAAAATGTGGACCATACCCATAACGTTACATCCAATTACAGATTGTCATGTCCAATTGAAGTACCCACTACGATATTACCCACAATCATGGACTATTACATCTTACATATGCAATTTTTTCTACGATGGTAAACACTCTACATAAACATACCGATTACTGTCTATTTACCCACACTACAATGTACTAAACACAAATTTCTAAACGCTTTAAACGTTACCTACAATGTCATCCATAGTGATGAAATACAAAATTACATGACGCATTTTATCAGGTACATTTGAACACATTAATTAATCAATAACATGATGTCATATCCAATTATTTACACATAAAATTAAATTTTTTGTTAAACATTTTTTTGTCATATCCATCAAGCTGCATTACTTAAATGAAAACCCACTTACACATTTAACATTATATATACCACATTAACATTGACATATACCCACATAAATATGACATATACCCATTAACATGATTGAATATACCACATTAACATGATGACATATCCATAACAATGTGATATCCACATAATATATTACAAACAATTAAACATAATGTAAATACCCACATAACATGATGTGACATCCACATTAACATGATGTGACATTTACCAATTAAATGACATATCACACATATGAATATACCACAACATGATGTGAACACATTAACAATTGAATATACATTAACAGATAATACACATAACATAGTGCAATCCCACATTAACATGATGACTAACCAAATTAACTATACATTACAAATAACATGCATAACATAACATTCACATACAAGTACATAGCCATAACATGAGTGATACCCAATACAGTTTACATATGCCACATAACATGTTGACATAACCACATAATGTGACATTACCACATACATTGGAATATACCACAAATGATTGACATACCACAAAGATTACACCCCTAATGAGTGACTTAACCAAATGATGGACATAACCCATTAAATGATGTGACATATACCACACACAATGTGACTACCCACAACATGATGTGACAATCCACATTAACATATTACATATACCCACATTAACATGATTGACATACCACAACATGATGTTATACCACATTAACATGATGTGACATTACCCAATTAACATGATGTATTACACACATTAACATGATGTACATTACCACATTACATGATGTGACAATACACCAAAGTGACATATACCACACAACATATGTGACATATACACATTAACATGATGTGCAATATACCACATTACAATGTGACATTACCACATAACATGATGTGACATATACCCACATTAAATGATGTGACATTACCACACTAAATGTGACTATACCACACTAACATATGTGACATATACCCATTAACATGATGTGACATTACCATAAATATGACATTACACATAATAATTGACATACCACATTAAATGATGACATATACCACATTAACATGATGACATTCCCACATTAACATGATGTGACATATACCACATTAACATATGACATATACCCACATTAATATTGTGACATATACCACATTAACATATGTGACATATACCCACATTAACATGATGTGACATATACCCACAACACTTTGTTAATACCATAACAGAGATACACTATACATATAAAATCTATACCCACTAAGTGAATAACCCTAATGATGTACTACCAATTATTGTGATTCCAATGATACTAACCAATAAGGTGCTACCATACTGATGGACTATCACATACAGATTACTATACACAAATGTGATCCATATGATGTGATAACATACAGATGTGACATTACCCATAATGATACCACTGATGTCATTCCCCAATGGATACCACAAAGAGTGACATACAATACAGATTATACACAATGATGAACACAATGTATACACATACACATACCAATGATACACATACATGATGTGACTAACCCATAGTGTGAATATCGACAACATATTATATGACATCAATAACATGATGTACAATCCCAAAATTCATCAATTAAAATTGACATTCACATTAACTGAGACATATACCCACATAACATATGGACATATACCCACTAACATATGTACATTACCACAAAAGATGTACATATCCCACATAACATGACATTCCACATAACATGATGTACACAATACATGTAATAACCCCATACATATTGCATAACACATTACATAATTACCACATACTGATGTGACATTACCACAAAATGATGTACATATACCCACTAACATATTGATTACACATAACAGACAACATATTGATCAATACAATAACATATACATATACATTTGACACCAATATGTGACATTACCACATTAACATATGTGACATACCATTAACATGATGTACATATACACATTAACATGACATACACATAACAGATTACATATACCCATAACATGATGTAATATACCACATTAACATGATACATATACAATTAAGATGTGACATATACCACAATGATTACATATACACATTAATGATACATACACAAATATGTGACATAACCCACATAACATATGACATATACCATATGGATACCACATACATGAGTGCTACCAAATATGTACTATCCACATTAACATGATTGACATTACACATAATGATGCATAACCTTTACATGTTGCATCCACATTAACATGATTACATAACATTAAAATTCAATACATTATGACAACCCAAATGATTACATATACCACATAACATGATGTATACACATATGATGTGACATACCCATAAAGAATATCAACATTAATATACATTACATATGACAATCCCACATAAATGATGTGACATTCCAATACATGATGCATTACATAATACAATCACTTAAAGAGACATATCCACAATACATAACATAAATATACAATACACAATCACTACAATGGACATATACCACATACGAGACTTCCCACATTACATGATGCATACCACATACATGTGATACCAATAAATGATGCAACAATATGGAATACCCACTAATGATTGACAAACACTAAGATGACATAATAACATGAGTACATATCCAATAATATGTGATTCAAAAACGATGACATTCCTACATTTGACATTAACTAATGATGATACAACCAAACATACACTACATACATAAATACATATACTCACATACATGATGAAAACACTACAGTGTAACTTAAATTGATACCTCGTGTGCATAACACATACTGTGACTTACCCTACATGATGAATATACCAAATGAACCCTACATGAGGAAACACATACATATACAATGACTACACATAATGTGGACATATACCACTTACTGAGTGAATATACCACATAATTGAACTTTATAAGTACACAAAGTTCTACCAATAAATAAATTCAACTTACTC
Organism: Monoplex corrugatus; assembly: GCA_030674185.1. NCBI lineage: Eukaryota > Metazoa > Mollusca > Gastropoda > Littorinimorpha > Ranellidae > Monoplex > Monoplex corrugatus. The sequence continues at coordinate 60,210,708 of JAPXFY010000026.1, read as the reverse complement.
ATAGTAACCATACTATTGCTTTTCCCAAACTTCCACACTTCTAAAACAGCAATCACAAGTGTCAAACGATGCTCAATTGACTCCTTGTCCCAAAACTGTGCACACTTTGTGGATTCCAATTGACTTAACAATGATCTAAATGTATTCAAGGTGTAAAAGACCTGTGATCAACAATGTTGAACCACTAGTGATTTGTATTCAACTCATCTCTATACATCTTCTTGGCAACCACACAGTTCTACACGTCTATCACTAAGTGCCATTCAATTCATTAACAGATTATCAGACACACCTTAATCCCAATGATTCCTCTATCATCCTATGATTTACACTATAATACCCATAGTCTACCTATGTTGACCCCAACTGTAACACATATACACAGTACCTAATGTACAACAATACATGGACTCATTTCACATACACATATATCACTCAGATGATATATTTTTTACAACAATTTGATACATTTGTTGCTCTTTACCAAGTGTCACAATAACCTACATACATATCATATAATTACATTTGAATCAAAATGCTACCCAAACTGAGGACATCCATAGGGACATATACCACTAACAGATGTATCTAAATATAATTACAAATTAAACCATAAATTGAATCCATTACATGTATTACAATAAATAGGAATACACATACGATGCTTACATACAAATACACTACATGATGAATACACTATGATAAACCACAAATGAAACAACATATGAACATACTGAGTCATACCCAATTACAATAATCACTAAATTACCTACATCATACACTAAATGATACAATAATATGCACCATAACTATGGAATACATACATGTATAAATACATGTGATAACCCATACAAGACTTACAAATGGATACACATTAAATACACATACGTGCATACCCTAATGTGATACCACATATAACATGATGTGACATATACCACATTAACATGATGTGACATATACCCACATTAACATGATGTGACATATGCCACATTAACATGATGTGACATATCCCACACTAATATGATGTGACATTATACCACATTAACACTATGTGACATATACCCACATTAACATGATGTGACATATACCCACATTAACATGATGTGACATATACCCACATTAACATGATGTGACATATACCACATTAACATGATGTGACATATACCCACATTAACATGATGTGACATTACCCACACTAACATGATGTGACATATACCACATTAACATGATATGACAATGCTCACATTAACATGATGTGACATATACCACATTAGCATGATGTGACATATGCCCACATTAACATGATTGACATTTACCCACATTAACATGATGTTACATATACACATTACATGATGTAATATACCCACACTAACATGATGTGACATTACCCACACTAAAATGATGTACATAACCACACTAACATATGTGACATTACCCACATAACATGATGTACATTACCCACATTAACATGATGTGAATTGCCCACACTAACTGATGTGACTATCCCACATTAACTGATGTGACATCTACCCAAATTAACATGTGACATATACCCACACTAACATGATTGACATATACCCACACAAACATGATGTGACATATACCACTTAACATATGTGACATATACCACATTGACATGATGTGACATATACCCACATTAACATGATGTACATATACCACATTGACATGATGTGACATATACCACATAACATTGTGACATATACCCACACTAACAGATTGACATATACACACTACATGTTGACATACACCCACTTGACATGATGTGACTATACCACACTAACATGATGTGACATATCCCACATAAACATGAGTGAATATACCCACACTAATATGATACCCATAACTGAGTGACATAACCACATTAACATGATGTGACATATACCACATTAACATGATGTGACATTTACCACACTAATGATGTGACATATACCACATTAACATGAGTGACATATCCACATAACATGATGTGAATATACATTACAATTAATTACCACTTAAGTACTTCCAAACGAATTACACCTCGAGTATTCCTTACAGATGCAAACAACTTTCGCCAATTCTAACCCTTAACTATGGCAAACCCACCTACAGTGGACTACCTAACAGAGGACTTCCTTAACAGACGGAAATCCACAAACTGAGTGTACAAAACTGATCTTGCCCTAAGTGTGACTTCCTTAACATGATGTCATAACAATCTGGTGACTTCCCTCATGATCAACAATTAACAAACTTTAATATGACGTGATTTACCCATAAAATGTATCCACAAACTGCGTGTTGAAAAATGACGTGCTTCCACTCTGGGAAACCAAAACATGGTCGTCCGCAGGGCAACCACATCTGATGTGACATTACCCAACTCATTGTACAAACACATCTGTGGCTACACATGACATGTGTGACATCCACCACTGTGTGACATCACTTAAGATGTGACATTACCCACCTATTGAGACTCAGATGTGTATTCCAATTAAATCATTTAATTCCACATTAATGTGGACTTTACCCAATAATGTGCTTCCACTAACTGTTACATTACCCAACAGATGGCATTACTAATGTTACAATCAAACTGTGGATAACACAATGTCTAACACTTAAATGTGTACTTACAATTACAAGTGTCCTTATGAGTGACAAACCAAAATGATGTGACTCTTGTACATTAAACATTTGAATTACCAACATTGTTGAATTCACTTAACTGATGTACATTAACTTAATGTGTTATAACATCGTGTCTTCCAAACGAAGCTATCCACTTAAATGAGACTTACCACATTAACATATGTGACATATACACATTAACATGTGTGACATAACCACATAACATGATGTGACATAACCACATTAACATGATGTGACATATACCACATTAACATATTGACATATACCACATTAACATGATGGATATCCACACTAATGATGTGACATATACCACATTAACATATGTGACATATACCACATTAACATGAGTGACATATACCCACATAATTTGAATTCCAATTAACATGAGTAATTACACTAAGATGTGACATACCCTAACATGATTACATCACATAACATATGTGACATAACCACATTACATATGACATACACATTAACTGATGTGACATTACACATACATGAGTACATTACAATTACATGATGTACATACCCAATTAACATGAGTGATATACCACATAATATTGACATATACCCACACTACATGAGTGAATATCACATACATGATGAATACCACATTAATATGTGAATCCAATTACATGATGTCATTACCCATTACAGAGTGACTTACCCAACTACATATGTACATTACCACTAATATTACATATCCACATACATATTGACATACCATACGATGTAATACACTACATGATGTGACATACCCACATACAGATGTGACTTACCATACTGATGTGAATTCCAATTACATTGACATATACTAAATGTGATACCCATAACATGTGACTATACACTTAATATGACATACACTTACTAGGACATACACATTAACATGATTACATATACACATAACATGATGTGACTAACACATACTGTGTGAATATACACATAACATGATGTACTATCCACATTAACATGATGTGCATACACAAGAGTGACATATACCACATAACATATGTACTATACCACATACATGATGTGACATTCCCCATAAATGATACACTAATGGTGACATATACACATAACATGATGTGACATATACCACATTAACATGATGTGACATTATACCCACATTAACATGATGTGACATATACCCACATTAACATGATGAGACATATACCACATTAACATGATGTGACATATACCACATTAACACTATGTGACATATACCCACATTAACATGATGTGACATAAAACCCACACTAACATGATGTGACATATACCCACATTAACATGATGTGACATATACCCACATTAACATGATGTGACATATACCACATTAACATGATGTGACATATGCCCACACTAACATGATGTGACATTATACCACATTAACACTATGTGACATATACCCACATTAACATGATGTGACATATACCCACATTAACATGATGTGACATATACCCACATTAACATGATGTGACATATACCACATTAACATGATGTGACATATACCCACATTAACATGATGTGACATTTACCCACACTAACATGATGTGACATATACCACATTAACATGATATGACACATACTCACATTAACATGATGTGACATATACCACATTAGCATGATGTGACATATACCCACATTAACATGATGTGACATTTACCCACATTAACATGATGTGACATATACCCACATTAACATGATGTGACATATACCACACTAACATGATGTGACATATACCCACACTAACATGATGTGACATATACCCACACTAACATGATGTGACATATACCCACATTAACATGGTGTAACATATGCACACATTAACATGATGTGACATTTACCCACACTAACATGATGTGACATATACCACATTAACATGATGTGACATATACCACATTAACATGATGTGACATATACCACACTAACATGATGTGACATATACCCACATTAACATGATGTGACATATACCCACACTAACATGATGTGACATATACCACACTAATATGATGTGACATATACCCACACTAACATGATGTGACATATACCACAATAACATGATGTGACATATACCCACACTAACATGATGTGACATATACCACATTTACATGATGTGACATATACCCACACTAACATGATGTGACATATACCACATTAACATGATGTGACATATACCCACATTAACATGATGTGACATATACCACACTAACATGATGTGACATATACCCACATTAACATGATGTGACATATACCCACATTAACATGATGTGACATATACCCACATTAACATGATGTGACATATACCACATTAGCATGATGTGACATATACCACACTAACATGATGTGAGATATACCCACACTAACATGATGTGATATATACCCACATTAACATGATGTGACATATACCCACACTAACATGATGTACACTATAAGGAAAAAAAAAGAAACAAAAAAAAAAAAATAGGAAAAGAAGAAAGAAATGAGGAGAAAAAAAATAAAAGGCAAGAACATTTCGGGAGATGTTTAACTTGTTGAAATTGTCAGCTGACACCCACTACTACCAAGCAACACTACCAACAATATCACTACAGCAATTGAAATACCCCGCCTATACCCCCTCTACTACTACTACTACTGTTACGACCCCAGCTGTTGCTGTGCTACTATACTACTACTACTACTATTACTGCTACTTCTATTACAGCTACCACTACCACCACCACCACTACAACTACTTCTTCTACTACTACTGCTGCTGCTACTACTATAACAACTACTATAACTACTACTGCTACTGCCACCACCACCACCACCACCACTACCACCACTACCACCACCACCACCACTGCTACTACTACAACTACTTCTTCTACTACTACTGCTGCTGCTGCTACTGCTCCTGCTACTACTATAACAACTATTATAACTATTACTGCTACCACCACCACCACCACCACCACCACTACCACCACCACTACTACTACTACTACTACTACTTCTACTACGACTGCTGCTGCTGCTATTACCACTACTACAGCTGCTGCTACTACTACTTCTACTACTATAAAACTACTATAACTATTACTGCTACTACTACTGCTACTACTACTACTACCACCACACCACCACCACCACTACTACTACTTCTCCTACTATAAAACTACTGTAACTATTATTGCTACTACTACTACCACCACCGCCACCACCACTACTACTACTTCTACTACTATAAAAACTACTGTAACTATTACTGCTACTACTACTACTACTACCACCACACCACCACCACCACTACTACTACTTCTACTACTATAAAAACTACTGTAACTATTACTGTTACTACTACTTCTACTACTATAAAAACTACTGTAACTATTACTGCTACTACTACTACTACTACCACCACACCACCACCACCACTACTACTACTTCTACTACTATAAAAACTACTGTAACTATTACTGTTACTACTACTTCTACTACTATAAAAACTACTGTAAATATTACTGCTACTACTACTACCACCACACCACCACCGCCATTTACTGTTGTCGTTGTAACTATTACTACAACTGTTTCTGCTGCTACTATGCAACAACAACAAACAAACTACTACTACTACTATTACTACTACTACTACTACTACTTCTATTACCACTAACAACCACTTACTACTACTACCATTACTGCTGCTACTTCTACTATCACCATCACACGTATTGCTGCTGTTACTACTACTGCTACTACTACTGCTACTACTACTACTACTACTATACTACTACTACTACTACTACTACAACTATTACTACTAGTACTACAAGTACTACACCTAACTGACGTAGAGGTCATATCTGCCACCAGGCAGTCTGACAAGACAGATGTACATGGACGCCAATCTGACTTTAACAAAACTTTGTGTGTACACGTCTCCCAGCCCAGACAGTTGGCAATAGCTATCTGTTTACAGTTGAGGATTACAAAGCGTGGAGAGCAAAGAGATGACATAGCTTTTATTGTGCTGGCTCAAAGGGAAGGTGAGGTCTCTTGAACCTCACACCGCTACAACCTCTGTCATATGGGACAGTTTTTACTGTTTTGTGTTAGTTTTTGTTATCAATAGTATTACTGCTTCTACTTCTCCTGCAGAATCTCACAAAACAGCACCATCAGCTTCGCCATCACGTACAGACTGTACACAAGTCATTCGTGGTCTACGACCTTCTCCACCAGTCTGACATTTGGGCACTTCTTGCTGACTCAAAAGACAATTGTGGCCTTTCAGATCAGGTGCCTGAAGAAACTGTTTACTTCTTCGACCTTAAAAATAACAACGAGTGTGAGTGAGTGAGTGTATGTGTGTGTGTATGTGCATGCGCCTGTATGCATGTGTACTTGAGAGAGAGAGAGGAGAAAGAGAGAGAAGCTCCAGCGAGAGAGAGAGAGAGAGAGAAAAGAGAGAGAGAGAGAGAGAGAGAGAGAGAGAGAGAGAGAGAGAGAGAGAGAGAGAGAGCTGAAAAGCATCAAGGAGTAGGCGAAAGGGGACCAGGTAAGCGGGACTTGCTGCACAGTACCTACCGCACAGTCCACATGTCCCGGCACAAATACGACGCAGCAGGGCGTTAGTGTCACAAAAAAAATTCTGGGTCAGCTGGTCACACATGGGGTCAAGGTCTTCGCATACGGGTGACAAGGTCGCGGCTGTAACCCACAGTCATTTGCATTTTGTAAATGTCGTAGTTCATATCAACTGTAACGTATTCATAATGCGATATGAAAATATGTTGAGTTAGCTCTTTTTCACCCTGACTTATATTATGTAAAATATGTAATCTGTAAATGTAATTGGTCAAATAGTATGGTCATAACCCACGGCTGTGTGTGACTGGTCAGGTTACTAGACTAATGTTATAAGCCACATTCATTCATTTTTTATCAAGATTTTTGCGCTATATAAATATATTGTAATTAAATATGATGGGTCAGATCTTACGGCTATTAAACCAATGAGAAAAATGTCAGTAAGAAAAGAAGATAAGCTTAGATTTGTAATCCATAATCACATACATAATGTAAATAATTTGGGTCAAAGCTTAAGGATGTAACCATTCTTATGCGATATGTACAATATCATAATGACCTCTAATGCCTGTAACACACGGTGATAATATCCTTAGTCACACCTTCTGACACAAAAATAGCCACATGCAAAAATCTCGGGTTCGACCTTAGGGGTGTAACGTACAGTTTCTACTCTTCTCTCCTGTCTCCGTGAACAGTCAATGGACGCTGCATTATGAACTGTTTGTGAGATTCCCGCATTATGAACTGTTTGTGACATTCCCCGCATTATGAACTGTTTGTGACATTCCCCGCATTATGAACTGTTTGTGACATTCCCCGCATTATGAACTGTTTGTGACATTCCCCGCATTATGAACTGTTTGTGACATTCCCTGCATTATGAACTGTTTGTGACATTCCCGCATTATGAACTGTTTGTGACATTCCCGCATTATGAACTGTTTGTGACATTCCCAATTCTCAATTCTCAGTTTTTTAAATGCTTTTAAGCTCCTTCTAGTGTCACATCTATAGGACATCCATACTTTAGATTTTGTCAGCCTATCTCTCTGTTTTTGTTTCAGTCATCACTTGATTCAAATTGTATGTGAGGGCTTCAAGATCCTCTTCAATCGGTGGTAAATGAACAACATTTTCTCCCATGACTGCTTAGAAATGTTCGGCGATGTCAACATTTTTTAGTCTATCAAGATCTAATTCGAGACGGCTGTTTTCATTCTCTTGTTGTTCTTCAACCATATTTTGAAGGTCGTCATGATAAGGTCATGGTCACTGCCAAGGTCAGCACCTGGAAACGTTCCTGTTTTAACCCTCTTGATGCTACATCTGCTCCAGTTCCTCACAAGAATATCATCCTGTGACACTGGTCGTTTGGGGAGTGCCACACCCATCATCGGGATGTTTTGTATTCACCAAGAGCGTAAGCAAGAGTCAAGTCATTATCACTTGTCAACTGTATTCACCAAGAGTCAAGTCATTATCACTTGTCAAGTGTATTCACCAAGAGTCAAGTCATTATCACTTGTCAAGTGTATTCACAAGAGTCAAGTCATTATCACTTGTCAACTGTATTCACCAAGAGTCAAGTTATTATCACTTGTCAACTGTATTCACCAAGAGTGTTAGCAAGAGTCAAGTCATTATCACTTGTCAACTGTATTCACCAAGAATGTTAGCAAGAGTCAAGTCATTATCACTTGTCAACCGTATTCACCAAAAGTGTTAGCAAGAGTCAAGTCATTATCACTTGTCAACTGTATTCACCAAAAGTGTTAGCAAGAGTCAAGTCATTATCACTTGTCAACTGTGTTGATGACCAGCGGGAAAAAAGTGTACATTCCTTCAGTCTGGTCATCATCAAATTGTGATGTGGGAGCATGTAGTTGCATTAATGTGATGTTGAACGGTTTCACTGGCTTGTGGATGGTCATGGTTTTGCCGGAAACGTGGCAACATCACAGTACAGAGTTCCTGATATTCTTGTTGATCCAAACGCCCACTCAGTGTGTGCCTTGCTCTTCGTCTTACGGTCTCATACAATAATTGAATACCTTGAGTTCGACATTATACTTGTAACTCACAATTATAAGCAATACTGAAAGACACTGGGTTAGACCTTATGTCCGTAACTCTCAGCAACAAATAATATTCAAACTAATACATTGGTCAGATCGGGTTAGACCTTATGTCCGTAACTCTCAGCAACATATAATATTCAAACTAATACATTGGTCAGATCGGGTTAGACCTTATGTCCGTAACTCTCAGCAACATATAATATTCAAACTAATACATTGGTCAGATCGGGTTAGACCTTATGTCCGTAACTCTCAGCAACATATAATATTCAAACTAATACATTGGTCAGATCGGGTTAGACCTTATGTCCGTAACTCTCAGCAACATATAATATTCAAACTAATACATTGGTCAGATTGGGTTAGACCTTATGTCCGTAACTCTCAGCAACATATAATATTCAAACTAATACATTGGTCAGATTGGGTTAGACCTTATGTCCGTAACTCTCAGCAACATATAATATTCAAACTAATACATTGGTCAGATTGGGTTAGACCTTATGTCCGTAACTCTCAGCAACATATAATATTCAAACTAATACATTGGTCAGATCTTCTAGCAGTGATATAGTCAGCCAAATAACCAAATAAATAAATAAATAATCAAACAAACAAACAAACAAGCAAACAAATCCATCCATCCATCCATCATCCATCCATCCATCCATCATCCATCCATCCTCCATCCATCCATTCCATCACTCGTCCGTCCGTCCGTCCGTCCGACCGACGTCCGTCCGTCAACCAATCATCAATCAATCAATCAATCAATCAATCAATCAATCAATCAATCAGTCAGTCAGTCAGTCAAATCAATCAATCAATCAATCAATCAATCAATCGATAAGTCAATGAAATTTGAAAAAGAAACACGGTAACTCACGATTGAGAGATGGTAGAGGCCGCAACGTGTGATCTTCTCTGTGTTAAGACAGAGAAATAATTCACACGAAAATATTTACATGAAAGAATTGGAGAAAACAGGAATGCAACACATGTCCATGTTTAATAATAGATAGGTCAGTTATTACAAGATAATGGAAAAATCATATAATTCATATGTACATTTGTACGTGCCAATCATCACTTTCTTACTAACAGTTATGCTACTTTATTCATTCAATACCAACAATTGCAATATTGTCTCCCTTGAAGTATGGTGTTAAGATAAGACAGGGTTTTAATGCTCGCCAATGCTGTATTGTTGTTAAGCTAACCTTTTACATTTCATTGAATAATAAGTTTGTTTTAACCAAACATACAAAGGCATGAAAACACAAAAAGAGAAACAAACAAACAAAAACAAACAAAACAAAACAACAACAACAAAAAACAGAAAAAGAACGACAGACAAAAAATAAAGGATTAAAAAAAGAGTAGGCCGGAAAGTCAGCTGATAGCACCATTGACCAAATGTCTAAAAAAAAAAGAGTAGGCCGGTAAGTCAGCTGATAGCACCATTGACCAAATGTCTAAAAAAAAAAGAGTAGGCCGGTAAGTCAGCTGATAGCACCATTGACCAAATGTCTAAAAAAAAAAAGATTAGGCCGGTAAGTCAGCTGATAGCACCATTGACCAAATGTCTAAAAAAAAAGAGAGTAGGCCGGTAAGTCAGCTGATAGCACCATTGACCAAATGTCTAAAACCTTGAGTTCAAACCCATATCGTAACATAATAACTTATCATTTTGTCTGCCATACTTTTAAATATTTTCGTCAAAATGTTAAAGATGAATGATAAAAGACAACACGTAACACATAGATCACGATGTTGGCAAAGAAGATTCTGAAAGATACTGGAAGACTGTTTTAAGGAATATGAACCGTTGCAGTAAATGTTTCACTCACACACAGCAATTTAAATTGTCCTAGTATACGCTAGTCTCCAAACACATTTGGACTGACTGTCCATTACATATGACTAACCATTTTAGTCCAGCATAAACAATTCAAACTGTTAGGTGAGCTGACCACACTGCACTATGTTGTTGTACAGTCTGTATCTGTTAGGTGAGCTGACCACACTGCACTATGTTGTTGTACAGTCTGTATCTGTTAGATGAGCTGACCACACTGCACTATGTTGTTGTACAGTCTGTATCTGTTAGGAGAGCTGACCACACTGCACTATGTTGTTGTACAGTCTGTTAAGCGAGCTGACCACACTGCACTATGTTGTTGTACAGTCTGTATCTGTTAGGTGAGCTGACCACACTGCACTATGTTGTTGTACAGTCTGTATCTGTTAGGAGAGCTGACCACACTGCACTATGTTGTTGTACAGTCTGTATCTGTTAGGAGAGCTGACCACACTCCATTATGTTGTTGTACAGTCTGTATTTGTTAGGTGAGCTGACCACACTGCACTATGTTGTTGTACAGTCTGTATCTGTTAGGAGAGCTGACCACACTCCACTATGTTGTTGTACAGTCTGTATCTGTTAGGAGAGCTGACCACACTCCACTATGCTGTTGTACAGTCTGTATCTGTTAGGAGAGCTGACCACACTCCACTATGTTGTTGTACAGTCTGTATCTGTTAGGAGAGCTGACCACACTGCACTATGTTGTTGTACAGTCTGTATCTGTTAGGAGAGCTGACCACACTCCACTATGTTGTTGTACAGTCTGCATCTCTGGTGGGTGTGTATGCTGGATGCTTTTATGTTTCTATAACGCAAGCACTGACATGACTTACATAATCTTTAACGTGCGTATTTGATATTCTAAGTGCGTGTACACATAAAGTGTGTATAGACACTAGCAAGTCTGCTGCACCCATGTTGACCTGGGATATCAGAAAAATCTCCACCCTTTATCCGCCAGCTGAAGGTGTCTGGGCGGATCGAACCCAGGACCTTATGAGTGGAAGTCGGACGTTTACCTGCCTGATTCCACGCCCATCACATTGTGAAACCTTTTGTTACTTACAGAAGATATTAGAGTTTCATATGATAATACAATGGATTTGATCAACCTCCTTGCAAAACACTACAAACTACAGTTAAAAAATATAACAACAAATTTAAACAGTAAAACACAAATCGGAATTAAAGAAGTCATCCACAGCAAATTCCATACAGAATTACTATTCAATAATTAATTGATTAAGGTACAAAACAAATTAAAAGATGTAATCAATCATAAAAAAGTGATTGCTATCTCTTAGAAAAATTCACATTATTGGGCAAAGCAAAGCAGGAACCATATATGAGTACAATGTTTTGATTAATTCTATTCCAAGGTTATGAATCCATGGATATACTTGGTGTTTGATTAATTCTATTCTAAAGGTTATGGTGTCCATGGATACACCTGGTGTTTAATTAATTCTACTCCAAGGTTATGGTGTTAGTGGATACACCTGGTGTTCTGATTAATTCTATTCCAAGGTTATGGTGTCAATGGATACACCCAGGTGAAGAGGAAAGAAGCATACAGCCTTGTGAAGCCACTTTGTTCAATGCAAAACCAAAATGATAACGAAAATTTATTTGTCAATACAGACACAACTCTTTCCACAGCTTGTAATTTTTGCATGAGAAAACAAACTGGTTTTAACATTGAAAAACTATGTGGTCCATTGTCAGTGACTATCAAACAAACTAGATTTACATAATACATACCCCAAAACAACCTTCTAAATGTTACATAATACATACCCCACAAACAGCCTTCTAAATGTTACATAATATACCCGCAAATAGCCTTCTAAATGTTACATAATATATACCCATAAAGAGCCTTCTAAATGTTACATGATACACCCCACAGATAGCCTTCTAAATGTTACATGATACACCGCACAAATAGCCTTCTAAATATTACTTAAAACATACCCACAAATAGCCTTCTAAATTTACATAATACATACCCCACAAATAGCCTTCTAACTATTACATAATACATACCCCACAAATAGCCTTCTTATATTACATAACATACCCCACAAAGACCTTCTATATATTCATAATACATACCCCACAAATAACCTTCTATATATTACATAATACATACCCCACAAAGAGCCTTCTATATATTACATAATACATACCCCACAAATAACCTTCTTATATTACATAATACATACCCCACAAAGAGCCTTCTATATATTTCATAATACATACCACACAAATAACCTTCTATATATTACATAATACATACCCCACAAATAGCCTTCTATAATTACATAATACATACCCCACAAATAGCCTTCTATATATTACATAATACATACCCCACAAATAGCCTTCTATATATTACATAATACATACCCACAAATAGCCTTCTATATATTACATAATACATACCCCACAAATAGCCTTCTATATATTACATAATACATACCCCACAAATAACCTTCTATATATTACATAATACATACCCCACAAATAGCCTTCTATATATTACATAATACAACCCCACAAATAACCTTCTATATATTACATAATACATACCCCACAAATAGCCTTCTAAATATTACATAATACATACACCCAAATTAACCTTCTATATATTACATAATACATACCCCACAAATAACCTTCTATATATTACATAATACATACCCCCACAAATAGCCTTCTATATATTACATAATACATACCCCACAAATAACCTTCTATATATTACATAATACATACCCCACAAATAACCTTCTATATATTACATAATACATACCCCACAAATAACCTTCTATATATTACATAATACATACCCCACAAATACCTTCTATATATTACATAATACATACCCCACAAATAGCCTTCTATATATTTCATAATACATACCCCACAAATAGCCTTCTAAATATTACATAATACATACCCCACAAATAGCCTTCTATATATTACATAATACAACCACCACAAATAGCCTTCTATATATTACATAATACATACCCCACAAATAGCCTTCTATATATTACATAATACACACCACCACAAATAGCCTTCTATATATTACATAATACACACCACCACAAATAGCCTTCTATATATTACATAATACATGCCACCACAAATAGCTTTCTAAATAAACTGAAAGTGAAAGAAAACAACAGCTGTTCGTATTGCCACAAGTCCGTGGATTACACCGAAAACTCTTTATCATTGTCCAGTGGTACATGGTTTATGGAAATTTATTGAACAAAAATATTTATGGAAACAAATGAAAATGTGAAGTTGTTGTTGACAGACATAGTAAGTGCTTTAAAAAGATGGAAACATCTGGGCAGCAAATTATAAATACATCAATTCTCTCATTTTGATTGGCAAAATATCCATTAGTATTTTCAAAAAATCAGACTCTGTTTTCTCTGTGCAAATTTTAAATACATCAATTCTCTTATTTTGATTGGCAAAATATCCGTATGTATTTTCCAAAAAATCAAACTCTGTTTTCTCTGTGCGAAATGTTTTCGAAAAGAACTTGTATCAGAAATGTCCGAGTCTAGGTAAACCCAGCCTATTCCATTTTTCAATTCAGCCAAGGAGGAAAGGACATAAGCGCTGAATAATTCAAGTAAAGCCACGTTTTACACGTCACACTGAGTGATTCCACAATTTCCGTGACTCATGCATACAGACAACAGAATTACAAACAAGCACACACACAAGCACACACACACACACACACACACACACACACACACACACACACACACACACACACATACACACACACAAACACAAACACAACACAAACACACACACACACACACACACATACACACACACACACACACACACACACACACAAACACACACACACACACATGCAGTAGAGAGAGGGAGAGGAGAGAGAGAGAGAGAGAGAGAGAGAGAGAGAGAGAGAGAGAAGACAGACAGACAGACAGACAGACAGACAGACAGAGAAGGAGACAAACACATGATTTTTTTAATGATTTTCATGTATACCAATGTCAAAAGACAAGATACATGTTGGCACAGCTGTACAACTGTCAGACTGACCAGGTCATGATAAACCCCAGACATATGTAATTACAACGGTAAACATTGACGAAAATATAAATTGTCCATCAGAGACACAGATACCCATTGAGTAAACACTGTAAACACAACGCCATTTTGTTACGAAAAAAGCCCAGTGAAGGAGATGCGTGAAGCACTTTAAAAATAAGGAAAAAATGCACGGTCTGCACGCAGCTGAGGTCTTATAAAATCAAACAAAGAAAAGAAACTGTGCATTGTCTATCATCTCTTGGAGTGCTTGTGTATCCGCCTCGTTCAATTTGTAGGACATGTGCACTGAGAGAGGCGCGATCATATCCTCCTTTGCTTTGCTTTCTCCACTTGTTGCCTTGTTTCTCAAAAGATATTCACACGTCAATATATTATGCTAAAAATGTATCAATGGCATCACACCTACTCATCTTTGTGACCAGCTCAGGATATGAACCTTTGCCCGATCTTTCTGTTCTGCTTCCGATACAGGTATCCTTGGTCGGTCCCTGCTCTTGTTCTGTTACTGGTCTACATGTATACACTTGGAGTGAGCTTCCTCTGTCTATTAGACAGTCACATATTCTGTCTTCATTCTGTTACTGGTCTACATGTATACACTTGGAGTGAGCTTCCTCTGTCTATTAGACAGTCACATATTCTGTCTTCATTCTGTTACTGGTCTACATGTATACACTTGGAGTGAGCTTCCTCTGTCTTTAGACAGTCACATATTCTGTCTTCTTCTGTTACTGGTCTACATGTATACACTTGGAGTGAGCTTCCTCTGTCTATTAGACAGTCACATATTCTGTCTTCATTCTGTTACTGGTTCTACATGTATACACTTGGAGTGAGCTTCCTCTGTCTATTAGACAGTCACATTATTCTGTCTTCATTCTGTATTCTACTGTATCACTGAGTGAGTTCCTTTGTCTATTGACGTCACATTTCTGTCTTCATTCATCGATTCAGCACCACCTTTTGTCCGTGACATTCCTCCACGTGCCCATTCCTTTGTCCTACTCCACGTGCCCATTCCTTTGTCCTCCACGTGCCCATTCCTTTGTCCTCCACGTGCCCATTCCTTTGTCCTACTCACGTGCCCATTCCTTTGTCCTCCACGTGCCCATTCCTTTGTCCTACTCCCATCCCTCCTTACCTCCCTTTTGCGTGTGCACTTTGTGTCTTTGGTTTGGGTCTATTGTGAATAAATGTTTTGGTAAACGATGATGAGCGCGGTTCTTGATTTGATTTGTATGTCAACATCTGGCGCCTTACAAATGTGATATTATTGACCTGGAAACTTGCAATGTTTTTCTAGACGGTAATTGGTTGTCTTTTTATTAGCGGTAATTGGTTTAGTATAGAAAAATAACCTTATTGTGTTTATACTTTTTTGTTGATTCCAGAAAGAGATCTGTCGCTAGTGGAATTGTCTTTCGTTGCATGTTTCGATTTGTCACATACATAATTCCTTCGTGTACAACTGAGAATCTTTTTGATAAAATCGCAAAAGGCAAAAGGAAATAGTGATTTTGGCGACAATTCCAAAGAAAATATTTTTGAAAGTGTTGTGTTGAATCATGGTGATGGTGATAGATGTTCACTGTCGGAGAACACCAGGAGAAACTGCAAGCAAAACATGCGTGGTACCAATAGGGGCCAAAACATGCGTGGTATCAATAGGGGCCAAAACATGCGTGGTACCAATAGGGGCCAAAACATACGTGGTACCAATAGGGGCCAAAACATGCGTGGTACCAATAGGGGCCAAAACATACGTGGTACCAATAGGGGCCAAAACATACGTGGTACCAATAGGGGCCAAAACATGCGTGGTACCAATAGGGGCCAAAACATGCGTGGTACCAATAGGGGCCAAAACATGCGTGGTACCAATAGGGGCCAAAACATACGTGGTACCAATAGGGGCCAAAACATACGTGGTACCAATAGGGGCCAAAACATGCGTGGTACCAATAGGGGCCAAAACATGCGTGGTATCAATAGGGGCCAAAACATACGTGGTGCCAATAGGGGCCAAAACATGCGTGGTACCAATAGGGGCCAAAACATGCGTGGTACCAATAGGGGCCAAAACATGCGTGGTACCAATAGGGGCCAAAACATGCGTGGTACCAATAGGGGCCAAAACATACGTGGTACCAATAGGGGCCAAAACATACGTGGTACCAATAGGGGCCAAAACATACGCATGGTCCACAAGACCATTGAAATATCATGTTTGTTTTTCGAATTGACAATTGCAAACTATTTCAGCAATTACTTAAAGATAATTCAGCAAAATGTGAAGCCAATATTTTCCATAAACTAGCATGTAAGAGAACTTCATTGGCGGAAACTGCAGCTTGGCCCCTTTATGTATGTACGTATGTATGCATGTATACGCTCAGCTTAGATTTATGTATGTAAGTATGTAGCATGTATACGCTCAGCTTAGATTTATGTATGTAAGTATGTAAGCATGTATGTATACATGTATACGCTCGTATGTATGTATGTATGTATGCATGTATACGCTCAGCTTAGATTTATGTATGTAAGTATGTATGTGTGCATGTATACGCTCGTATGTATGTAGGTATGTATGCATGTATACGCTCAGCGCTTAGATTTGATTTTGTCAAGATTTTGCGCTATATAAATAAAATATATTATTATTATTTAAAAATTATTTGATCCAAGGCAGCTAACTCTGCAGTACTGAGTCGTTAGCTTCCTGATAGCGAATAGAACTGTACCTCGTCAATATCTGTGTTCAGGAAACTACTTATTGTTATCGTTCTTTTTAAAGCCCGGCCGACTGTGAGAACCATATAGGGGATATAACCATTTCAGAACACACACAATACGTCAAGAGGAAGAAAATGGAAAAGAAAATTAAGTACACACATCAATGCATTCGCGCACATAATCTAAGGACATGCCCATGGCGTTGATC
>JAPXFY010000026.1:60179964-60182464 GCA_030674185.1 Monoplex corrugatus | reverse complement strand
TTCACCAGGTACAGGTGTCTGATGGGAAAATGTCCAACCTCTCTTCACCACGTACAGGTGTCTGATGGGAAAATGTCCAACCTCTCTTCACCAGGTACAGGTGTCTGATGGGAAAATGTCCAACCTCTCTTCACCACGTACAGGTGTCTGATGGGAAAATGTCCAATCTCTCTTCACCACGTACAGGTGTCTGATGGGAAAATGTCCAACCTCTCTTCACCAGGTACAGGTGTCTGATGGGAAAATGTCCAACCTCTCTTCACCACGTACAGGTGTCTGATGGGAAAATGTCCAATCTCTCTTCACCAGGTACAGGTGTCTGATGGGAAAATGTCCAACCTCTCTTCACCACGTACAGGTGTCTGATGGGAAAATGTCCAACCTCTCTTCACCAGGTACAGGTGTCTGATGGGAAAATGTCCAACCTCTCTTCACCAGGTACAGGTGTCTGATGGGAAAATGTCCAACCTCTCTTCACCAGGTACAGGTGTCTGATGGGAAAATGTCCAACCTCTCTTCACCACGTACAGGTGTCTGATGGGAAAATGTCCAACCTCTCTTCACCAGGTACAGGTGTCTAGGAGAATTGAGCCCAGGACGATCCGATTGGAAATTCGACCTTCATCTTCCTGACTATCATGCACGTCAAATTCATCATTTCTGTTACTATCGTCGTCGTCGTCGTCATCATCATCATCATCATCATCATCATCTTATTATTATTATTATTATTATTATTATATTATTATTATTATTATCATTATATTATTATTACTATTATTCATCATCATAGGCGTCCTTCAGTCTCGGAAGACTATGGAGTTGCGCTCTGGGTGTTTATTCTGGTGCAGCGCCGGGTGTGGCTGGCCAGTCCGACGCGGGAATGACAGTCCCTGTGGCAGAGGGCACAGATGAAGTCTGACGCTGGTCTGTCTGCCTGGGCTGCAGCCTTTCTTCTCGTTCTCTTTTCCTCGTGCCGCTGAGCGAGTGTCTCTTCGAACTTGGAGAGACCTTTCTGCACAGTCTGTCTCCAGGCTGACCGTTCGAGGGCTGTTGCTTCCCAGTTGTCTTTGTCGATATTCAAGGCTTTTAGGTCCCTCTTGCACACGTCTTTGAATCGCAGCTGTGGTCTGCCTGTGGGACGTTTTCCCTGCACCAGTTCTCCGTAGAGGAGGTCTTTGGGGATCCGTCCGTCGTCCATGTGCACGGCATGGCCAAGCCAGCGCATGCGTCTCTGTTTCAGCAGCATGTACATGCTGGTGCATCCAGCTCTTTCCAGGACAGTGTTGTTCGGGACCTTGTCCTGCCAGGTGATGTTTAGAATGCGTCGGAGGCTACTCATGTGAAAAGCATTGAGCTTTTGCTCTTGTCGGGCACGCAAAGTCCAGGACTCGCTGCCATACAGGATGGTGCTCACGACGCAGGCTCTGTAGATCTGGATTTTTGTGTGCTCAGTCAGCTTGCTGTTGTTCCATGCTTTCTTTGTCAGTCTGGTCATGGTGGTAGCTGCCTTGCCGATGCGCCTGTTGAGCTCTATGTCAAGTGAGATAAACAAAGTCATGGACGACATCCAGTTCATGGTCATTGATGCTGATGGCTGGGGGAGAGTCAACATCCTGTCCCATGACCTGTGTTTTCTTCAAGCTTATGGTAAGCCCGAAGTTTTGGCAGGCATCGCTGAAGCGAGTCATGAGCTGCTGTAGGTCCTCAGCTGAGTGGGCGGTTACTGCCGCGTCGTCTGCAAAGATGAAGTCACGCAGGCACCTCAGCTGGACTTTGGTCTTGGCTCTTAGTCTGGAGAGGTTGAAGAGCTTACCGTCTGTCCTGGTTCGGAGGTATATGCCTTCAGCTGCAGGACCGAATGCGTGTTTCAGCATCACAGCAAAGAAGATTCCAAACAGGGTTGGAGCCAGGACGCAACCCTGTTTCACTCCGCTCCGTATGTTGAAGGCAGCTGATGTTGAGCCGTCAAAGACGACGGTGCCTTTCATGTCTTCGAGGAAGGATCTGATGATGCTGAGAAGTTTGGGTGGACATCCAATTTGGGGAAGGATTTTGAAGAGGCCATCCCTACTGACCAGATCGAAGGCCTTTGTGAGGTCTATGAAGGCAACGAAGATTGGCTGCCTTTGCTCTCTACATTTCTCCTGAAGTTGTTTGAGGGAGAAGATCATGTCTATAGTGGATCTGTTGGCACGGAACCCGCACTGCGATTCAGGGTAGACTTGCTCTGCGAGTACCTGGACCCTCTTCAGTACTACTCGTGCGAAGACTTTCCCAACGATACTGAGGAGGGATATGCCGCGATAATTATTGCAGTCGCTTCTGTCATCTTTGTTTTTGTACAGTGTGACGACGTTAGCATCCCTCATGTCTTGTGGTACTTCGCCTTCACTCCAACAGAGGCAGAGGATTTCATGCAACTCGGTGATGAGTGTCTCTTTGCAGCACTTCAGTACTTCGGCGGGAATACCGTCTTTCCCTGGTGCCTTGCCAGAGG
>JAPXFY010000026.1:60162464-60169964 GCA_030674185.1 Monoplex corrugatus | reverse complement strand
CAGTCGTCTTTGTCATGTGTCCAGTAAGTCACAGTCGTCTTTGTCATGTGTCCAGTAAGTCACAGTCGTCTTTGTCATGTGTCCAGTAAGTCACAGTCGTCTTTGTCATGTGTCCAGTAAGTCACAGTCGTCTTTGTCATGTGTCCAGTAAGTCACAGTCGTCTTTGTCATGTGTCCAGTAAGTCACAGTCGTCTTTGTCATGTGTCCAGTAAGTCAGTCGTCTTTGTCATGTGTCCAGTAAGTCAGTCGTCTTTGTCATGTGTCCAGTAAGTCAGTCGTCTTTGTCATGTGTCCAGTAAGTCACAGTCGTCTTTGTCATGTGTCCAGTAAGTCAGTCGTCTTTGTCATGTGTCCAGTAAGTCACAGTCGTCTTTGTCATGTGTCCAGAAAGTCAGTCGAGTCAAGCCGTACGACGCAGTTTCAGATTTGAAAAAAAAAGTTGTTAACACTGTCCATCAACCTTTTCAAATGAAAACTTGCATTAATACATTCAGTTACTGTCGGTGTATCATAAAGAAATGACTGTTTTATTCTGTCTCAATGGCAGACTGAACATACATGTTAAAGTTTCAACACCGTAAAAATACAGTATTCCAGGCGTCTTAAGGTTAGCGGCGAGTTATTATAGGTGTAATAATTGTAAACGTGTCTATAGGTGTAATTGTAAACGTGTCTATAGGTGTAATAATTGTAAACGTGTCTATAGGTGTAATAATTGTAAACGTGTCTATAGGTGTAATAATTGTAAACGTGTCTATAGGTGTAATAATTGTAAACAAATTGACATGGGATGTAAAGACGTTTAATAAGAAAATACAGTTTATATGTATAGAAGGAAAATTGATATGGATTGTATACACTTTCAGTACAGAAAAATAGTTTTTATGCGTACAAGGAACAATTGATACGGAATTATATTCTTTTCATGAAGAAAAAATAGTTTGGCAAAACCCTGCATGAGAAGAAATCCTGCGGCTTTGGGTTCTCCCTTCACTGGTCACTCCTCTGTTTAACAGCAATTGTTCTGTGCTTTTCAAATGTCACTATGACATGCGTGCACTGCTGTGGCTAGCTTACTCACTGTCTTGCGGGCACTGTCTTCTCAGTTGTACACAGGCAACTTTTCCAAGCCTCTAAAACAAAAGTATCCACCCTCATTGCATCAGCAAAAACAAGCTATATCCAAACCAAAATCCTGAATGCCTCTTCTTCAAAAGAACTCTTTACAACCATGAATCATCTCCTTGGCACACGAAAAGATTTACCTCTCCCAACAAAACATACAAATGAAGAACTCCCATCTGTATTCTCTAAGTATTTCACCACCAAAATACAAACTCTTCGTGACAGGCTGGACAGGACACCCTGTCAACCATGCCCATTTGACCCTTCCTTCTCTGGCACACCTCTTACTACTTTTACCCCAGTCTCACAAGAAGAAATTTTCAACACAATCAGATCCATGTCGTTCAAAACCTGCGAACTGGATCCTCTTCCAGGTTCTCTCTACTCCGACTGTCTCCCTACTCTCCTCCCATTCATCACTGACATCATCAACACTTCTCTTCAAATTGGAACTGTCCCAGATTCTTTCAAGTCTGCTATTGTTCACCCTCTCCTCAAGAAACACAATTTAGACCCAAATGAACTGAAAAATTACCGGCCTATCTCTAATATCTCTTTCTTGTCAAAACTGCTTGAAAAAGTCGTCCTCAACCAGCTGAACTCTCACCTGTCTGCCAACAATATCCTCAATCCTTTCCAGTCAGCCTACCGCCAGTGCCATAGCACTGAAACTGCCCTACTACACATTCTCAACAATCTCCTCCTTTCAACTGATACTGGCAAAGTCTCTCTCCTCACACTCCTTGATCTTTCTGCAGCCTTCGATACCATTGACCATGGTATTCTCCTTTC
The DNA here is from genome assembly GCA_030674185.1 of Monoplex corrugatus. Taxonomy (NCBI): domain Eukaryota; kingdom Metazoa; phylum Mollusca; class Gastropoda; order Littorinimorpha; family Ranellidae; genus Monoplex; species Monoplex corrugatus. The sequence goes on along the minus strand of JAPXFY010000026.1, from coordinate 60,168,046 downwards.
TAGACTTCATCATACTTTTGGCATCTCTGACATTGCTCTCTCCTTTTTCACTTCGTATTTATCAAACAGAAAGCAAACTGTTCTCATCAATGGCACTTACTCTCAACCTGCATACCTGACCTGTGGTGTTCCACAAGGATCTGTCCTTGGCCCTGTTCTTTTCACTCTTTACACCTCCCCCCTGTCCACCATCATCAACTCCCACTCTATAAAACACCACTTCTATGCTGATGACACCCAACTTCAAGATAGTGACTCATCTGATAATATACAGCGCCTGTTGACTCGCACCACTGAGTGTTACTCGGACATTAAGAACTGGATGCCGTTCAACAAACTTCAGCTTAATGACGACAAGACAGAAGCTATCCTCATTGGCACCCGTCAGAAACTTTCTCAGCTGCCTCCTCTTTCTCTCCCATTATGTAACACATCAGTCCCAATTTCTGATTCAGCTAAAAACCTTGGTGTCTGCATTGACTCTACCCTCTCCATGAACAACTTTGTTTCTCAAACTGCCAGATCTTGCTACTATCATCTCCATCGTATAAGGCTGATCAGGAAGTATCTCTCTGTCGAAACAACTGCAAAACTCGTTCTCTCCTTCATAATGTCTCGCATTGACTATTGCAATTCACTCCTGTCTGGTCTTCCTGCCTCCACCATTCACATCCTACAGCGCATTCAAAACAATGCTGTACGCCTTGTACTCAAAAAGAAAAAAGCTGACCACATATCTCCTCTCCTGGCACAACTTCACTGGCTCCCTGTATCAAAGCGCATACAGTACAAACTAGACACCATGTGCTACAAAAGCCTCAATAACGCAGCCCCCGATTACCTGTCAAACCTACTTGAGATCTATGTTCCCTCACGTATCCTCCGCTCTGCCTCCGATCCTCTGACTTTTCGCTTTCCACGCACTAAGCTCAATACCTATGGTCCACGAGCCTTCTCTGTTTCTGGTCCACTCTCCTGGAACAAACTTCCTCTCTCAGTCCGTCAGCAACCTACTTTTGTCTCCTTCAAGTCCGCTCTCAAAACTCACCATTTCTCCTCCGCATAAAATCCTAACCTCACTCAACCCCCCCCCCCCACTCCCCTCTGCAGCCTGTCTCCTCTCGGAGGGGAATCACATGGTTATAATATATAATTGTATATGCTATGCTCTCTATAATTTTCCATTGCTTTTATTCTTGCTTTTATTGCTTTTATTCTTTCTCCCCATTTATAGCCATGCGTGTGTGTGTGTGTGTGTGTGTGTGTGTGTGTGTGTGTGTGTGTGTGTGTTGTGTGTGTATGTGTGTGTGTGTGCGTGCGTGTGCGTGCGTGCGTGCGTGCGTGCGTGCGTGCGTGCGTGCGTGCGTGCGTGCGTGCGTGTGTGTCTGCTTCAGCGCTTAGATTTGATTTTGTCGAGATTTTGCGCTATATAAATATTGTAATTATATAATTATTATTCTCATTTCAGCTGTTTGTTCCCAGTACATATTCCTGATTGATTATTCGTAGATCTTTTCCATCGACATTGAGTCTCTCCAATTGGTTGATCAATTCTTCATGTCGTACCCGATCGAAAGCCTTGGTATAGTCAACAAAACATAAATATAAATCCTTATACATCTCAACTGACCTCTCTATGATAGTTCTTAGGATGTATATGGCATTAATAGTTCCTTACCTCTCCACAAATCCACACTGTTCTTCTGCTATTTCTCTTTTCATTCTATTCCTTGTCCTCATCATGATTATTCTTAACAGGATTTTTGTTACATGACTCATCAAACTGATTGTGCGATGGAGTTCGCATTCTATAGCCCCTGTCTTCTTTGGAAGTGCAATGAAAATTGATTTTGACATATCTTTGGGGATTTTTCCTGTGTCATAAATTTCATTTAGGAGGACTGTTATTTTTTTCTATGCCAAATTCCTCCAGGGCTTCAATCATCTCTGTAGTAATGTTGTCTGGTCCTGGGGCTTTTCCTGGTTTCATCTTTTTCAGTGCTGCTCTGACTTCATCTTTCATTATGGGTGGTCCTTCAAAGTTCTTTTTTATAATGTGTTCGTTTCTGTCATCCTCAAAAAGGTCTTTAATGTACTCTACCCATCTGTCTAATACCTTGTCTTTTTCCATGCCATCTTTTGATTTTAAGCAACCAGTTGATGTGCATGTATTTTTCCTGTGAACAATTTCTTCAATTCGTCTGTACATACCCTGAGGATCCATTTTGTGTCGTTCTTCTATCTCTTTGCATTTTGTGTTCAGCCAAGCTTCCTTAGCTTCATTGCACCTATACTTGATTTCTTTGTTTATCTTCCTGTATATCTCCTCGTTTCTCTTTGCCTTCCTCCTTTTCTCCATCAGGCCCAAAATTTCAATAGTCATCCAGCTCTTTTTTGCTTTTCTATTTGCCTTAGGGATTTCCTCACAAGCTTCATTTATAGAACTTCTCAACTTTGTCCATTGTTCCTCACTGTCACCCACGTCTTCCAGAGCACTGAATGTGTTTTGAACATGTACATTAAATTTTTGACGTAACATTTCATCTGTCTTCAAGAGTCCAAGGTTTAGTTTGATGTTGCTTTTGGTCTGTTTCCTTTTCCTCAATTTCAGCCTAAACCTTCCCACTACCGGATTGTGGTCACTGTTGCAGTCTGCGCCTGGTAGTGTTTTTGCTGACAGTAAAGAATTTCTAAATATTTTGTTGATCAGGATGTAGTCAATTTGATTTTTGGTATTATCTCCTGGACTCATCCAAGTCCATTTTCTTCTGTTAGGCTGCTCAAACCAGGTGTTTCCTACTATGAACTCATTCATCTGTGCCCATTCTACAAGCTTCCCCCCTCTTTCGTTTTGTGTACCAAGGCCATGAGGTCCAACTATATCCTCCACCCTATCCTGTCCCACTTTAGCATTAAAATCTCCCATTATGACTGTAACTTCCTGTGATTTACATTGGACCTTGGCCATCTCTAAAACTTCGTAGAAGTTGTCGATGTCTTCCTGAGTACTTGCGGATGTTGGTGCATACACCTGTATGATGTTGATATCAAAAGGTTTCCCTCCGAATTTGACCAGTAAAACTCTGTCGGACACTGCCCAGTATCCTTTAACTGCTTTTGATTTGTCTTTGTCCATTATGATGCCTACTCCTCTTTCATGTGAATTACCACCAGAGTATATCACTGTATATTCTCCTGATGTTATCATGCCTGCCCCCTTCCATCTCATTTCCCCTAGTCCTAAATGGTGATCAGTAAAAAACATGAAATCCCCTCATGCAAAATAACAGCAAACGGCACAACCTTGAGACAGGTTCATAAGTTTAAATATATGGGAACGATCATTTCACCAGACGGCAGATGCGCATCAGAAATAGCCATTAGAATTGGCCAAGCCAAAACAGTATTCAAAAAGATGAAAAGCATTCTTACGAAGAAATGCCAGTCAATTAACATCAGGAAGAGAGTTCTTGAATATTATATAGATTCGATAATGTTATACGGCTGTGAGGTTTGGACAGTCAACAAGCAAAACCAGAACAAGATTGAGGCAGCCGAAATGTGGTTTCTAAGAAGAATGTTGAGAGGTCCATGGACAACAAAGAAAACAAACGAGACAGTCTTGATGGAGGAAGACACAAGAAGATCATTCATAAGGAAGATTAGGAAAAGACAGGCAACATTTATAGGCCATTTAATGAGAAAAGGGGAATGGAGCACCTGGTCACAACAGGAAAGCTGGAGGGAAAGAGACCACCAGGTAGACCCCGGGAGAAAATATTGGACGGACTTGCAGAATGGCTGAAGACAAAGAGGGTGGAAAAGGTGCTTGCAGCAACAGGGGATAGAGACAGATGGAAGGCCATGATCGCCAACGCCATGTGGCAAGGCACTTGATGATATATATATATATGTATATATATATATATATATATATATATATATATATATATATATATATATACATATCATTACACATATACATGCGTCAGTGGTGTGGCATTATTGCTGTGGGTCCCATCCAACACCTGGGGTGTCTTGTTAACTTACACACACTATCCCACGGCATTTAAAAATGGTATCATGGAAAGCAGGGCATTGGCCTGGCTGCCTTGGTGTAAAACATTGGACAGACAGGTTGATTTCCCAGTTTCCTCCCCTTAAAGGCCAATTAGCCATCTTGCCAATCTGAAGTCATGGTAAAAAAAAAAAAAAAGTATGTATGGCGCTTCACTGCGGCGACGCGCTCTCAAAGGAGAGAGCAGCCCGACTTTCACATGGTAAATCCATTTTGACAAAAGAAATGACTATGACATGTGACTATGAAATATGACTATGAAATGTGACTATGACATGTGACTATGAAATATGACTATGAAATGTGACTATGACATGTGACTATGACATGTGACTATGAAATATGACTATGAAATATGACTATGAAATATGACTATGACATGTGACTATGAAATATGACTTTGACATGTGACTATGAAATGTGACTATGAAATGTGACTATGACATGTGACTTTGACATGTGACTATGAAATATGACTATGAAATGTGACTTTGACATGTGACTATGAAATATGACTATGAAATATGACTATGACATGTGACTATGAAATATGACTATGAAATATGACTATGAAATATGACTATGACATGTGACTATGAAATATGACTTTGACATGTGACTATGAAATGTGACTATGACTATGAAATGTGACTATGACATGTGACTATGACATGTGACTATGAATTATGACTTTGAAATGTCATACCACAGAATCCACAGGACTTGGGGCAGATCTGGTTGGCGATGTCCTGAGCACAGTAGTGGGAGTTCACCAGGCTGGGACACAACAAGTCAAAGTCGTGACACGCTGGCTCTGGAGTGGGGCCTGTGCACCGACACATTGAAGACACATTACCTTCAACTATGTCTACCAGGAAGAGAGAGAGAGAGAGAGAGAGAGAGAGAGAGACAGAGAGACAGAGAGACAGAGAGACAGAGAATGAGACAGAGACAGAGACACGACACACAGACAGACAGACAAACAAACAGAGAGACAGAGACAGAGGGACAGAGAGAGAGAGAGAGAGAGTGGGAGAGAAAAAAAGAGAGAGAGACCGAGCGAGATGTCTGTAATGTTCATGGACTGCATCATGGTACAATGTACACATGGTGGGCTGCACAGGGCAGGTGTCATCATGGTAAGGGACACATGGTGGTCTGTACAGGGCAGGTGTCATCAGGGTACAAGGTACATATGGTGGGCTGTAGAGGGCAGGTGTCATCAGGGTACAAGGTACACATGGTGGGCTGTACAGGGCAGGTGTCATCAGGGTACAAGGTACACATGGTGGGCTGTACAGGGCAGGTGTCATCAGGGTACAAGGTACACATGGTGGGCTGTACAGGGCAGGTGTCATCATGGTAAGGGACACATGGTGGGCTGTACAGGGCAGGTGTCATCATGGTAAGGGACACATGGTGGGCTGTACAGGGCAGGTGTCATCATGGTAAGGGACACATGGTGGGCTGTACAGGGCAGGTGTCATCATGATAAGGGACACAT
>JAPXFY010000026.1:60154964-60157464 GCA_030674185.1 Monoplex corrugatus | reverse complement strand
GTCGTTAGTAAGGTTGCCCCTGTACGGCAGGCCCGAATGGAGGTTCAACGAAATCTGTTCAACGCTTTTCTATCTGCTGAACTTGTTGATATGAAAAATATTTCTTTTGTATCACATGAGAACCTTCGTACCACTCAACAATTTCTAAAAGACGACATTCACCCCACCACCAGAGGAAGTAGCATCATTGCAGGAAATCTTGGAAGACACATTCGAGACCTATTTTGGGAGACTCCAAGGAGAACATCAAGATCAAGATCATCACAGCTACACCCTTCCAGATTCTCCAGAGGACAGTACCACCCTTTTGACAACTACACACCATGGTGGCCGTATAATATGTTTTGAAATAACAGTATTACATATACAATACTTAATGTTCATGTCACAGGACTTTTTCCTCGTCATCTCTGACATTTCTTCTGCTGAAATTAAACAATAACTAGGTTTTAGTCCGACTATCAAGACTCGGTCAGACTATACACTCTGTACATTTGAAGACGTGAATGCCATTATTTTGATTTTTGGTTATTTGTTATCCCTTGTAATCTATTATCACCTTTATAAGTTATTCGTACGTTGGACTATGTAATTTTCTTTTTATTGATTTTGCTACAATTTTGTTATCTTTACTTTGTAGTCTAAGTAATTACGTAATTTTCTTTCTGTCCAGTTCTCCTGGACACAGAAAATCAAAGTATTCATTATTATCGACCATAAAAACAGTTAATAGAAAGTTGGAGATTAACCAATATCAGCAATGCGAAAACAATCCCAAGTCAAGTTTTTGCAATGGAATTGTAGATCCCTTTCCACCAATTCGGCTTACTTGGAGCATTTCCTAGCATCAAATAGGTGTGAAATTTTGATTCTACAGTCGATGAATGTTGTCGCTACCAAGCTTCCCAATTTCCCCAATTATTATTATCCTCCAGTCTATGAATGTGGGAATCACGGGAAGAAGGTATCCACCGCGATTTATATACTCAAAGAGTTACAATACTGCTTACTTACTTCCCCAGTTTTGAAATCAAGCGAAGATCTGCATGCTTGTGCTGCCACTGTCCAATTAAGCAATTCTCTAAACATTAACGTTTTGTCAGTCTACCTACCAACAGGTCCAAATGACCACAACACAGAATGGCTGCGCACTATCCAAGATCAGCAGCGTGGTAAATGGCTAATAGGTGGAGACTTTAATTCCCACTCCCCATTTTGGGAAAAGAACTGTTCTACTGTTACGAGCAATCGTTTGGTAGAAAATATCGTTGATAGTTCGCTTTACCTTCTAAATGATGGTAGTGTCACTAGGATCCCTGATGTTTCCAAACACAGGGCGACAGCCATCGATTTGTCTCTAATCTCACCAGAATTAGCACCATCCTGTACCTGGGAAACTCACAGAGACACTTTGGGAAGCGATCACCTACCTATCATCATAACCATAACTGACAAAAACATCAGGATGAAAGACAGCTCTCCTGAAATTATTCCAAAATATAATTACAAGCGTTCTGACTGGTCCTTATTTCGAACTGCTCTAGCTAATCAAGATTACAGACATTATGAAAGTGAAAATGTAGACATTATGTTTTCTAAATTCCAAGAGTCAATTTTAGCCGCTGCAGACCTATCGATTCCGAAACTCAAATCTTCTAGATCAAATAATCGATTGGGTAATGTTTGGTGGACAGAGGCATGTGAGAAAGCAGTTCAATATAAAAGGGAGAAATTCAAAATCTACATCAAAAGCCGGAAACCTGAGGATCATGTCGAAATGAAAAAAGCTAACATCCAATGTAACAAAATCATTGCTGAAGCAAAGAAAGATTATTGGGCATCATTCTGCACAAAAGAAATTTCAGATTTCAAAGATTTCCATAAAGTCTGGACGAAAATGAAACAAATGAAGGATGGAACCAACTTACCTAGGTGTCCGATAATGATTGAAACATGTAACACATTTCCTTCAGACATGGACAAAGCAGAAACTTTTGTGGATCTGTTCGCCAAAAACAGTAAAGTTGAAGGTTTATCTCCAGACTGCAAACATCACAGAGAAATGGAAGATTACAACCCAATCTACACTGATCCAGTACCACAGAATGATCTCTGGTTTAATTCTCCAATCACCTTAGAAGAGCTAAAAAACACAGTACTGTCTCTACACAACAAAAAGAGTTCGGTAGGTGTTGATGCAGTTTCGACTGAAATGATTAAACATCTCCCTGAAAGCTACCTTATTTTCCTACACAAAATTTTGCAGAAATGCTGGGTTACTGGAACTGTGCCACAAATCTGGCAAAAGTCTATAGTTATACCAATCTTAAAAACAGGAAAATCGAAAACCGATAAAAACAGTTACAGACCTATTGCTTTAACGTCCCATACAAGCAAACTAATGGAAAGATTGGTCTTAAACAGACTTTTACACTACTGTGATAAAAATAACGTTATTCCGGTAAACCAGGCAGGTTTTAGAAAAGGAAGATCCGCAGTT
>JAPXFY010000026.1:60127464-60147464 GCA_030674185.1 Monoplex corrugatus | reverse complement strand
GTTTACAGAATGACGACAGACAGAACATAAAGTGTACAGAGGGTTGTACTAGTTTACAGAATGACGACAGACAGAACATAAAGTGTACAGAGGGTTGTACTAGTTTACAGACATACGACAGACAGAACATAAAGTGTACAGAGGGTTGTACTAGTTTACAGACATACAACAGACAGAACATAAAGTACAGAGGGTTGTACTAGTTTACAGACATACGACAGACAGAACATAAAGTACAGAGAGGGTTGTACTAGTTTACAGACATACGACAGACAGAACATAAAGTGTACAGAGGGTTGTACTAGTTTACAGACATACAACAGACAGAACATAAAGTACAGAGAGGGTTGTACTAGTTTACAGACATACGACAGACAGAACATAAAGTGTACAGAGGGTTGTACTAGTTTACAGACATACAACAGACAGAACATAAAGTACAGAGAGGGTTGTACTAGTTTACAGACATATGACAGACAGAACATAAAGTACAGAGAGGGTTGTACTAGTTTACAGACATACGACAGACAGAACATAAAGTACAGAGAGGGTTGTACTAGTTTACAGACATACAACAGACAGAACATAAAGTACAGAGAGGGTTGTACTAGTTTACAGACATACGACAGACAGAACATAAAGTACAGAGAGGGTTGTACTAGTTTACAGACATACGACAGACAGAACATAAAGTGTACAGAGGGTTGTACTAGTTTACAGACATACAACAGACAGAACATAAAGTACAGAAGGGTTGTACTAGTTTACAGACATATGACAGACAGAACATAAAGTTACAGAGGGTTGTACTAGTTTACAGACATACGACAGACAGAACATAAAGTGTACAGAGGGTTGTACTAGTTTACAGACATATGACAGACAGAACATAAAGTACAGAGAGGGTTGTACTAGTTTACAGACATATGACAGACAGAACATAAAGTGTACAGAGGGTTGTACTAGTTTACAGACATATACAGACAGAACATAAAGTACAGAGAGGGTTGTACTAGTTTACAGACATACGACAGACAGAACATAAAGTGTACAGAGGGTTGTACTAGTTTACAGACATACGACAGACAGAACATAAAGTGTACAGAGGGTTGTACTAGTTTACAGACATACGACAGACAGAACATAAAGTGTACAGAGGGTTGTACTAGTTTACAGACATACAACAGACAGAACATAAAGTACAGAGAGGGTTGTACTAGTTTACAGACATAGACAGACAGAACATAAAGTGTACAGAGGGTTGTACTAGTTTACAGACATACGACAGACATAACATAAAGTGTACAGAGGGTTGTACTAGTTTACAGACATACAACAGACAGAACATAAAGTGTAGAGAGGGTTGTATTAGTTTACAGACATATGACAGACAGAACATAAAGTGTAGAAATGGTTGTACTAGTTTACAGACATACGACAGACAGAACATAAAGTACAGAGAGGGTTGTACTAGTTTAAGACATACGACAGACAGAACATAAAGTGTACAGAGGGTTGTACTAGTTTAAGGACATATGACAGACAGAACATAAAGTGTACAGAGGGTTGTACTAGTTTACAGACATACGACAGACAGAACATAAAGTGAGAAATGGTTGTACTAGTTTACAGACATACGACAGACAGAACATAAAGTGTACAGAGGGTTGTACTAGTTTTGCAGAAATGCGACAGACAGACACACCACATTCAGAAGAAGGGTGGACTTCAAGTAGATATTGTAGACCAGCTCCAGCCATTGGATATGACATTTGTTATGACTGCCACTCTCATCTAGTATCAGGACTGTACAGCCATTGGATATGACATTTGTTATGACTGTCACTCTCATCTAGTATCAGGACTGTACATGTACAGCCATTGGATATGACATTTGTTATGACTGTCACTCTCATCTAGTATCAGGACTGTACATGTACAGCCATTGGATATGACATTTGTTATGACTGCCACTCTCATCTAGTATCAGGACTGTACAGCCATTGGTTATGACATTTGTTATGACTGCCACTCTCATCTAGTATCAGGACTGTACATGTACAGCCATTGGATATGACATTTGTTATGACTGCCACTCTCATCTAGTATCAGACTGTACAGCCATTGGATATGACATTTGTTATGACTGCCACTCTCATCTAGTATCAGGACTGTACAGCCATTGGTTATGACATTTGTTATGACTGTCACTCTCATCTAGTATCAGGACTGTACAGCCACATCCAGCGCCGTTACCACGAATGGCTTCTGTCCAGCATGATAGTAGAAAACCCTTAAACATGTCAGCTGATGGTGCTGTTACCATGAATGGCTTCTGTCCAGCATGATAGTAGAAAACCCTTAAACCTGTCAGCTGATGGAGCTGTTACCATGAATGGCTTCTATTCACCATCATAGTATAAAACCCTTAATCTCTGCAGCTGATGGATGCCTCTTGTCAGGGTGTTGCTGAGTTAGAGCTACCTCCCTCACCGCTTTACCTGTCCCCAGTGTTGAAGAACGTTAGGACCTGCTGACAAGTGGGAACACTGGAGTCTGACGTAGGGTTTTGCTTTTACGTCAGTACGTTACCAGAGAACAAGATTAAAAAAAAAAACGGGGCGTGCACGGTTGTCATAAATAATATGACTTAAATTGCACATCCCTCTTTATAAAGACTGTAGTTATAGATCCTTCCCTGAAAATCCATTTCATTAGTATATGTCTGTTAAAAGAAAACGGGGGAACAAACACATAACACATAGCAATGAAAACCTATACTACCTGTGAAAGAATAATAATAATAATTACAATATTTATATAGCGCAAAATCTTGATAAAATCAAATCTAAGCGCTGAAGCAGACACACACGCAGGCACGCACGCTCGCACACACACGCACGCACACATACAGACACACACACACACACACACACACACACACACACACACACACCCACACACACGCATGGCTATAAATGGGGAGAAAGAATAAAAGCAATAAAAGCAAGAATAAAAGCAATGGAAAATTATAGAGAGCATAGCATACAATTATATATATAACCATGTGATTCCCTCCGAGAAGATACAAGGTCACAAAAATAAACATGATAGATTGCTTTGAGTTACAAATGCCAAACGAACATTGCTTTGAGTTACAAATCACTAACGAGCATTGCTTTGAGTTACAAATCCAAAACGAGCATTACTTTCAGTTACAAATCCCAAACAAGCATTACTTTGAGTTACAAATCATTAACGAGCATTGCTTTGAGTTACAAATCACTAGCGAGCATTGCTTTGAGTTACAAGTCACTAACAAGCATTACTTTGAGTTACAAGTCACTAACGAGCATTGTTTTGAGTTACAAGTCACTAACGAGCATTGCTTTGAGTTACAAGTCACTAACGAGCATTGCTTTGAGTTACAAGTCACTAACGAGCATTGCTTTGAGTTACAAATCACTAACGAGCATTGCTTTGAGTTACAAATCCCAAACGAGCATTACTTTGAGTTACAAATCCCAAACAAGCAATACTTTGAGTTACAAGTCACTAACGAGCATTGCTTTGAGTTACAAATCACTAACAAGCATTACTTTGAGTTACAAGTCACTAACGAGCATTGCTTTGAGTTACAAATCCCAAACGAACATTGTTTTGAGTTACAAGTCACTAACGAGCATTGCTTTGAGTTACAAATCACTAACAAGCATTGCTTTGAGTTACAAGTCACTAACGAGCATTGTTTTGAGTTACAAGTCACTAACGAGCATTGCTTTGAGTTACAAATCACTAACAAGCATTACTTTGAGTTACAAATCACTAACGAGCATTACTTTGAGTTACAAATCACTAACGAGCATTGTTTTGAATTACAAGTCACTAACGAGCATTGCTTTGAGTTACAAATCACTAACAAGCATTGCTTTGAGTTACAAATCACTAACGAGCAGTGCTTTGAGTTACAAATCACTAACGAGCATTGCTTTGAGTTACAAATCCAAAACAAGCATTGCTTTGAGTTACAAATCCCAAACGAGCATTGCTTTGAGTTACAAATCAGTAACACGCAGTGCTTTGAGTTACAAATCACTAACAAGCAGAGCTTTGAGTTACAAATCACTAACGAGCATTTCTTTGAGTTACAAATCACTAACGAGCATTGCTTTGAGTTACAAATCACTAACGAGCATTGCTTTGAGTTACAAGTCACCAACGAGCATTGCTTTGAGTTACAAATCACTAACGAGCATTGCTTTGAGTTACAAGTCACTAACGAGCATTGCTTTGAGTTAGAAATCACTAACAAGCATTGCTTTGAGTTACAAATCACTAACGAGCATTGCTTTGAGTTACAAGTCACTAACGAGCATTGCTTTGAGTTACAAGTCACTAACGAGCATTGCTTTGAGTTACACGTCACTAACAAGCAGTGCTTTGAGTTACAAATCACTAACGAGCATTGCTTTGAGTTACAAATCACTAACGAGCATTGCTTTGAGTTACAAATCCCAAACGAACATTACTTTGAGTTACAAATCACTATCAAGCAGTGCTTTGAGTTACAAATCACTAACGAGCATTGCTTTGAGTTACAAATCACTAACGAGCATTGCTTTGAGTTACAAATCCAAAACGAGCATTGCTTTGAGTTACAAATCCCAAACGAGCATTGCTTTGAGTTACAAATCAGTAACACGCAGTGCTTTGAGTTACAAATCACTAACAAGCAGAGCTTTGAGTTACAAATCACTAACGAGCATTTCTTTGAGTTACAAATCACTAACGAGCATTGCTTTGAGTTACAAATCTCTAACGAGCATTGCTTTGAGTTACAAGTCACCAACGAGCATTGCTTTGAGTTACAAATCCCAAACGAGCATTACTTTGAGTTACAAATCCCAAACAAGCATTGCTTTGAGTTACACGTCACTAACAAGCAGTGCTTTGAGTTACAAATCACTAACGAGCATTGCTTTGAGTTACAAATCACTAACGAGCAGTGCTTTGAGTTACAAATCACTAACGAGCAGTGCTTTGAGTTACAAATCACTAACGAGCATTGCTTTGAGTTACAAATCCCAAACGAGCATTGCTTTGAGTTACAAATCCCAAACGAGCATTGCTTTGAGTTACAAATCAGTAACACGCAGTGCTTTGAGTTAGAAATCACTAACAAGCATTGCTTTGAGTTACAAATCACTAACGAGCATTTCTTTGAGTTACAAATCACTAACGAGCATTGCTTTGAGTTACAAATCACTAACGAGCATTGCTTTGAGTTACAAGTCACCAACGAGCATTGCTTTGAGTTACAAATCCCAAACGAGCATTACTTTGAGTTACAAATCCCAAACAAGCATTGCTTTGAGTTACACGTCACTAACAAGCAGTGCTTTGAGTTACAAATCACTAACGAGCATTGCTTTGAGTTACAAATCACTAACGAGCATTGCTTTGAGTTACAAATCCCAAACGAGCATTACTTTGAGTTACAAATCACTATCAAGCAGTGCTTTGAGTTACAAATCACTAACGAGCAGTGCTTTGAGTTACAAATCACTAACGAGCATTGCTTTGAGTTACAAATCCAAAACGAGCATTGCTTTGAGTTACAAATCCCAAACGAGCATTGCTTTGAGTTACAAATCAGTAACACGCAGTGCTTTGAGTTACAAATCACTAACAAGCAGAGCTTTGAGTTACAAATCACTAACGAGCATTTCTTTGAGTTACAAATCACTAACGAGCATTGCTTTGAGTTACAAATCACTAACGAGCATTGCTTTGAGTTACAAGTCACCAACGAGCATTGCTTTGAGTTACAAATCACTAACGAGCATTGCTTTGAGTTACAAGTCACTAACGAGCATTGCTTTGAGTTACAAATCACTAACAAGCATTGCTTTGAGTTACAAATCACTAACGAGCATTGCTTTGAGTTACAAGTCACTAACGAGCATTGCTTTGAGTTACAAGTCACTAACGAACATTTCTTTGAGTTACACGTCACTAACAAGCAGTGCTTTGAGTTACAAATCACTAACGAGCATTGCTTTGAGTTACAAATCCCAAACGAGCATTACTTTGAGTTACAAATCCCAAACGAGCATTACTTTGAGTTCCAAATCACTATCAAGCAGTGCTTTGAGTTACAAATCACTAACGAGCAGTGCTTTGAGTTACAAATCACTAACGAGCATTGCTTTGAGTTACAAATCCAAAACGAGCATTGCTTTGAGTTACAAATCCCAAACGAGCATTGCTTTGAGTTTCAAATCAGTAACACGCAGTGCTTTGAGTTACAAATCACTAACAAGCAGAGCTTTGAGTTACAAATCACTAACGAGCATTTCTTTGAGTTACAAATCACTAACGAGCATTGCTTTGAGTTACAAAGCACTAACGAGCATTGCTTTGAGTTACAAGTCACCAACGAGCATTGCTTTGAGTTACAAATCACTAACGAGCATTGCTTTGAGTTACAAATCTCAAACTAGCATTACTTTGAGTTACAAATCACTAACGAGCATTGCATTGAGTTACAAATCACTAACGAGCATTACTTTGAGTTACAAATCACTAACAAGCATTACTTTGAGTTACAAATCACTAACGAGCATTACTTTGAGTTACAAATCACTAACGAGCAGTGCTTTGAGTTACAAATCACTAACGAGCATTACTTTGAATTACAAGACACTAACAAGCAATAATTTGAGTTACACGTCACTAACGAGCATTGCTTTGAGTTACAAATCACTAACGAGCAGTGCTTTGAGTTACAAATCACTAACGAGCAATACTTTGAGTTACAAGACACTAACGAGCATTGCTTTGGGTTACAAATCACTAACGAGCATTACTTTGAGTTACAAATCACTAACGAGCATTACTTTGGGTTACACGTCACTAACGAGCATTGCTTTGAGTTACACGCCACTAACGAGCATTGCATTCAGTTACAAATCACTAACGAGCATTGCTTTGAGTTACACGTCACTAACGAGCATTGCATTCAGTTACAAATCACTAACGAGCATTGCTTTGAGTTACACGTCACTAACGAGCATTGCATTCAGTTACAAATCTCTAACGAATATTGCTTTGATTTATAAGGCCTTAACGACTATTGATTTGAATTATAAATGTCTAATGAATGATGTCACATACATTGTCTTTTTAATTTATTTCACCCACTAATTTTATACATGGACAATGCTTAAACGCAGTGACAAATAGACATAGAGACAGGTAGACACGTTAGATACACAGACATTCGCACAGACAGACAGACAGACAGACAGACAGACAGACAGACAATTATATGCTTTTTCTTGATATAATGTCGAGGACGGAGAAGACAGTTTATAGTCCACCCTGTAACAGTTTTACAAAATGAAAAATACACAAATAAAAGTCGTAAAGAATCAACAGTAAACGAAAGAACAGACAAAAGACTAATGACATAACAGATGATATATTCTTGCAGATAAACAAAACACATAGGATTTCACACACACACGAAAAAAACAATTCAAGTCGTTGGCTAGCAAATGGTACATGGAGATTGGTTTAAGTAACAGACAAAGGTTATCCCATAACCCGGAGGTCCTTGGTGAGTGAAGTGATGGAGACCTCAGCTCCGGGATCAGCATTACGAGGATGATACTCATCGCCCTCTCTCTCTCTCTCTCTCTCTCTCTCTCTCTCTCTCTCTCTCTCTCTCTCTCGCACTGCTTTACATTTCCTAACCATGAAAAGGGCCAGGTACCCATTCACAACTGGGTGGACAACAAACCGCAGGCACAAAATTTTACCCGAGTCAGATTCGCACTCTGGCGGTTACATTGAAAACTAGAGGTGTACCTCTGTGCCAGCCAGACCTCCTTGTTTGGCACTCGACACACTAAATAGATAGCAAAGGCAGGAGACCAGAGGGACCAGTCAGGTCACAGGATCAGCTACAACAGATCAGTTTCATCATCAGATCAGTAGGAAAAAGACAACCACCATCTTTCCAGAGAACAGCAAGTGTTCCTGGTGTGACTCCGCACCAGCCTTAACCATTTCAGTGCCAATATGAACCGCAAGTTCAAACAGATGCCGTCACTAATCTGCCTCTGTGGTTAGGAGGACCAGACAGCGGAACAAATATTGCAACGGTGTCGCCTCTGTCAAGGAGATATAGAGACAAGTTCACTGGCAGCCAGCAAGAACTGGAGAAGCCAGCTACAACCATTGCTAGATGTGGTCTGATCGTGTGGACAGCGAACGATAGAAGAAGAAGAAGAAGGAGAAGACGAAGAGAAGAAAGAAGAAGAAGAAAGAAGAAGAAGAACGAATAAGAACAAACGAAGAAGAAGAAAAAGAGACGAGACGAGAGACACGACACGAAAGAAGAAGAAGAAGAAGAAGAAGAATGACGAAAGAAGTAGACGAGACGACAAAAGAAGAATTGGAAGAAGAAGAAGAAGAAGAAGAATTGCGAAAAAGAAGAACGAAGTGACGAAGAAGAAGAATTGCGAAGAAGAAGAATTGCGAAGAAGAAGAATTGCGAAGAGAAATTGCGAAGATGAAGAAGAAGAATTGCGAAGAAGAAGAAGAAGAATTGCGAAGAATTGCGAAAGAAAAGAAGAAGAAGAAGAATTGCGAAAGAAGAAGAAGAAGAAGCGAAGAAGAAGAAGAAGAAGAAGAAGAAGAAGAAGAATTGCGAAGAAGAAGAAGAAGAATTGCGAAGAAAGAAGAAGAAAGCGAAGAAGAAGTTGCGAAGAAGAAGAATTGCGAAGAAGAAGAAGAAGAAGAAATGAGAAGAAGAATTGCGAAGAAGAAGAATTGCGAAGAAGAAGAATGAAGAAGAAGAAGAAGAAGAATTGCGAAGAAGAAGAAGAATTGCGAAGAAGAAGAATTGCGAAGAAGAAGAAGAAGAATTGCGAAGAAGAAGAAGAATTGCGAAGAAGAAGAATGCGAAGAAAAGAAGAGAATTGCGAAGAAGAAGAAGAATGCGAAGAAGAAGAAGAAAAAGAAGAAGAAGAAGAAGAAGAAGAAGAAGAAGAAGAAGAAGAAGAAGAAGAAGAAGAAGAAGAAGAAGAAGAAGAAGAATGAAGAAGAAGAAGAAGAAGAAGAAGAAGAATCGAAGAAGAAGAAGAAGAAGAAGAAGAAGAAGAGAAGAAGAAGAAAGAAGAAGAAGAAGAAGAAGAAGAAGAAGAAGAGAAGAAGAAGAGGAGGAGGAACAAGAACAAGAACAAGAACAAGAACAAGAACAAGAACAAGAACAAGAACAAGAAGACGGATCATGTTTTCCTCTTGACAATAAACGTTTTGAATACTGTCTGCTGACAGCAAACACAGCAAGACAAACCAGAAGAAGTAGCGGTGCAACGTTACTGTCTCACCTGTCTCTTACCTGTCCTGCTGCCTGTCCCCTGTCCAGAGCCAAGTGACCATTCCACCCCGCCAACCACCCGCTGAAGTACCTCCACCCGTTCTCGCTGACAGCGCGGAGGGCGGGAAGGAGGGAGGTGGTGACAGTGCTGGAGGTTGTTACAACGGGTGATAAGGAATACGGCCCGGACAGGACTGATAAGAAGGAGCAGTATCAGACACGGACTGACGTGCGCAGTGGTCAAACAGGTAGACTTCAGTGGTCAAACAGGTAGACGTCAGGTAGACGTCAGTGGTCAAACAGGTACACGTCAGAGGTCAAACAGGTAGACGTCAGTGGTCAAACAGGTAGACGTCAGTGGTCAAACAGGTAGACGTCAGTGGTCAAACAGGTAGACGTCAGTGGTCAAACAGGTAGACGTCAGTGGTCAAACAGGTAGACGTCAGTGGTCAAACAGGTAGACGTCAGTGGTCAAACAGGTAGACGTCAGTGGTCAAACAGGTAGACGTCAGTGGTCAAACAGGTAGACGTCAGTGGTCAAACAGGTAGACGTCAGGGAGACATCAGTGGTCAAACAGGTAGACGGTCAGTGGCCAAACAGGTAGACGTCAGTGGTCAAACATGTAGACGTCAGTGGTCAAACAGGTAGACGTCAGTGGTCAAACAGGTAGACGTCAGTGGTCAAACAGGTAGACGTCAGTGGTCAAACAGGTAGACGTCAGTGGTCAAACAGGTAGACGTCAGTGGTCAAACAGGTAGACGTCAGTGGTCGCTGGGTTCAGTCCGTCTCCACATCACCTGGTGTACAAAAGAATGGAGATGTTTACCATCTCCCGGTCAGATCGTGTGAATACCCGTTTGCAACATATCAGGTATGCTCATTAGAGACCCTGTAAGTCACGACAGTGTTGGCTGGCTTATGGACACGTGACAACATCCAGCATGCACCAGCATGCACCAGCACGCACACCCCAACAGACAGGGGCAAGTAGCACCATACTGCATGTGTACTGCAGGCAAAACACAAAACATCCAGCATGCACCAGCATGCACACCCCAACAGACAGGGGCAAGTAGCACCATACTGCATGTGTACTGCAGGCAAAACACAAAACACCAGCATTAACCAGCATGCACACCCCAACAGACAGGGGCAAGTAACACCATACTGCATGTGTACTGTAGACAAAACACAAAAAAACTGGCATGCACCAGCACGCACACCCCAACAGACAGGGCAGGTAAGTGTTGTAACACCATGCTGTATGTGTACTGCAGGCAAAACACAAAACACCTGGCTGCACACATCTGAGAACAGATATCGTAACGAAAAAGAAAAAGAAAAAAGAAAGAAGAAAAAGGACCCGAAATTTTCAGGAGCGGGTAGATTGGTTGAAAGATTCGTAAATTCAGCAGATGGGTGGTGGTGGTGGTGGTGGTGGTTGGTGGTGGTGGTGGGAAAGTGGAGGTGGATGAGGAGGGGCAGAGAGAGGGGCCACAGGAAATAGGTTGTGGCAATGTGCACGTGGGTTGGCAGAGAGAGGGGCCACAGGGAACAGGTGTGGCAATGTGCACGTGGGCTGGCACAGAGAGGGGCCACAGGGAACAGGTGTGGCAATGTACACGTGGGCTGGCAGAGAGAGGGGCCACAGGAAATAGGTTTGGCCATGTGTACGTGGGCTGGCAGAGAGAGGGGCCACAGGAAACAGGTGTGGCAATGTGTACGTGGGCTGGCAAAGAGAGGGGCCACAGGAAATAGGATGTGGCCATGTGTACGTGGGCTGGCAGAGAGAGGGGCCACAGGAAACAGATGTGGCAATGTGTACGTGGGCTGGCAGAGAGAGGGGCCACAGGAATCAGATGTGGCAATGTGTACGTGGGCTGGCAAAGAGAGGGGCCACAGGAATCAGATGTGGCAATGTGTACGTGGGCTGGCAGAGAGAGGGGCCACAGGAAATAGGTGTGGCAATGTGTACGTGGGTTGGCAAAGAGAGGGGCCACAGGAAACAGATGTGGCAATGTGTACGTGGGCTGGCAGAGAGAGGGGCCACAGGAATCAGATGTGGCAATGTGTACGTGGGCTGGCAAAGAGAGGGCCACAGGAATCAGATGTGGCAATGTGTACGTGGGCTGGCAGAGAGAGGGGCCACAGGAATCAGATGTGGCAATGTGTACGTGGGCTGGCAGAGAGAGGGGCCACAGGAATCAGATGTGGCAATGTGTACGTGGGTTGGCAGAGAGAGGGGCCACAGGAAATAGGTGTGGCAATGTGTACGTGGGCTGGCAAAGAGAGGGGCCACAGGAAACAGGTGTGGCAATGTGTACGTGGGCTGGCAGAGAGAGGGGCCACAGGAATCAGATGTGGCAATGTGTACGTGGGCTGGCAGAGAGAGGGGCCACAGGAATCAGATGTGGCAATGTGTACGTGGGCTGGCAGAGAGAGGGGCCACAGGAAATAGGTGTGGCAATGTGTACGTGGGCTGGCAAAGAGAGGGGCCACAGGAAACAGGTGTGGCAATGTGTACGTGGGCTGGCAGAGAGAGGGGCTACAGGAATCAGATGTGGCAATGTGTACGTGGGCTGGCAGAGAGAGGGGCCACAGGAATCAGATGTGGCAATGTGTACGTGGGCTGGCAGAGAGAGGGGCCACAGGAAACAGGTGTGGCCATGTGTACGTGGGCTGGCAGAGAGAGGGGCCACAGGAATCAGATGTGGCAATGTGTACGTGGGCTGGCAGAGAGAGGGGCCACAGGAATCAGATGTGGCAATGTGTACGTGGGCTGGCAGAGAGAGGGGCCACAGGAAACAGGTGTGGCCATGTGTACGTGGGCTGGCAGAGAGAGGAGCCACAGGAATCAGATGTGGCAATGCGTACGTGGGCTGGCAGAGAGAGGGGCCACAGGAATCAGATGTGGCAATGTGTACGTGGTCTGGCAGAGAGAGGGGCCACAGGAAACAGGTGTGGCCATGTGTACGTGGGCTGGCAGAGAGAGGGGCCACAGGAATCAGATGTGGCAATGTGTACGTGGGCTGGCAGAGAGAGGGGCCACAGGAATCAGATGTGGCAATGTGTACGTGGGCTGGCAGAGAGAGGGGCCACAGGAATCAGATGAGGCAATGTGTACGTGGGCTGGCAGAGAGAGGGGCCACAGGAAACAGGTGTGGCCATGTGTACGTAGGCTGGCAGAGAGAGGGGCCACAGGAAATAGGTGTGGCAATGTGTACGTGGGCTGGCAGAGAGAGGGGCCACAGGAAACAGGTGTGGCAATGTGCATGTGAGCTGATTACAAGATTACTGTAGGAGGCAGGAGGGGGGTACACATACAGGGTGGTGGTGGTGGTGGTGGTTGTTCAACAAGTGAAAGAGTACATGTGTCTGACTGCACGCAACATATCGCCAGTACGTGTACTCACTGACTCCTTTGTCTGGGTGCCTAGATATCGGGGGATAAAAAACGACATTGGGTATATTTGTCTTCTTTACTTTTCTCTCCCCACTTTTCTCCCCGTGTTAGCGGCACAACAGCACAATTCTGACACCACAGAAACTACTCTGCACTGAAGGTCATCATGGTGCAAATCAATCCATGAGAAAAACTGGACGACTGGTCAACACAGTGCAAATCAATCTATGAGAAAAAATGGACGACTGCCCTTCTTGCTAGGTTTGGTCACGTCAACTGCTATGACACACTGTCCAAGGCCATTGTTCAAGGACACTTTTTTTCTTCGGTATAAATACATAGAAAGGAGGACCTCTTGTATAGGTACGGTATAGATACATAGACAGGACATGTTGTATATGTATGGTATAGATACATAGACAGGACATGTTGTATAGGTACGGTATAGATACATAGACAGGACATGTTGTATATGTATGGTATAGATACATAGACAGGACATGTTGTATATGTATGGTATAGATACATAGACAGGACATGTTGTATAGGTATGGTATAGATACATAGACAGGACATGTTGTATAGGTACGGTATAGATACATAGACAGGACATGTTGTATATGTACGGTATAGATACATAGACAGGACATGTTGTATAGGTACGGTATAGATACATAGACAGGACATGTTGTATATGTACGGTATAGATACATAGACAGGACATGTTGTATAGGTACGGTATAGATACATAGGACATGTTGTATAGGTACGGTATAGATACATAGACAGGACATGTTGTATAGGTACGGTATAGATACATAGACAGGACATGTTGTATAGGTACGGTATAGATACATAGACAGGACATGTTGTATAGGTACGGTATAGATACATAGACAGGACATGTTGTATAGGTACGGTATAGATACATAGACAGGACATGTTGTATAGGTACGGTATAGATACATAGACAGGACATGTTGTATAGGTACGGTATAGATACATAGGACATGTTGTATAGGTACGGTATAGATACATGTACATAGACAGGATATGTTGTATAGGTACGGTATAGATACATGTACATAGACAGGACATGTTGTATAGGTACGGTATAGATACATGTACATAGACAGGACATGTTGTATAGGTACGGTATAGATACATAGACAGGACATGTTGTATATGTACGGTATAGATACATAGACAGGACATGTTGTATATGTACGGTATAGATACATAGACAGGACATGTTGTATAGGTACGGTATAGATACATAGACAGGACATGTTGTATATGTACGGTATAGATACATAGACAGGACATGTTGTATATGTACGGTATAGATACATAGACAGGACATGTTGTATAGGTACGGTATAGATACATAGACAGGACATGTTGTATAGGTACGGTATAGATACATAGACAGGACATGTTGTATATGTATGGTATAGATACATAGACAGGACATGTTGTATATGTATGGTATAGATACATAGACAGGACATGTTGTATATGTACGGTATAGATACATAGACAGGACATGTTGTATATGTATGGTATAGATACATAGACAGGACATGTTGTATATGTATGGTATAGATACATAGACAGGACATGTTGTATATGTATGGTATAGATATATAGACAAGACATGTTGTATGTGTACGGTATAGATACATAGACAGGACATGTTGTATAGGTACGGTATAGATACATAGACAGGACATGTTGTATATGTACGGTATAGATACATAGACAGGACATGTTGTATATGTATGGTATAGATACATAGACAGGACATGTTGTATAGGTACGGTATAGATACATAGACAGGACATGTTGTATAGGTACGGTATAGATACATAGACAGGACATGTTGTATATGTACGGTATAGATACATAGACAGGACATGTTGTATATGTATGGTATAGATACATAGACAGGACATGTTGTATAGGTACGGTATAGATACATAGACAGGACATGTTGTATATGTATGGTATAGATACATAGACAGGACATGTTGTATATGTATGGTATAGATACATAGACAGGACATGTTGTATATGTATGGTATAGATACATAGACAGGACATGTTGTATATGTATGGTATAGATACATAGACAGGACATGTTGTATATGTATGGTATAGATACATAGACAGGACATGTTGTATATGTATGGTATAGATACATAGACAGGACATGTTGTATAGGTAAAAGACAGTTCTCCATAACACCATGCCCAAGCATGCTCCCTGTAGCGGACACTTGGCACTGTTACAGCTGCAGAAAAACCGACAGTTAAGGTGCGTCAACCATTGTCGATCCTGAGCGAAGGAGGCTTACTAGAGGTAATAAAATAATAATAATAATAATAATAATAATAATAATAATAATATAATAATAATAATATAATAATAATAATAATAATAATAATAATAATAACAATAATGATAATAATAATAATAATGATAATAACAATAATAATGAGAGAAGAATTGCGAAGAAAGAAGAAGAATTGCAGAAGAAGAAGAGAAGAAGAAGAAGAAGAATGAAGAAGAAGAAGAAGAAGAAGAAGAAGAAGAAGAAGAAGAAGAAGAAGAGAAGAAGAAGAAGAAGAAGAAGAAGAAGAAGAAGAAGAAGAAGAAGAAGAAGAAGAAGAAGAAGAAGAAGAAGAAGAAGAAAGAAGAAGAAGAAGAAGAAGAAGAAGAAGAAGAAGAAGAAGAAGAAGAAGAAGAAGAAGAAGAAGAAGAAGAAGAAGAAGAAGAAGAAGAAGAAGAAGAAGAAGAAGAAGAAGAAGAAGAAGAAGAAGAAGAAGAAGAAGAAGAAGAGAAGAAGAAGAAGAAGAAACAGCTTTTGCATAGCGCTATTCTCAGTTCGACTCACTTCGCTATCGCATACATAATGTCATTCACATACCAACAACATCATTTTTCAATCACATACATGCACACACACACACACACACACACACACACACACACACACACACACACACACACACACACACACACACACACACACACACACACACACACACACGCACACACACACACACACACACAAACCCAACAAAACAAAAACAAAAAAAGACAGGCCGACTTCCATATTTACTGTTGCTCATCGTCTTATGTTAAAACAATAGCAAGCAGCATACTGCAAAATAATTCAAAATTAAATAAAATTCCTCGCAAAATATAAAGTACCATACTTCATCATGAATATATCAAAGTCATTATGAGTCATTCTTGTTCAGTGTTATTGTTCAAACTTATGTGGAGTTCGAAATTGATATATTCTTGAATTTATCTTTGAAGATTAGGAAAGATAAACAACAGTTATAGGACATTTTATGAGACGAGGGAAATTTGAGAATTTGGTCACAACAGGAAAGTAGAGGGGAGAAGAACACCAGTTAGACCAGGGAGAAATATTAAAACAGTTTTGCTGAGTGGATGAGGACAGAAAGGGTAGGAGATGTACTTGCAGCGCCAAAAGACAGATTTGTATGGAGGGCCATGATCGCCAACGCCATGCGGCAGGGCACTTGATGACGATGATGATATATATGCCATGTGACGATAGACCAATGACGGCTGCAAACTGTGCCGTCTAGTGATAAGGCATATTGGTCTTCAGCGCCTAGTGGGGGTCTTCAGCTAGACCACAAGACCTACCCTGGACACATAATTATGTCCTTCCACAGCTACTGTAAGGGTAGAGGACCTTCAACTTCCGGTTCTGCTTCCACAGCTACTGTAAGGGTAGAAGACCTTCAACTTCGGTTCTGCTTCCACAGCTACTGTAAGGGTAGAAGACCTTCAACTTCCGGTTCTGCTTCCACAGCTACTGCAAGGGTAGAAGACCTTCAACTTCCGGTTCTGCTTCCACAGCTACTGTAAGGGTAGAAGACCTTCAACTTCGGGTTCTGCTTCCACAGCTACTGTAAGGGTAGAAGACCTTCAACTTGGGGTTCTGCTTCCACAGCTACTGTAAGGGTAGAAGACCTTCAACTTGGGGTTCTGCTTCCACAGCTACTGTAAGGGTAGAAGACCTTCAACTTCCGGTTCTGCTTCCACAGCTACTGTAAGGGTAGAAGACCTTCAACTTCCGGTTCTGCTTCCACAGCTACTGTAAGGGTAGAAGACCTTCAACTTCCGGTTCTGCTTCCACAGCTACTACAAGGGTAGAAGACCTTCAACTTCCGGTTCTGCTTCCACAGCTACTACAAGGGTAGAAGACCTTCAACTTCGGTTCTGCTTCCACAGCTACTGCAAGGGTAGAAGACCTTCAACTTGGTTCTGCTTCCACACTACTGTAGGGGTAAAGACTTCAACTTGGGTCTCTTCAACTACTTCCTCGTCTGTTGCATATGGGCTGTTCTGCACTGTACTGTACTGTTCTGTTCTGTTCTGTTCTGTTTGTTCTGTTCTGTTCTGTTCTGTTCAGTTCTGTTCTGTTCTGTTCTGTTCTGCACTGTTCTGTTCTGTTCTGTTCTGTTCTGCACTGTTCTGTTCTGCACTGTTCTGTTCTGTTCTGTTCTATTCTGTTCTGTTCTATTCTGTTCTGTTCTGCACTGTTCTGTTCTGTTTATGTTCTGTTCTGTTCTGTTCTGCATTGTTCTGTTCTGTTCTGCACTGTTCTGTTCTGCACTGTTCTGTTCCGTTCTGCACTGTTCTGTTCTGTTCTGTTCTGCATTGTTCTGTTCTGCACTGTTCTGTTCTGCACTGTTCTGTTCCGTTCTGCACTGTTCTGTTCTGTTCTGCACTGTTCTGTTCTGTTCTGTTCTGTTCTGTTCTGCACTGTTCAAATGAGACTGTGTCCTGCACGCAATTCGGTCTGTGGCAAGCTGTGTTGCGGACAATGTCATCATAGTAGGTGAAGATGGTAGGTGAAGATGGTAGGTGCAGATGGTAGGTGCAGATGGTAGGTGCAGATGGTAGGTGCAGATGGTAGGTGCAGATGGTAGGTGAAGATGGTAGGTGAAGATGGTAGGTGAAGATGGTAGGTGAAGATGGTAGGTGCAGATGATAGGTGAAGATGATGCCGTGGTTGATAATAATACCAGTCTTAGAGAATCGTGTATCGTTTAAGTGGTCTTTGCTGGTCACAGTTTCCTTGCTTCCTCTCTCCACACGGGGACATCTTTAGGATGTCGTTGTACATGTACTCCATACGGACAACATGTCCTGTCCAATGAAACAGGTACTTGCTGAGTTGTTGACAGTCAATGCTCGGCAAGCCACGCGTCTTCAAAATTTGAAAGCTGAAAACTGGACATTGCCACGTGATGTAGATCTTATGCAGACGTCGTTGGTGGAACTGTTCCATTTTTTACCCACTGGACGATGCGGTAGGGAAGTTTTTAGTTCCGTTTTTATTATCCATTGTTTGGTGTCTGTGATCTGTATGTGACCGTGCGTTCGCGCTTGACAAAGGCTAGTTGGCCGAAAATTTGCGCTTGTTTTGTTGGACACGCGCTTATATTGGTTTTCTTGTTCTTCTGGTTCCTGTCCCACTTAATTAAATGTTTTTTTCGGCATATACTCCAGGTGTCACTGCAGTACTGCATGGTGCCCAGGACTGCTGCTGTATACACAGCCATTTGTAGCCACCCTGATGCCATAATAGAGCGTCAGTCTCTTTGTCAGACCTCTATATGATTTAATACCTCGTTGTTCCGGCTTGCCTGCATTGCTGACCAACACAAAGCATATTGAAAGTATTGAGGGGTGTTCAGTCCTCTCCCACTTTTCGTCTACTGACGCTTACAGTTCCACAGATCCAGTTTGATAATAAATCATTCATTTGATCTCTCTCTCTCTCTCGTGTATGTGTGTGTGCGTGTGTGTGTGTGTGTGTGTGTGTGTGTGTGTGTGTGTGTGTGTGTGTGTCGCGTACATGCGTGCGTGCGTGTGTGTGTGTGTATGTGTGTGTGTGTGTGTGCGTGCGTGCGTGTGTGTGTGTGTGTGTGTGTGTGTGTGCGTGTGTGTGTAGTGTGTGTGTGTGTGTGTGTGTGTGGTGAGAGAGAGAGAGAGAGAGGAGAGAGAGAGAGAGAGAGAGAGAGAGAGAGAGAGAGAGAGAGGACTGTACACGTTCTAGAGACAAACGTTTTCTATCACACCCTACAGTTTGCCCAACTGTCTGAATTGCTGCGTTTGACAAATGTCCATAGATAAACACTGTGCTGGAGTCGTTGTGTCCTAATCCAGCAGTATAAAATCCAAACAATGCACAGGGAGCACATCGTTTTGAAACATATTGTCTGCATGTCAGGTGATAAGCTGTTTCTCCGGAGACCTTCATGGTAACTAAAGATCTACACCCTCCTAACTTTCAGGGCCGTTCACAAAATCACGGTGACTATGACGACAGCCGAGTGTCTTGGACAGACGGCAAATAGCCACAGATATAAATCGTACCACTCTAATAACGTAGGGCAGGTGATCGAGATCATACGATCTTAGCGAGAGTAAAGTATAAAGATCAAAGGGCGAGGACCCAAGGTCACAGAATAACAGATTCTACACGTGCAACACGACACCAAATCCCGTGCTCATGTTCTGTCTGGTGGTTTGAGTAATGTCTGGAACACTGATGTCAGACGACAGACTGGGTGTTGTTATCAGTCGATGACTTATTCGGACCTGTTTCAAGGTGTTTGAATCTACCTGAAAAGTCAATTTATAACCTGTATCTGGAAGTCCCACAGAAAAAGGTTTACAGAAAGGTGTGTATGTTAGGGAAAGACAGTCCAGGGTATCACAGTTTGGCGATAACAATTTATTTTGTAACAAACCGAAGTTTGGAAGTTGTCTGCTTTGCACTTGCTGACCATGGCTAGCTGCCTGACAATGATGAGTTCGTCCGTTTTTCTCGCTGTGTTTCTTTAAGGTTCATTTTCAAAATTTACATTTCCGTTTTGTAATCTCTTAAACATAGAGCAAAGGAAATCTATTCAGATCAACCCGCCACGTCAAAGTGTTCGTATGGCTGTGTGGTCTGTAGGTAAGGACGTGACAGCAACGGTTTTCTCCGCCGTCTGTAGGGGCATGGAGCTTTAGCATACTATTTTATGAAATTGATTTGTAAAGTTTCAAACGCGTACGATTGAAAAGGCTAGACTTATGATTAAAATGTCATGAACAAACTTTCAAATAGAAGAGGGGTTTATTAAATGGAAGTAATCAGTCGAAAG
>JAPXFY010000026.1:60119964-60122464 GCA_030674185.1 Monoplex corrugatus | reverse complement strand
AGGATGTCAGCTATTTGTCTGACTTAACAATGCTGAGACATGTCACGATGTTGGCTATTTGTCTCACTTAACAATGCTGAGACATGTCACGATGTTGGCTATTTGTCTCACTTAACAATGCTGTGACATGTCACGATGTTGGCTGTTTGTCTGACTTAACAATGCTGTGACATGTCACGATGTTGGCTATTTGTCTCACTTAACAATGCTGTGACATGTCAGGATGTGGGCTATGGCCTACATGTATACTGTGGGCTGGGCAATAAGCAACAGGATGTGATTTGATTTGATTCAGGCGTCTTGGCAAAATTCAATGTGCGTTGGTAAAAGGAGTGTGTGCGTCATGAACACGCACGAACACACGTGCACTCGCATGGAAGAGTGCACTTGTACCTGTCCTCGGTGCGTATATACAGGCATACACTCACACACACACACAAGCTAATACTTGTGGTCACAGATAGTCCACTACATATATACGTGTGTGCGTGTTCTACATGTTCAAATGCACCTATGTAGATATGCTTTCATATGCTGGTGGGAAAATTGGATGCGTTCATAAATTCATGGATATGCATATGTTCATATTTACCTTTATGACCAGTTAAGATCACATATACATATGTGTATGAAAGCTACAATGTTCACATAAGGACAGGGTGAAGATTGTGGAGGTCTGGTGATGGACTATAAGTCTTCGCTTAGTGGCATAAGAACAATATTGTGTTCCAGATTGCCTCCCTTCCTCTTCCCTTTCTTTTCGTAATGTTGCTGTGAGGCGCTACCGAGTGCCAGTGGAACCTCTGCGGGCCTGCTATTCATCGACAGAACTCCTACCAGCCAGCCATTCATCGGCAGAACTCCTACAAGCCAGCCATTCATCGACAGAACTCCTGCTAACCAGCCATTTATCGACAGAACCCCTGCTAACCAGCCATTTATCGACAGAACCCCTGCTAACCAGCCATTTATCGACAGAACCCCTGCTAACCAGCCATTTATCGACAGAACCCTGCTAACCAGCCATTTATCGACAGAACCCTGCTAACCAGCCATTTATCGACAGAACCCCTGCTAACCAGCCATTTATCGACAGAACCCCTGCTAACCAGCCATTTATCGACAGAACCCCTGCTAACCAGCCATTTATCGACAGAACCCCTGCTAACCAGCCATTTATCGACAGAACCCCTGCTAACCAGCCATTTATCGACAGAACCCCTGCTAACCAGCCATTTATCGACAGAACCCCTGCTAACCAGCCATTCATCGACAGAACCCCTGCTAACCAGCCATTTATCGACAGAACCCCTGCTAACCAGCCATTCATCGACAGAACCCCTGCTAACCAGCCATTCATCGACAGAACCCCTGCTAACCAGCCATTTATCGACAGAACCCCTGCTAACCAGCCATTCATCGACAGAACTCCTGCTAACCAGCCATTCATCGACAGAACCCCTGCTAACCAGCCATTCATCGACAGAACCCCTGCTAACCAGCCATTCATCGACAGAACCCCTGCTAACCAGCCATTTATCGACAGAACCCCTGCTAACCAGCCATTCATCGACAGAACTCCTGCTAACCAGCCATTCATCGACAGAACCCCTGCTAACCAGCCATTCATCGACAGAACTCCTGCTAACCAGCCATTCATCGACAGAACCCTGCTAACTAGCCATTCATCGACAGAACTCCTGCTAGCTAGCCATTCATCGACAGAACTCCTGCTAGCTAGCCATTCATCGACAGAACTCCTGCTAGCCAGCCATTCATCGACAGAACTTCTGCAGACTAGGAAGTGTGTGTGTGTGTGTGTGTGTGTGTGTGTGTGTGTGTGTGTGTGTGTGTGTGTGTGTGTGTGTGTGTGTGTGTGTGTGTGTGTTTCTGTGTGTTTACGTATACATATGGGTTGCTTAAACAAAGAAAGTGATTTATGTACAAAACATATTATATACACTTATATAGAGAATGATAAACAGACAGACAGACAGACAGACAGACAGACAGACACAAAGACAAAGAAAGAGAGAAATTTGCAATCAAGACACATTGATCAGGATTACAGGCTGTTTTATTCAAATGTTCACATTTTCCCCATGAACACAAGTCCTTTAAAAAACATCAAACATCCGATCTCGTTATTCGTCTGAAAAGTTGGCTGACACGAAAAGCAGACATAATAACACCACCAGGAACACAAATTAACAGACACACAACAACACCACACCACAACATGACACAGACATACAACAACACAAAATGACACTGACATACCACAACAACACAACACAAAATGACATATAAACATCAATGACAGGGCAAAAAGAGACCAGTGTTAGACGGAAGAAAAGCAAGCCACAACAACGATACATAATACCAATATTTACTTGTGAATACAATGAAAATGATAAGAAGAGTTTTGATTGTGCTAAACAGACTTTCTGTATGAATACTAACAAATCAATGACAACACTTCCAAACGGAAAAGACACAC
>JAPXFY010000026.1:60087464-60112464 GCA_030674185.1 Monoplex corrugatus | reverse complement strand
AGTATTCTGAAACTGATTTCCAAAAAGTTACATCAGATCAATCTTTGTTAGTTAAAATTTCAGAATCATTAGTTCACAGTCCTGATAACGCATTACTTTAACTTTATGCGGTTTGTGTATTAGTGTTACAATTTCCCTTCATATTGTTGAAGTTAATTGTTAGAGTTAAGTTTTCGTTCCATTTTCCTGTTCTCCCACCTATTTATGTCTTTTTACTCTATCTCCCCTCTGCTCCAATCCAACCCATCGTTCTACATTTTGTTACATTTATTCCTCCCCCCCCTCCCCCGTCTAATATCACTTATAGTGAAAAGACGTTAAATCAAAGAACGAACATTCACGCACTCTAAAAGCCCTGTTTGTGTTCTCAAGACAAATAAATCTGTGAGAGACAGAGACAGAGACAGAGAGAGAAGAGAGAGACAGAGACAGAGACAGAGACAGAGACAGAGACAGAGAGAGAGAGAGAGAGAGCAGAGAGAGACAGAGACGAGAGAGAGAAGAGACAGAGACAGAGACAGAGACAGAGAAGACAAGAGAGAGAGAGAGAGAGACAGAGAGAGAAGAGAGAGACAGAGACAGAGAGAGATACATCTCTTTGTAAGCATAGCATTCTCTCTTTAAACATGGCCATTGTTATTAGGTAATAATTATCTCACCTCTAGAAATTTTATGGTGTGGGGACCCAACCCCCTCTCTCAGTCTTTCTGTCTCACTCTGTCTGTCTCTCCGTCTCTGTCTCTGTCTCTCTCTGTCTGTCTCTGTCTCTGTCTCTCCGTCTCTGTCTCTGTCTGTCTGTCTCTCTCTGTCTCTGTCTCTCTCTCTCACACACACACACACACACACACACACTCGACAGACACACACATACACATACACATACACACAAACACACACAGACGTATACACACACCACTCGATACCACACACACCACACATACACACAGACATACAATCACACACACATACATACACACGCATGTACGCACGCATGCAAGCACATACAAACACATTCGGTCGATACGAAATATTCTCCCTTTTTTTTCTGAACGGAAGAGTATAAACCACAGCACATGGAAAAAGTGTACACACGTGACTGGATGTTCCACCCTGAACACATCTCTCTGAATCTCCTTCAGGTCAAGGTTATTGTCGCACAGGATTTTGGCCAGGGTCACCTTCTTGATCTCGCTCAGCTGATCTGCACGGTCAAAAAAAAAAATGACCAGACGAATAAGTGAACATTGAAAAAATACATATTCATAAAAAAAGAAAAAAAGAAAAAAAGAAGCCACCTGTCAATCAGTTCAGTTCAATTCAATTCAACTCAATTCAATTCAAATTGTGTGGGTTGCAGTGGTCAAGTAGGGAAATGTCGGACTTTTGTTCTGAAGGTTCTGTGTATAGTGTGGACATTCTGTCAATCCACCAGTGTCTACAGCCCTTGCTGTGTATAGTGTGGACATTGTGTCAATCCACCAGTGTCTACAGCCCTTGCTGTGTATAGTGTGGACATTGTGTCAATCCACTAGTGTCTACAGCCCTTGCTGTGTAAAGTGTGGACATTGTGTCAATCCACTAGTGTCTACAGCCCTTGCTGTGTAAAGTGTGGACATTGTGTCAATCCACCAGTGTCTACAGCCCTTGCTGTGTAAAGTGTGGACATTGTGTCAATCCACCAGTGTCTACAGCCCTTGCTGTGTATAGTGTGGACATTGTGTCAATCCACTAGTGTCTACAGCCCTTGCTGTGTAAAGTGTGGACATTGTGTCAATCCACCAGTGTCTACAGCCCTTGCTGTGTATAGTGTGGCCATTCTGTCAATCCACCAGTGTCTACAGCCCTTGCTGTGTATAGTGTGGACATTGTGTCAATCCACCAGTGTCTACAGCCCTTGCTGTGTATAGTGTGGACATTCTGTCGATCCACCAGTGTCTACAGCCCTTGCTGTGTATAGTGTGGCCATTCTGTCAATCCACCAGTGTCTACAGCCTTGCTGTGTATAGTGTGGACATTGTGTCAATCCACCAGTGTCTACAGCCCTTGCTGTGTATAGTGTGGACATTCTGTCAATCCACCAGTGTCTACAGCCCTTGCTGTGTTAGTGTGGACATTGTGTCAATCCACCAGTGTCTACAGCCCTTGCTGTGTATAGTGTGGACATTCTGTCAATCCACCAGTGTCTACAGCCCTTGCTGTGTAAAGTGTGGACATTGTGTCATCCACAGTGTCTACAGCCCTTGCTGTGTAAAGTGTGGACATTCTGTCAATCCACCAGTCAACACGTACACAGATCTGCCAGTGTCTACAGTGTCATGTTGATGGCAGGCTTACGCACAACATATGCTGAAGAAGGACTACACACAATATGCACACCTTCTGACAAAGGACTACACACAACATGCACACCTACTGAAGAAGGACTACACACAACATACACACCTACTGAAGAAGGACTACACACAACATGCACACCTACTGAAGAAGGACTACACACAACATACACACCTACTGAAGAAGGACTACACACAACATACACACCTACTGAAGAAGGACTACACACAACATGCACACCTACTGAAGAAGGACTACACACAACATGCACACCTACTGAAGAAGGACTACACACAACATGCACACCTACTGACAAAGGACTACACACAACATACACACCTACTGAAGAAGGACTACACACAACATGCACACCTACTGAAGAAGGACTACACACAACATACACACCTACTGAAGAAGGACTACACACAACATACACACCTACTGAAGAAGGAATACACACAACATACACACCTACTGAAGAAGGACTACACACAACATGCACACCTACTGAAGAAGGACTACACACAACATGCACACCTACTGAAGAAGGACTACACACAACATACACACCTACTGAAGAAGGACTACACACAACATGCACACCTACTGAAGAAGGACTACACACAACATGCACACCTACTGACAAAGGACTACACACAACATACACACCTACTGAAGAAGGACTACACACAACATGCACACCTACTGAAGAAGGACTACACACAACATACACACCTACTGAAGAAGGACTACACACAACATGCACACCTACTGAAGAAGGACTACACACAACATGCACACCTACTGAAGAAGGACTACACACAACATGCACACCTACTGAAGAAGGAATACACACAACATGCACACCTACTGAAGAAGGACTACACCCAACATGCACACTTACTGAAGGACTACACACAACATGCACACCTACTGAAGGACTACACACAACATGCACACCTACTGAAGGACTACACACAACATGCACACCTTCTGAAGAAGGACTACACACAACATGCACACTTACTGAAGAAGGACTACACACAACATGCACACCTACTGAAGAAGGACTACACACAACATGCACACCTACTGAAGAAGGACTACACACAACATGCACACCTACTGAAGAAGGACTACACACAACATGCACACCTACTGAAGAAGGACTACACGCAACATGCACACTTACTGAAGGACTACACACAACATGCACACTTACTGAAGGACTACACACAACATGCACACCTACTGAAGGACTACACACAACAGCACACCTACTGAAGGACTACACACAACATGCACACCTCTAGAAGGACTACACACAACACACACCTACTGAAGGACTACACCAACACACACCATAACTGAAGCGACTACACCGAAACACACACCTACTGAAGGACTACACCAACACACACCTACTGAAGGACTACACACAAACACACACCCACTGAAGGACTACATACAACACACACCCACTGAAGGACTACACACAACACACATCTACTGAAGGACTACACCAACACACACCCACTGAAGGACTACACACAACATGCACACCTACTGAAGGACTACACACAGAACACACACCCACTGAAGGACTACATACAACACACACCCACTGAAGGACTACATACAAACACACACCCACTGAAGGACTACACACAACACACACCTACTGAAGGACTACACACAACACACACCTACTGAAAGACTACACACAACACACACCTACTGAAAGACTACACACAACACACACCTACTGAAGGACTACACACAACACACACCTACTGAAGGACTACACACAACACACACACCTACTGAAGGACTACACACAACACACACCTACTGAAGGACTACACACAACACACATCTACTGAAGGACTACACACAACATACACACCTACTGAAGGACTACACACAACATACACACCTACTGACAAAGGACTACACACAATATGCACACCTACTGACAAAGGACTACACACAATATGCACACCTACTGACAAAGGACTACACACACCATACACGCCTACCGAAGAAGAACTATGCAGACTGTGCAGCAACTTAACATATGCACAGTGAAAAATCGGAACACGTAGAAATCCAGTTTAAATTGTTCAGGGTTTTATTTTAATGTTGTGTCGAGGGGAAAATCTTCTTCTCTGTTATGGCAGCAAGATTGACAAAATACCTGACTGAAAACAAGTATCTGGATATGTCAGTCCAAAAGGGAGGCATACCAGGAATGCCTGGATGCTTGGAACATGCCACGTTGATTTGGGATGCCATCCAAAAAGCAAGAACAGAGAAGAGAGACATTGACGTAGTTTGGCTTGATCTGGCGAATGCATATGGATCAGTTCCACACGATATGATCCAGCTGGCTCTTGAAATGTATCACATCCCAGAAAACATCCGAACAATGCTGAGGAAGTATTTCCAAGGGTTCTCAATGCGGTTCTCTACCAAAGAATACACCACGGACTGGATAGACCTAGAGGTGGGCATTGCAATGGGCTGTGCAATCTCTCCCATACTGTTCGTGTTGGCAATGGAAGTCATCTTGAAAGCTGCAATGAAGAGTTCAGGTCCAGTGAATCTGGGAGATGGATACCAGATGCCTCCTCTGAAAGCTTTCATGGATGACACAACAGTCTTGTCCACGGATGAGGAAGAGACACACCAAATCTTAAAGCAGCTGGATGAGCTGGTGGCCTCTTCAAGAATGAGGTTCAAACCTAAGAAATCCCGAAGTCTCTCACTGCGAAAAGGAAAAGTGGCAGATTCAGTCAAATTCATGGTAGCCAACCAAGCCATCCCCACTGTCACAGAAGAGCCAGTAAAAAGTCTCGGAAGATAGTATGATGACTCCCTGAAAGACACACAAAGGGGATGTGAAACCAAGCAAACAGCAGAAGAAGGCCTGAAGAAAATAGATAACTGCGGACTGCCAGGCAAATACAAAGTCTGGTGTCTACAGTTCATGCTGATACCAAAGCTGCTGTGGCCACTGCTAATCTATGACATTTGCACCAGCACAGTCGAAGCAATTGAAGCCAAAATCAACAAATACACAAGAAAATGGCTCGGTGTCCCACCTGGTCTCACTGATGTTGCATTCTACTGTCGTCAAGCAATGCTGAAGCTACCTCTCAAATCCATAGTGGAGGAATACAAAGTTGGAAAAGCAAGACTGTTGAGCATGCTGGAGGAATCGGAAGACAATATCGTGAGATCAGTTCATCCAAAGCTGAGAACTGGCAGAAAGTGGAAAGTCCAAGAGGCTGTAAACAATGCCAAGAGAAACCTCAGCATCAAAGAAATAATTGGACACACGCAAACCAACAGACAGGGACTGGGAGCAACAAAAATGCAGTGGTGGTCCAAAGCCAAAGGGAAGGAAAAAAGAGACATGATCATACAGGAGTTGAAGGAAGAAGAAGATGTCAAAAGAGTGCAGAAGGCAGTCCAGCAAGGTCAACAGGGGCAATGGACAACATGGGACAGTGCACTCCAAAGAAGTCTCAGCTGGAACGATATGTGGCACATGGCTCCTCTAAGGATAAGCTTCCTCCTCAGATCTGTATATGACCTGCTCCCCTCGAATGCAAACTTAGTGAAATGGGGGAAATCAGACGACCCAGCATGTCCGCTCTGTCAGAAGAAACAAACAGTGGAACATGTCCTAAGCTCTTGCAAAGTAGCGCTAGCCCAAGGAAGGTATACATGGAGGCACAACCAAGTTCTGAAAGTGATCACAGACGTGGTTAGCGAAAAAACCATGACCCCAAACGCACCAATTGCTATGACAACGTTCTACAAAGCAGGAGGGAAACAGGTCTGGCCCGAAAGTGCCAAAGGGTCTTCTGGATGGAGCAGTCGACTGGGAGTGTACAGCAGACCTCCCAGAGTGGAGAATTACCAGATGTCATCAGCAAGACAGGCATGAGACCAGACATCGCTCTCCACTCTGACTCCTCGAAACAAGTGATTCTGATAGAACTCACTGTGCCATACGAAAGCAGAATGGAAGAAGCACATATCTACAAGACCGAAAAATACGCCGGTCTTGCCAGCACCCTGAAGAAAGCAGGTCTGCGGGTCAAAATCTTCGCCATAGAGGTCGGGGCAAGAGGGTTTGTGGGCACCTCCGCTTATGATCTCATGAAACAACTCGCCATTTCTGGGAAGAAGAGGACTAGAGCCCTTAAAGCGATGGCAGAGGCAGCAGAAAGGAGCTCAAGCTGGATCTGGGCAAGAAGGAACCAAAAGTGAACTTCATAAGGATTAAATTCCCTACAGATGATGTGTGCCCCGTTAGCACATTGGTAAAACCGCGTACCGCAGTTCTGAAGCGCAGAATCGCCCAGGTTCGCTCCGGGAAAAAAAAAAATAGACAACAGCAGAAGGGCATCCAGGAGTCATGACCTGGATGTGGCCCGGCCCCCCGAGAGTGTAAGGAATTCAGGGCCGAAACACTTGTCTAAAGGGGGTTACTTCTCTGAAGACCTTCTGTTGTCTAGCTCTCCCTAGAGTTTCTTTCTACCATGGGTCATGGCACTTACGGAGTGATATCTGTGTTCACCTTTTCCTCCATTTTGTATGTCCCTTGAATGAACACAGATGCTACAACAATTTGTACAGTGCTATGATGATGACAACAACAACGAGGATGATCACCATGATGATATGGATCTCCATCTAGGATTAAAACTGCTTACTGTCATGATATATCTGATATCCTGGCGTCAACCAGTACCGAGAGATGCAGATTCTTGCGCTAGTATTTCAGATCTTAACAACAGCCTAAATGGCGCATCATTAAAGTGGACGAGACTCGACTGTGTGGTTCCAGTCTTCCCAGTGAGCACACAGCACGCTCAATACTGAATGTGGGCCCGTTGGGACAGATAAATCACACAATGGTGTTGCCAGGACTGATAGAGTTCGAACCCACAACCTTCCAGTCAGTCGCCCGCTGCAGTAACCACAGCACCACAATGACTGGTCAGTCATTTCAGTTAAATTCAGTCCAGTACAACAAACTATTGAGTGCTGCACTGACCAACATCCAATGGATCACCATGTTACACAACCAATTAAGTAGTCAGTGAGTGAATGTCAGATATGATTCAATCCATCCACCCATCCGCCGTCCGTCCGTCCGTCCATCCGTCCATCCGTCCGTCCGTCCCCTTCCGTCCGTCCGTCCGTCCGTCCATCCATCCATCCATCCATCGTTGATTAAACAGTTAACACTTGAATTGATTCAGTAGAAAGGTACGAAAAAATATCACCACTCACTCACTCACTCAACCCACTCTCCACTTACTCAGTCAACCAATCATCAATCAACTGTTCCATCCTTCCATCCATCCATCCATCCATCCCTCCATCACCATCCATCAAACCATTCCATCCATCCATCCACATCCATCCATCCATCCATCCATCCATCCATCCATCATCCATTCATTCGGTTAAAATGTTGGACTGAACAAGCAGAAAAGCCGGCAAACATAATAAGTAAAAGGTTTTGTGTAAACGATTCAAACTAATTATTAAATCTATTTATGCATGGTTGCTTTTTTCCCGTTTTTTTCTTTTTTTCCCCCCTTTAACACCTCCTACCCCCCACCACCACCCCAAAAATCGATTGTGTGTTTCGATAAGCCTATTGCTTTCCAATTTTTTTGGTTTTGTTTTGTTTCTTTTTGACATTTCAACGGTGTGGTTCTTTTTTTTCTTGATGTAATAGGAACAGACATTAAATGCAATCCAAAGAAAACACAATGTACACAAGTAGGAATAGACATTAAATGCAATCCAAAGAAACACAATGTACACAAGTAGGAATAGACATTAAATGCAATCCAAAGAAAACACAATGTACACAAGTAGGAACAGACATAAAGCAATCCAAAGGAAACACAATGTACAAAGTAGGAAAGACATTAAATGCAATCCAAAGAAAACACAATGTACACAAGTAGGAATAGACATTAAATGCAATCCAAAGAAAACACAATGTACACAAGTAGGAATAGACATTAAATGCAATCCAAAGAAAACACAATGTACACAAGTAGGAATAGACATTAAAAGCAATCCAAAGAAAACACAATGTACACAAGTAGGAATAGACATTAAAGCAATCCAAAGAAAACACAATGTACACAAGTAGGAATAGACAATAAAGTAAGAAAACAATGTACACATAGGACAGACAATCACAAAGGAAACACAATGCACACAAGTAGGAATAGACATTTACTCAAAAAGAAAAAAGCTGACCACATATCTCCTCTCCTGGCACAACTTCACTGGCTCCCTGTATCAAAGCGCACACAGTACAAACTAGACACCATGTGCTACAAAAGCCTCAATAACGCAGCCCCCGATTACCTGTCAAGCCTACTTGAGATCTATGTTCCCTCACGTACCCTCCGCTCTGTCTCCGATCCTCTGACTTTTCGCTTTCCACGCACTAAGCTCAATACCTATGGTCCACGAGCTTTCTCTGTTTCTGGTCCACTTTCCTGGAACAAACTTCCTCTCTCTGTCCGTCAGCAACCTACTTTTGTCTCCTTCAAGTCCGCTCTCAAAACTCATCTTTTCTCCTCTGCATAAAATCCTGACCTCACTCAATCCCCTCTACAGCCTGTCTCCACTCGGAGGGGAATCACATTGCAATATATAATTGTATATAATATGCTTTCTATAATTTTCCATTGATTTTATTCTTTTTCCCTATTTATAGCCATGTGTGAGTGTGTGTGTGTGTGTGTGCGCGCGTGCGTAAGTGTATGTTCAGCGCTTAGATTTGATTTTTATCGAGATTTTGCGCTATATAAATATTGTAATTATTATTAATTATTATATTATTAAAAGCAATCCAAAGAAAACACAATGCACACACCCTGGGTGAACCTCTCCTGGAGCACCCTGGTCTCGTAGAAGAAGCGATCTCCGAACTTGATGTCATGGAACTGTTGACCCAGCAGACAGGCCAGGGTGGGTCCTACAAGGGAGTCGGGTACATGCTTCTCTGTCACCAAGCCCACGAACACGTCGACGTCGTCAGGAGTCCTGTAAGGCAATGGTCACAGTGAACATGATGTCGCCACTGGAGTCTTCAGTCTCACTTCTCTACTACTTTTGTTATAATTGAAAGGATGGGAGGTCTGGCTTCATTGTAGTCGGAGAGAGGAGGGTGTGTGTATGGGTGTGTGTATGTATGTGTGCATGTATGTGTGTATATGTGTGAGTATGTCTGTGTATGTCTGTGTATTTCGTTCGTTGCTTGATTTAACGTCTTTTCACTATAAGTGTATTTGTGTGTGTGTGTGTGTGTGTGTGTGTGTGTGTGTGTGTTATGCATGTGTGTGTTGTGTGTGTGTATGTGTGTATGAGTATGTGTGTATATTTTATGTGTAGGTGTGTTGTGTTTGTGTGTGTGTGTGTGTGTGTGTGTGTGTGTGTTGTTATGTATGTGTTGTGTGTGTGTGTGTGTGTGTGTGTTGTGTGTGTGTGTGTGTGTTTGTTGTGTGTGTGTTGTGTGTGTGTGTGTGTGTGTGTTGTGTTGTGTGTGTGTTGTGTGTGTGTGTGTGTGTTGATGTGTGGTGTGTGTTATGTATGTTGTGTGTGTTATGTATGTGTGTGTGTGTGTTATGTAGTGTGTGTGTGTGTTATGTATGTGTGTGTTGTGTGTGTGTGTGTGTGTGTATGTGTGTTATGTATGTGTGTGTTGTGTGTGTGTATGTGTGTGTGTGTGTGTGTGTGTGTTATGTGTGTGTGTGTGTGTGTGTTGTTTTGTTAGGTGTGTTGTGTTTGTGTGTGTGTGTGTGTTGTGTGTGTGTGTGTGTGTGTGTGTGTGTGTGTGTGTGTGTGTTGTGTTGTGTGTGTGTTGTTGTGGTGTGTGTGGTGTGTGTGTGTGTGTGTGAAGTGAATGTTGGGCTCTGAACCAAAACGCTAGGCTTTAAGACACTGATTTAATGTGATAAGTTGACATAACACTCAACGTAACATAACGTAACATAACATAACATATATGATATAATATAATATAATATAATATATATATAATATAATATAATATAATATAATATAATATAATATAATATAATATAATATAATATAATATAATATAATATAATATATAATATAATATAATATAAAATATATAATATAATATAATATAATATAATAATATAATATATATATAATTAATAATATAATATAATATAATATAATATAATATAATATAATATAATATAATATAATATAATATAATATAATATAATATACAATATAATATACATGTATATTTATACATACATACATGTACATAAACATACATATGAGGACTCAGATATGGAACAGCCTTCGGCTGTGACTGTACAAGCTAAGTCTTAATTGACAGTCCTTGGTACAGCTGACGCACATGAAGGCTGAAGATTGTGTCTGGGTGGTCAGTTGTACAGCCTGTGGCTGGGTAGTCACGTGTACAGCCTGTGGCTGGGTGGTCACTTGTACAGCCTGTGGCTGGGTGGTCACTTGTACAGCCTGTGGCTGGGTGGTCACTTGTACAGCCTGTGGCTGGGTTTCAGTTGTACAGCCTGTGGCTGGGTGGTCAGTTATACAGCCTGTGGCTGGGTGGTCACTTGTACAGCCTGTGGCTGGATGGTCACTTGTACAGCCTGTGGCTGGGTGGTCACGTGTACAGCCTATGGCTGGGTGGTCACGTGTACAGCCTGTGGCTGGGTGGTCACGTGTACAGCCTGTGGCTGGGTGTTCACTTGTACAGCCTGTGGCTGGGTGGTCACGTGTACAGCCTGTGGCTGGGTGGTCACTTGTACAGCATGTGGCTGGGTGGTCACTTGTACAGCATGTGGCTGGGTGGTCACTTGTGCAGCCTCCTCTTTGTTCTGTCGACCACAGTCGAACTCGGTTCTCATCTACAGTGGCAATGTCTTCACATACAACGTGTGGCAATGTCTTTACATACATCATGTGGCAATGTCTTCACTTACATCATGTGGCAATGTCTTCACATACAACGTGTGGCAATGTATTCACATACAACGTGTGGCAATGTCTTCACATACATCGTGTGGCAATGTCTTCACATACATCATGTGGCAA
Organism: Monoplex corrugatus; assembly: GCA_030674185.1. Taxonomy (NCBI): domain Eukaryota; kingdom Metazoa; phylum Mollusca; class Gastropoda; order Littorinimorpha; family Ranellidae; genus Monoplex; species Monoplex corrugatus. The sequence goes on along the minus strand of JAPXFY010000026.1, from coordinate 60,100,980 downwards.
TGTCCTCACATACATCATGTGGCAATGTCTTCACATACATCATGTGGCAATGTCCTCACATACATCGTGTGGCAATGTCCTCACATACATCATGTGGCAATGTCCTCACATACATCATGTGGCAATGTCCTCACATACATCATGTGGCAATGTCCTCACATACATCATGTGGCAATGTCCTCACATACATCATGTGGCAATGTCCTCACATACATCATGTGGCAATGTCCTCACATACATCATGTGGCAATGTCCTCACATACATCATGTGGCAATGTCCTCACATACATCATGTGGCAATGTCCTCACATACATCATGTGGCAATGTCTTCACATACATCATGTGGCAATGTCTTCACATACATCGTGTGGCAATGTCTTCACATACATCGTGTGGCAATGTCTTCACATACATCGTGTGGCAATGTCTTCACATACATCATGTGGCAATGTCCTCACATACATCATGTGGCAATGTCCTCACATACATCATGTGGCAATGTCCTCACATACATCATGTGGCAATGTCTTCACATACATCATGTGGCAATGTCTTCACATACATCGTGTGGCAATGTCCTCACATACATCATGTGGCAATGTCCTCACATACATCATGTGGCAATGTCCTCACATACATCATGTGGCAATGTCCTCACATACATCATGTGGCAATGTCCTCACATACATCATGTGGCAATGTCCTCACATACATCATGTGGCAATGTCCTCACATACATCATGTGGCAATGTCCTCACATACATCATGTGGCAATGTCTTCACATACATCATGTGGCAATGTCTTCACATACATCATGTGGCAATGTCCTCACATACATCATGTGGCAATGTCCTCACATACATCATGTGGTAATGTCTTCACATACATCATGTGGCAATGTCCTCACATACATCATGTGGCAATGTCTTCACATACATCATGTGGCAATGTCCTCACATACATCGTGTGGCAATGTCTTCACATACATCATGTGGCAATGTCTTCACATACATCATGTGGCAATGTCTTCACATACATCGTGTGGCAATGTCTTCACATACATCATGTGGCAATGTCCTCACATACATCATGTGGCAATGTCTTCACATACATCATGTGGCAATGTCCTCACATACATCATGTGGCAATGTCTTCACATACATCATGTGGCAATGTCTTCACATACATCATGTGGCAATGTCTTCACATACATCATGTGGCAATGTCTTCACATACATCATGTGGCAATGTCTTCACATACATCATGTGGCAATGTCTTTACATACATCATGTGGCAATGTCTTCACAAACACCGTGTGCAATGTCTTCACATACATCATGTGGCAATGTCTTCACATACATCATATGGCAATGTCTTCACAAACACCGTGTGACAATGTCTTCACATACATCATATGGCAATGTCTTCACATACATCATGTGGCAATGTCTTCACATACATCATGTGGCAATGTCTTCACATACATCATGTGGCAATGTCTTCACATACATCATGTGGCAATGTCTTCACATACATCATATCGCCAGGCGCAGCGATAGGTAACTGTCAGTCCCCGGTGTCCACACTGGTATCAGCAGACTTCAGGTCACGTTTCAAAACGTCCTTTCATCACAGCAGCAGGCACCCTGTGGGCCGGATCTCTCAGCAAGTCTCCATACACATCTTCTGGGAATCGGCAGACGTGGCCAACCATTTGCAACTCTCATTCTGTGAAGCAGGTATACCTGCTTGGCATGATGGTCAGGTCCATGGCGTCCTTTGTCTGACACATGATCCTTCCAGGAAATAATCAGGGTCTGGCTTCAGGTACCGCAGGTAGAAGGTGTTGTGACGGTGCTCTAGGCACACGTATAATGTCCAGTCCTCACTGCTGTAGTGATGGTACTCAGTAAGCAGGCTCTGTACACTCCAGTCTTGAAGACTGTTGTCAGCTTGTTTATTCACACTCTCTTGGACAGCCTTGCCATGGCAGCAACAGCTTTCCCTACTCGCTTTTTGATCTCTGGATGTGAGGAGAGGTTGCTGGACACTGTCCATCCTATATAAATGAATCTATTCACCACTTGAAGGGGGTGATCGCCGATGTTGAGGTGAGGTCTTCGCTCCATGATCTCTGTTTTTTTCAGACTGATAATGAGGCCAAACTCTCGGCAAGCGTGTGCTGGGGAGCACTAGCCTCAGACCAGGCTGTGTGTGAGATGTCAAGGCGGCATCATCAGCGAACACTATCTCCCGGATAAGGACCCGAAGCACTGTAAGCGAGAAAGACCGAAGAGCTTGCCGTAGGACTTAACGTGTACGTACACTTAGTCGTCACATGCTCTGAAAACGTATGACAGTACCAGGGACAGCAGGATCCCAGGGGGCGTTGGGGAGAACACACACACACACACACACACACACACACACACACACACACACACAACAACACACATACACACACACACACACACACACACACACACACACATACATCACACACACACACACAGAAGAATTGCGAAGAAGAAGAATAATTGCGAAGAAGAAGAAGAATTGCGAAGAAGAATTGCGAAGAAAGAAGAAGAAGAAGAATTGCGAAGAAGAAGATTGCGAAGAAGAATTGCGAAGAAAGAATTGCGAAGAAGGAAGAAATTGCGAAGAAGAATTGCAAGAAGAATTGCGAGAAAGAATTGCGAAAGAATGCGAAGAAAAGAATTGCGAAGAGAAGAATGCGAAGAAATTGCGAAGAAGAAGAAGAAGAATTGCGAAGAAGAAGAAGAATTGCGAAGAAGAATTGCGAAGAAGAATTGCGAAGAAGAAGAATTGCGAAGAAGAAGAAGAGAAGAATGAAGAATTGCGAAAGAAGAAGAATTGCGAAGAAGAAGAAGAAGAATTGCGAAGAAGAAGAAGAAGAAGAGAGAATGAAGAAGAAGAAGGAAGAAGAAGAAGAAGAAGAAGAAGAGAAGAAGAAGAAGAAGAAGAAGAAGAAGAAGAAGAAGAGAAAAGAAGAAGAAGAAGAAGAAGAAGAAGAAGAAGAAGAAGAAGAAGAAGAAGAAGAAGAAGAAGAAAAGAAGAAGAAGAAGAATGAAGAAGAAGAAGAAGAGAAGAAGAAGAAGAAGAGAAGAAGAAGAAAGAAGAAGAAGAAGAATTGCGAAGAAGAAGAAGAAGAAGAAGAAGAAAATGCAAGAAGAAGAAGAAGAAGAGAATTGCGAAGAAGAAGAAGAAGAAGAATTGCGAAGAAGAAGAAGAATTGCGAAGAAGAAAAGAAGAAGAATGGAAGAAGAAGAAGAATTGCGAAGAAGAAGAATTGCGAAGAAGAAGAAGAATTGCGAAGAAGAAGAATGCGAAGAAGAAGAATTGCAAGAAGAAGAAGAAGAAGAAGAAGAAGAAGAAGGGAAAGAAGAAGAAGAGAAGAAGAGAAGAAGAAGAAGAAGAAGAAGAAGAAGAAAGAAGAAGAAGAAGAAAGAAGAAGAAGAAGAAGAAGAAGAAGAAGAAGAAGAAGAAGAAAGAAAAGAAGAAGAAAGAAGAAGAAGAAGAAGAGAAGAAGAAGAAAAAAGAAGAAGAGGAGGAGGAGGAGGAGGAGGAGAGGAGGAGGAGGAAGAGGAGGAATAAGAGCAAGAAGAAAGAAAGCAAGAAAGAAGATCAACAGCAATAACAAGAAATGACATTACGAACAACAACTGTAACATACTCATAAGCGACGCTCAGATCGGTCTTAAAATCCTGGGAGTTGAAATCCGTGATCCGTGGTAAATCACAAAATTCTCTCCAGTCGTTGAAGGGGGCTAAGCCATGCTCCCTCCCTCTCTGGATGTTCACTAAAACCGTACAATAATGACATAAACAACAACAACAAAACAACAATCATCATCATCATCATCATGATAACAACAACAATTATAACAACAACAACAACGACGACGACGACGATGATGATGATGATGATGATGATGATGATGATGATGATGATGATGATGATGATGACGACGACTGTAATAATTATATGAATAGTAATAATGATGATAATCATGATGATGATGATGATGATGATAATAATAATAATCATAATGATGATAACAATATACATAACACACACACACACACACACACACACACACACACACACACACACACACACACACACACACACACACACACAACACACACACACACACACACATACATATTGCTATCGGTGCTTATAATTCTGCCATTTAAAACTCAGCAAACTTTAGATGTACATGTATCACACATTCACTCATTTTACCCATTCACATAATGCACATGCTCTCAATCACATCCATATACAATACACTATCAGAACGTACTGAGACAGCACAGGACAGCGTCAGTTTAACAAAAATTAATTTAAACAGAAGAACTCACGAAAAGAATAGGCTCTAAGTTGGGTGTTAACAGAGGAAAGGTTAGGCAAATTTTTCAGATCAAAGGGCAGATTATTCTAAAGAAGCGGTCAAAAAAAACAACAAAAAACAAACAAACAAACAAACAAACAAACAAACAAACAAAAAACGAACAAACAAACAAACACAAACAAACAAAAACACACAAAAGATCAGAGAGCACAATGCTTGCATTTGTAACAAGGGATTTGAAACGGTAATGTTTCGTTCCTTTGGACTTTACTGCCCCTTTTTTTCTTTAAATACGCGTATAATTGCTGTTTAACAATACACACGCAATAATAATAAATAATAATAATAATAATAATAATAATAATAATAATAATAACAATAATAATAACAATAATGATAATAATAATAATAACAATAATACTAATACTAATATAAAGAAGGGAAAGTTCAAATAAATAAGACTATGTTATAAAGGGAGGGAACCATCAAATGAATGAAAAAACGAACAAAAACACAATGCTCTGCACTGTTAGCTACGAGGTACTGATACTGTCAAGCAATTTTGTTGTTGTTGTTGTTGTTGTTGTTGTTGTTGTTGTATCACCAGCATACATACCTGACACGAGGTCAAGGCCGTCCTTGGCGGTGCTGTTAGTCTCAAACATATGATTGGTCAAACCGTCGGCGAAAAATTCGTCCACGTCATCAGTAGGTTCCGACACAATGCCCCTGATAGCGTCGGCCATGTTGCTCAAGGTGTACTTGGGTCTCATCAGGGTGTCCTGCAGGGTGAGGTTCTGAGACCCTATCTGTTCACACAGAACTACGGGAATAAATTGGAGCGGTTAGGACTGAATGGTTTTTACCGTATTTATTCGTTTGTTTGTTTGTTTGTTTACTTATATTGTTTAATTATTTACTTATCTGTTTATTTATTCATTTATTTATTCAGTGATTTATCTTTTTTTTTTTTTTTTTTGGTCTCAAAGATTATTCTTCCCTGCGATTATTCTTCCCTGGTAAAGCACGTGGCCATCCATTTTCTTTTTCTTTTTCTCTTTATGCCCGTTTGTTTTTTTTAATAGAAAACATTTTCTATTGGATTTTGCCGGAGTCAACCATTTTATTGCCCTCGGTTCTTTCACGTAATTGGAGCGCTTGTTGCAGAGGGGTTTTCGCTTTATAGTGTAAAGACATTAAACTCAAATAAGTGAATGAATTCAAACGCGTCCGCAGCACTTTCACAACAGACAGCAAATTCAACAGGGAAGTCGAAAACAGAGTGCAGAAGCACACGATGTCAGCTATCTACTTGCCTAACCCCTGAAACAGAAATACCCAAGCTCAACAGTTTCGTTTTCACTCCCATCTGACACACCAGCGACAGCTGGACCCTGGCCAAGCCCCTGACACTTACATGTGAGGTGTGATGTTTGAGGAGAGCTGTCAGCAACACCTGACGTGACTTGATCAGAAAAGCCAAGATTGCAAAAATACCATTAGTCTGCATTACCCCCGAAGCTAGCTTAGTTGTTACTGTTCTTGAGTCTTGTTCTTCACTCTCAACCTTAACTAATAATCTTGTCTTGTTCTTCACTCTCACCTTAACTAATAATCTTGTCTTGTTCTTCACTCTCACCTTAACTAATAATCTTGTCTTGTCTTTCACTCTCCTTCTAAACTTAACTCAATAATTTCTGTCTTGTTCTTCACTCTCACCTTAACTAATATTCTTGTCTTGTTCTTCACTCTCACCTTAATTAAATATTCTTGTCTTGTTCTTCACTCTCACCTTAATTAAAAATCTTGTCTTGTTCTTCACTCTCACCTTAATAATTAATATCTTGTCTGTTCTTCACTCTCACCTAATTAATAATCTTGTGTTGTTCTTCACTCTCACCTTAACTACATGTAATAATCTTGTGGTGTTCTTCACTCTCACCTTAACTACATGTAATAATCTTGTGTTGTTCTTCACTCTCACCTTAACTACATGTAATAATCTTGTGTTGTTCTTCACTCTCACCTTAACTACATGTAATAATCTTGTGGTTGTTCTTCACTCTCACCTTAACTACATGTAATAATCTTGTGTGTTCTTCACTCTCACCTTAACTACATGTAATAATCTTGTGTTGTTCTTCACTCTCACCTTAACTACATGTAATAATCTTGTGTTGTTCTTCACTCTCACCTTAACTACATGTAATAATCTTGTGTTGTTCTTCACTCTCACCTTAACTACATGTAATAATCTTGTGTTGTTCTTCACTCTCACCTTAACTACATGTAATAATCTTGTGTTGTTCTTCACTCTCACCTTAACTACATGTAATAATCTTGTGTGTTCTTCACTCTCACCTTAACTACATGTAATAATCTTGTGGTGTTCTTCACTCTCACCTTAACTACATGTAATAATCTTGTGTTGTTCTTCACTCTCACCTTAACTACATGTAATAATCTTGTGTTGTTCTTCACTCTCACCTTAACTACATGTAATAATCTTGTGGTTTGTTCTTCACTCTCACCTTAACTACATGTAATAATCTTGTGGTGTTCTTCACTCTCACCTTAACTACATGTAATAATCTTGTGTTGTTCTTCACTCTCACCTTAACTACATGTAATAATCTTGTGTGTTCTTCACTCTCACCTTAACTACATGTAATAATCTTGTGTTGTTCTTCACTCTCACCTTAACTACATGTAATAATCTTGTGGTTGTTCTTCACTCTCACCTTAACTACATGTAATAATCTTGCGTTGTTTCTTCACTCTCACCTTAACTAATGTAATATCTTGTGTTGTTCTTCACTCTCACCTTAACTACATGTAATATCTTGTCTTCATTCACTCTCACCTTAACAACATGTAATAAAACTTGCGTTGTTCTTCACTCTCACCTTAACTACATGTAATAATCTTGTGTTGTTCTTCACTCTCACCTTAACTACATGTAATAATCTTGTGGTGTTCTTCACTCTCACCTTAACTACATGTAATAATCTTGTGTTGTTCTTCACTCTCACCTTAACTACATGTAATAATCTTGTGTTGTTCTTCACTCTCACCTTAACTACATGTAATAATCTTGTCTTGTTTTTCATTGTCACCTTAACTAATAATCTTGTCTTGTTCTTCGCTCTCACCTTAATTAATATTCTCTCACCTTAATTAATATTCTCTCACCTTAACAATCTGTTTGACCTGTGAATGACCAAAGCGGAAGGCGGCCGTAGAGAAGACATTGGCGATGGTGGGGTTGATGTCTGGGTCGTAGAAGTAGTCGCCGACCTTCAGTCGATACCTGCTCATCGTACCCTCGTCCACCACCAAGGGAAGCCACTCGGCGTAGGTCACGTGCTGAAACTCGGCTGACACGATGCGGCGGGTTTCCTGTGATAAGACGGTGAGTGCGTTAGCGTCCCTTCTGTTTCTTGCTTTTATCGTTTCTCTCTATCCTCTGTTCTCATTTACTCTGATCTCTCTCTCTCTCTCTCTCTCTCTCTCTCTCTCTCTCTCTCTCTCTCTCTCTCTCTCTTCTCTCTCTCTCTCTCTCTCTCTCTGATGATAAACATATAAAAGCATTTTCATTTTCCCTTTTAGATAGAAGGGTATTTTTTCTGGTCTGTATGTCTGTGGACATCATATGTCAGCATGGATTTTTCAGTCATAATATATGGATGTTCTGTTACTGTGGCTCAGTGGTCTGCTGTGTCATGGAGTCGTCGTTAAGTAGTTGTTCGTCATTCTCTGTTTTCTTTCATTCTTTTTTGTTTGTTTGTTTGCTCGTTAGTTTGTTTGTTTGGGGTTGTTTGTGTCTTTCTGTATTTGTTTGTTTGTTTGTTTGCTTGCTAGCTTGTTTGTTTGGTCTGGTTGTCTACAGTAAAACACGTCACGTGCCCTGTGAGTCACCCACCTGGAAGATGGTCACGTTGTCTACAGTAAGACACGTCACGTGTCCTGTGAGTCACCCACCTGGAAGATGGTCACGTTGTCTACACGTCACGTGTCCTGAGTCACCCACCTGGAAGGTGGTCACGTTGTCTACAGTAAAACACGTGACATGTCCTGTGAGTCACCCACCTGGAAGATGGTCACGTTGTCCCAGGTCGGGTTCATTGCCTTGAAAGTGTTGGCGATCCTGTTGTGCTCTCTGACAAAGGCTGTGTGAAGCACTCCCAGTCCCACGAACACGTTCACCCTGTGGTCCCTGTTGTACAGTCAGTGCTTAATTCACTTGTGTGTGTGTGTGTGTGTGTGTGTGTGTGTGTGTGTGTGTGTGTGTGTGTGTGTGTGTGTGTTGTGTGTGTTGTGTGTGTCTGTGTCTGTGTCTGTGTTTGTGTCTGTGTGTAGTATGTGTGTGTGTGTGTGTGTGTGTGTGTGTGTGTGTGTGTGTGTGTGTGTGTGTGTGTCTGTGTTTTGTGTTGTGTGTAGTATGTGTGTGTGTGTGTTTGTGTGTGTGTGTGTGTAGTTGTGTGTGTGTTGTGTGTGTGTGTGTGTGTGTGTGTGTTGTGTATGTTTTATCTCTGTGTGTAAACGTGTGTGTGTGTGTGTGTGTCTGTGTGTGTGTGTGTATTTATTTATATGCATACCACCACCACCACCACCATCATCATCATCATCATCATCATCATCATCATCATCATCATCATATTATTATTATTATTATTATTATTATTATCATTATCATATTATCATCATTTTGTTGTTTTGCTTCATCATCATAATCATCATCATCATCATCATCATCATCATTGTCGCACATATTCATTTCCCCACCACCCGCCATACTGTCTACCACCAGGTGGGAGAAACCAAAGCTGTATCGAACCCCAGACCATCTGACTGAACCCCAGACCATCTGACTGAACCCCTGACCATCTGACTGAACCCCTGACCATCTGACTAAACCCAGACCATCTGACTAAACCCCTGACAATCTGACTGAACCCCTGACCAGCTGACTGAACCCCAGACCATCTGACCAAACCCCTGACCATCTGACTGAACCCCTGAACATCTGACTGAATCCCTGACCATGTGACTGAACCCTTGACAATCTGACTGAACCCCTGACAATCTGACTGAACCCATGACCATCTGACTGAACCCCTGACAATCTGACTGAACCCCTGACAATCTGACTGAACCCCAGACCATCTGACTAAACCCCTGACCATCTGACTGAAACCCTGACCATCTGACTGAACCCCAGACCATCTGACTAAACCCCTGACCATCTGACTGAACCCCTAAACATCTGACTGAATCCCTGACCATGTGACTGAACCCCTGACAATCTGACTGAACCCCTGACCGTCTGACTAAATCCCTGACCATCTGACTGAACCCTGACCACCTGACTGAACCCCTGACCATCTGACTGAACCCCACACCATCTGACTGAACCCCACACCATCTGACTGAACCCCTGACCATCTGATTAAACCCCTGACCATCTGACTGAACCCCTGACCATCTGACTGAACCCCACACCATCTGACTGAATCCCACACCATATGACTGAACCCCTGACCATCTGACTGAACCCCTGACCATCTGACTGAACCCCACACCATCTAACTGAAGCCCACACCATCTGACTGAACCCCTGACCATCTGATTAAACCCCTGACCATCTGACTGAACCCCTGACCATCTGACTGAACCCCACACCATCTGACTGAATCCCACACCATATGACTGAACCCTGACCATCTGACTGAACCCCTGACCATCTGACTGAACCCCACACCATCTAACTGAAGCCCACACCATCTGACTGTACCCTGACCACCTGATTGAACCCCTGACCACCTGACTGAACCCCTGACCACCTGACTGAACCCCTGGCCATCTGACTGAACCCCTGACCACCTGACTGAATCCCTGACAATCTGACTGAACCCTGTCCATCTGACTGAATCCCACACCGTCTGACTGAATCCCACACCGTCTGACTGAACCCCAAACCATCTGACTGAACCCCTGACCATCTGACTGAACCCCCACACCATCTGACTGAACCCCACACCATCTGACTGAACCCCACACCATTTGACTGAACCCGAGACCATCTGACTGAACCCTGACCATCTGACTGAACACCACACCACCTGACTGAACCCCACACCATTTGACTGAATCCCACACCATCTGACTGAACCCCTGACCACCTGACTGAACCCTGACCATCTGACTGAACCCCTGACCATCTGACTGAACCCCACACCACCTGACTGAACCCCACACCATCTGACTGAACCCCTGACCACCTGACTGAACCCATGACCACCTGACTGAACCCCTGACCACCTGACTGAACCCCTGACCATCTGACAACCCTGACCATCTGACAGAACTCCAGACCACCTGACTGAATCCCTGAACCCCTGACTGAACCCTGACCATCTGACAACCCCTGACCATCTGACTGAACCCTGACCATCTGACTGACCCCTGGCCATCTGACTGAACCCCTGACCATCTGACTGACCCCCTGACCATCTGACTGACCCCCTGCCAACGTGACTGAACCCCTGACCATCTGACTGAATGCCTGAAGTCTTACCCACTTGACCACCACACCTGTCCTGCAAGCTAAACTGTTGCAGTGTGTCAGCCAGCATGTCGCTTCTTCACTTTGTATCCAAGATTTATAAACCAGCATGTCGCTTCTTCACTCTGTATCCAAGATTTATAAACCAGCATGTCACTTCTTCACTCTGTATCCAAGATTTATAAACCAGCATGTCGCTTCTTCACTCTGTATCCAAGATTTATAAACCAGCATGTCGCTTCTTCATCTTGTATCCAAGCTTTATAAACCAGCATGTCGCTTCTTCATCTTGTATCCAAGATTTATAAACCAGCATGTCACTTCTTCATCTTGTATCCAAGCTTTATAAACCAGCATGTCGCTTCTTCATCTTGTATCCAAGCTTTATAAACCAGCATGTCGCTTCTTCATCTTGTATCCAAGATTTATAAACCAGCATGTCGCTTCTTCACTTTGTATCCAAGATTTATAAACCAGCATGTCACTTCTTCTCGCTTCTTCATCTTGTATCCAAGCTTTATAAACCAGCATGTCGCTTCTTCATCTTGTATCCAAGCTTTATAAACCAGCATGTCGCTTCTTCATCTTGTATCCAAGCTTTATAAACCAGCATGTCGCTTCTTCATCTTGTATCCAAGATTTATAAACCAGCATGTCGCTTCTTCATCTTGTATCCAAGCTTTATAAACCAGCATGTCGCTTCTTCATCTTGTATCCAAGATTTATAAACCAGTATGTCACTTCTTCTCGCTTCTTCATCTTGTATCCAAGATTTATAAACCAGCATGTCACTTCTTCACTTTTTAAACCTATCCAAAGGTCGACTTTTCAGAGCAAAAACAGTTGAGTATAGGTATTACTCTTTGTGAGAGGCTTTTTGTTTTCATTACACATGTCACTTTAGATTGATGTACAAGATTCAAGAATATTTACTTTGATGTAAAGCCATCTCAGTTGTCTCAGTTGTTTACATTCATAGATATTACGCTCCTCGTCATGTAAGCAGCAGGGACCCACGTATGTTTCACAACTCTTTTCTATTTCAACTGTTTAATGCTGTGATTTGAAAGTTTTCAAAAATGGTTATAACCATCTATGGGAAATATGTCTGATATCAATGAAAAGCAGGTCTAGACATAGAATACTTCAAAAAGTTCTCTCTCTCTCTCTCTCTCTCTCTCTCTCTATATATATATATATATATATATATATATATATATATAAATATGTATATATATATATGTATACACATAATTTTTTAAAGTGGTTCTATCTATCTATCCATCCATCTATCTATGTGTGTGGTGTGTGTGTGTGTGTGTGATTTTTAAAATATGGCCCATATCATGCTTTGGATTTGAGTGGAAGAAATGCAAGGTCGACAAGAAATACAGACAGAAACGACAATCAAAGAACATGACGTGAGGTAAGAGAGATAACTCCGCAACACTCACCGGCCATTAAACAGTAGTCTCCCTCATTTTCCTTCTTGCACGTTCCGTTTGGGTTCTCTGGTAACATGTTGTTGAGCGATACTTTCATCGTGCCTGGTGTAATAAATTAATTAATTAATTAATTAATGTATACACAATTAAATGAATAAACGATTAAATGTACAAGTGAATTAATTAATAATGTTAAATAGATAAGTAGATATTAGTAAATGTCAATCAGTGAATTGTCTTTGCCAGAGAAAATAATGCATAAGCTCTTACAGATATCTTACTCGAATAAAATTTGGTCGAATTTTGAGTCTACCCATCATTGTGTCCACCAGACTAGTAGTAGTAGGCCTCCCTCGGTCATGGCTGACCATGGACAAAGTACATCCGTTCTAATGTCTAGATGGGCTGTCTGCTTGGTCCAAGCAGCATCGCCTGTGACTGTAGAGACCAATGCGAGAGAGGCAGTCTCTGTCGCAGCGGTCGCATGTGTATGCTGATGCTGGTCTGTTGGCTGTCATCCCTTTTCTGCGAACTCGCTTTTCTGCTGCAGCAGCTGACAGTTTGTCCTCACCAATCCGCAGCTGTTTCTTAAGAGTTGTTCTCCAGCTGTTGTGGTCGTCTGCGAGGTCCTCCCAGGATTCTGTTGATCTCAAGCGCCTTCATGTCACGTTTGCAAACGTCTTTGTATCTCAGCTAGACTGGTTATTGAGCAATACATTCACGTTCGTTCTCACACTCCCTGCTTCCATCTTGTTCCTATCTCATCATCTGTGACCTGACGGCAGATCCACACTCTGTCTGGACTTTGTCACTCAGCTCACCGTATAACTTTGGACTTCATTCAAAAGGGATTCAGCGGGCACTCAGACAGCCCCGTATGCGCTCCAACCAATGCTGTTGAGGTAATAGTGCGAAAACAGGGCGAGGTAGGTGTAGCTGTGGAAATAGTTGGACACAATCACGCGAGAAATGGCGCTTCCAGACTTACCAGGAGATCAGACAGGATGTGAATAAATTCGAGACACGATGACATGCATGAGGTGGATATTACTGTTAGATTATCCATCATGTGACGCCGTTACGTCATGTCATGGCTCATATTATCCGTCATGTGATGCCATTAT
>JAPXFY010000026.1:60077464-60079964 GCA_030674185.1 Monoplex corrugatus | reverse complement strand
TGCTTTTCTCAAAGGTTTCTGATCTGCGTTGTTTTGTATTTTAGAGCACCTGGCTTAGTCTGTCGGTTAACAGGTCTGTTTTGCCTTTTTGTTCTGGTTTGTTGTTACCTTTGCAAGGGAGGCAATCTTCCTGTCCCTCTTTTGGTGCAATAACAATATGCACACATCCACTTCACTTGACAATATGCACACATCCACTTCACTTGACAATATGCACACATCACTTCACTTATTAACATAGCACTCCTTCACTTAATTAACAATATGCACACATCCACTTCACTTGACAATTGTACAATCACTCACTTAATTAAAATATGCACACATCCACTTCACTTAATAACAATATGCACACATCCACTTCACTTAATTAACAATATGCACACATCCACTTCACTTAATTAACAATATGCACACATCCACTTCACTTAATTAACAATATGCACACATCCACTTCACTTAATTAACAATATGCACACATCCACTTCACTTAGCAATATGCACACATCCACTTCACTTACAATATGCACACATCCACTTCACTTAACAATACGCCCACATCCACTTCACTTAGCAATATGCACACATCCACTTCACTTAATAACATATGCACACATCCACTTCACTTAGCAATATGCACACATCCACTTCACTTAACAATATGCACACATCCACTTCACTTAACAATATGCACACATCCACTTCACTTAACAATATGCACACATCATTCACTTAGCAATATGGTCCATGACGCCCATTCTCATTTTATAGATGTCATAAAGTCAACGTACGATGCTCATCCCATCAAACCTAATATTGATGACAGTCATAACGAAAATGATACACTGATTGTTGTTAACGTCATATGACGTCGATTGATTATGAAGAAAACTATTATCCATGACGACATGGAATGCCACAGACAGCGTCACCAGAATCACGTGACACTTCTTCATCTTTGTCTTCCCTTTGTCTTCTGCATGGTCAGGCCACATCTAGCGATGAATGTGGCCTTTGTTTGTTTTGTCTGTTTGTTTGTTCAGTTGTTTTGTTTGTTTGTGTGTTCGTTTGTTCGTGTGTTTGTTCACTAGTTTCGTTTGTTTGTTTGTTTATTTATTTGTTTGTTTTCTTTTCTCCACAGTTCCTGCCATAGAGCTTGGTGGTCAGAGGAAATGTCAGCCATGTCTCCTGTCGCCCTACTTGACAGAGGATACATGGCTGCAATGTGTAGCCAACAGCTCCCCCCCCCCCCCCCCCGTGTCACCTGGAAAGATATGTCGGAGACAAAGAACCTCCAGTAGTTGAGGGTGGTTCCTGTTGAGGCAAAGGACCCGGCGCTATTCCACTGTAGAGGAACTTCACTGGGTGATGGCCATTCCAGTCTGATATAGATGACCTTGAAGACATGCTGCGTTGTATGGAGTGGCACCAGAGTTTGTTAGAAGGCGCCTGCAGGTCTACGACCTCGGATTCGACCTCTAGAGGGTTACCAAATGACTTATGACCTCAAGGGGTTAGGGTTTTAGGCTGTTTTTACTGGTCTGTTGGCTGTGTCATATGACATAATTATGGGTATTGATTATTTAGGTGTGGGCCTTGCCATGCACTACTCCACTACTTCCTGATAGAAACTATCGCCAGTCGAACCGAGACTACTTCTTCATACTTTTTTAAAAAAACGACGCCATCACGTCAATGACGTGATATTTTCATTCTGTTTGACACTTGGGGGATGGATGGCGGATGGATGGCTTATTTGATCAAACTGTGGGACTCAAGGTGGGATGTCTAAGTTCAATTCTGCCTGCAAAATAAAAACGGACCTTGTGCTGTCCTTTGGAATAGTAGTGTCAGCTTACTGTTTCATCATCCCTGCTCTGTGTTTTTCTTCCCTATTTTATGTCAAGATCTTACCAGCTCATAAGACGTTGCGCTGGCTGAAGAGGCTCCTATAATATCATCGGCAGATTCCGAGAAACGTATATGGAATTGTCTGAGCGCGCTCAAATCCTCCAAAATGAATGCAAGTGTCCGGTTATCCAAGACATTCCACCACAATGTCGGTGACGTCATCTTCAATAGACGCTGACGTAATAAGAGTGTGATGTCACAATGACATAGACATAGACATCACAACGGAGATACCTACTCATTCACCACTTTGAGGTCACAATGACATAGACATAGACATAGACATCACAACGGAGATACCTACCCATTCTCCATCTTGATGTCACAATGACATAGACATCACAACGGAGATACCTACCCATTCTCCACCTTGATGTCACAATGACATAGACATAGACATCACAACGGAGATACCTACTCATTCTCCACCTTGATGTCACAATGACATAGACATAGACATCACAACGGAGATACCTACCCATTCTCCACTTTGAGGTCCTCGGCTATGTCTCCACAACATTTGATGGTCTGAGTACCGTCTGGAAAAGAGACCAACGCTGTTCAGATATGTGTTGTGTGTGTGTGTGGT
>JAPXFY010000026.1:60067464-60074964 GCA_030674185.1 Monoplex corrugatus | reverse complement strand
GCAGAGGAGAAAAGGTGGGTTTTGAGAGCGGACTTGAAGGAGACAAAAGTAGGTTGCTGACGGACTGAGAGAGGAAGTTTGTTCCAGGAGAGTGGACCAGAAACAGAGAAGGCTCGTGGACCATAGGTATTGAGCTTAGTGCGTGGAAAGCGAAAAGTCAGAGGATCGGAGGCAGAGCGGAGGGTACGTGAGGGAACATAGATCTCAAGTAGGCTTGACAGGTAATCGGGGGCTGCGTTATTGAGGCTTTTGTAGCACATGGTGTCTAGTTTGTATTGTATGCGCTTTGATACAGGGAGCCAGTGAAGTTGTGCCAAGAGAGGAGATATGTGGTCAGCTTTTTTCTTTTTGAGTACAAGGCGTACAGCATTGTTTTGAATGCGCTGTAGGATGTGAATGGTGGAGGCAGGAAGACCAGACAGGAGTGAATTGCAATAGTCAATGCGAGACATTATGAAGGAGAGAACGAGTTTTGCAGTTGTTTCGACAGAGAGATACTTCCTGATCAGCCTTATACGATGGAGATGATAGTAGCAAGATCTGGCAGTTTGAGAAACAAAGTTGTTCATGGAGAGGGTAGAGTCAATGCAGACACCAAGGTTTTTAGCTGAATCAGAAATTGGGACTGATGTGTTACATAATGGGAGAGAAAGAGGAGGCAGCTGAGAAAGTTTCTGACGGGTGCCAATGAGGATAGCTTCTGTCTTGTCATCATTAAGCTGAAGTTTATTGTGTGTCATCCAGTTCTTAATGTCCGAGTAACACTCAGTGGTGCAAGTCAACAGGCGCTGTATATTATCAGGTGAGTCACTGTCTTGAAGTTGGGTGTCATCAGCATAGAAGTGGTGTTTTATAGAGTGGGAGTTGATGATGGTGGACAAGGGGGAGGTGTAGAGAGTGAAAAGAACAGGGCCAAGGACAGATCCTTGTGGAACACCACAGGTCAGGTATGCAGGTTGAGAGTAAGTGCCATTGATGAGAACAGTTTGTTTTCTGTTTGATAGGTATGAAGTGAACCAGGACAGAGCAATGTCAGAGATGCCAAAAGTATGATGAAGTCTAGAAAGGAGAATACCATGATCAATGGTGTCAAAGGCTGCAGACAGATCAAGGAGTGTGAGGAGAGAGACTTTGCCAGTATCAGTTGCAAGGAGGAGATTGTTGAGAATGTGTAGTAGGGCAGTTTCATTGCTATGGCACTGGCGGTAGGCTGACTGGAAAGGATTGAGGAGATTGTTGGCAGACAGGTGAGAGTTCAGCTGGTTGAGGACGACTTTTTCAAGGAGTTTCGACAAGAAAGAGAGATTAGAGATAGGCCGATAATTTTTCAGTTCATTTGGGTCTAAATTGTGTTTCTTGAGGAGAGGGTGAACAATAGCAGACTTGAAAGAATCTGGGACAGTTCCAGTTTGAAGAGAAGTGTTGATGATGTCAGTGATGAATGGGAGGAGAGTAGGGAGACAGTCGGAGTAGAGAGAACCTGGAAGAGGATCCAGTTCGCAGGTTTTGAACGACATGGATCTGATTGTGTTGAAACTTTCTTCTTGTGAGACTGGGGTAAAAGTAGTAAGAGGTGTGCCAGAGAAGGAAGGGTCAGTGGGCATGGTTGACAGGGTGTCCTGTCAAGCCTGTCACGAAGAGTTTGTATTTTGGTGGTGAAATACTTGGAGAATACAGATGGGAGTTCTTCATTTGTATGTTTTGTTGGGAGAGGTAAATCTTTTCGTGTGCCAAGGAGATGATTCATGGTTGTAAAGAGTTCTTTTGAAGAAGAGGCATTCAGGATTTTGGTTTGGAAATAGCTTGTTTTTGCTGATGCAATGAGGGTGGATACTTTTGTTTTAGAGGCTTGGAAAAGTTGCCTGTGTACAGTGAGTTTGGATTTGCGCCAACGGCGCTCTGCTCTGCGGCGGGCACGTTTTGCACAGGCAATCTCATGAGTGAGCCAGGGGGTAGGGGGGCGGTCAGGTAAAAGACGGGTTGTGGCTGGAGCATGAGTGTCCAGAAGATGGTGGAGAGTAGTATAGAATTCATCGGCAAGGTTATGTGACTTTTCAGAAAGGAGACGGGAGGCATCAGATGAAAATGTGGAGAGGTCGATAGATTTGAGATTGCGTCGAGTCACTGTGCGCATGGTACGGGAAGGAGGAGAAATGTCGAGAGAACAGAGAATTGCAGAGTGGTCAGATGGAAGGGCTGAAGTTAGACGGGTAGAAAGAACTAAGCAGTTGTCAGTAGCGGAATTGTGGTGATCACGAGAAATGATCCAGTCAAGAATGTGACCTTTTTGATGGGTTGGTTCAGAAATGTGTTGAGTCATATTGTGATTGGACAGAGAGTTGATGATATGTCTTGTGTCATAACGGTGAGTGTTGTCATAGTGGACATTGATGTCACCTAGAATGATGAGATTTCCAGGTAAGAGGCAGTAGTGGTCAAGCAATTGGTCAAAGTCAGACAGAAACGTGGATGTGGTGAGTTTGTTGGCAGAGCTAGGTGGGGGTCGATAGACACAGGAGAAGGTGATGGTGTGAGGGTTGGATTGGAAGGATACTTCAACGTGCTCGAAAGAAGGATGGGAGAAAGGCAGAGACTGCGAGAAAGATAGGCGGGAATGGAGTGAGTCATTGTAGAGGATGGCGATACCGCCACCTCGGGATGAGCGATGGAAAGAAGCAAGCCTGTAACCACTCGGAGTGAGGCTAGCATGTATAGGTTCGTGACCAAGGGGGTTAAGCCATGTCTCTGTGATAAAAGCAATGTCAACACGTTCATCTGCGATAAAATCGGCAATGACTTCGGCTTTGCCATCCTTGCATGTTGACTGAGCATTAAAAAGGCATAATTTTAGTTTATCACAGTCATATGGTGGTGGCCGGGGTGGCGACGAAGGCGGAACCGACGGGACAGAAGGTGAAGGCGGCACCGGCGGGACAGAAGGTGAAGGCGGCACTAGCGGGACAGAAGGTGAAGGCGGTACTAATCGGACAGAAGGCGAAGGCGAAGACGGCAGAGGAGGAGACGAAGATTGCAGCAGCGAGGTCGAGGGCAGGGGCAGTGGAGGAGACGAAGAAGAAGCAGGAGACGAAAAGTGGCGTCGGGCAGGAGGCAGGTTGTGCCAAAGACGGTGGAGACGTCCACCACGACAGGATCGCGCAGTGCGGGGCTTAGGACACAGCCCCAGTGTTCGTATTCGCTGGTAGACGCCTCCACCGAGGTAGCACTTGCTGTGTTTAAAAAGTGTCAGTCCAATTTGTTTTATAAGAGGCAGGTCCATAATTGCGAGCGAGCCAGGAGAGGAAGATACTTGCAGGTTGGTGTGTGGGTTGGTCAGTTCACAACACTTAAATCCAGAGAACACAAAGCTGTAGAGTTGGGCGAACACAGTAGGCCAAGATGTAAAACACAGTTCACAGAATAAAATGTCCGACCTGAGCGGCCGAACCAAAACGATGAAAAGTAGGCACAAAAACCCTAAAACCAGACTATCTGGCAAAATATTCAACATTTAAAAAAAAATATTTACATCACCGTGTGTCAGGATTTCAAAGCAACAAACTGATACAACACTTAAATCCAGAGAACACAAAGCTGTAGCGTTGGGCGAACACAGTAGGCCAAGATGTAAAACACAGCTCACAGAATAAAATGTCCGACCTGAGCGGCCGAACCAAAATGATGAAAAGTAGGTACAAAAACCTTAAAATCAGATTATCTGGTTAAATATTCAAAATTTAAAAAAATTATTTACATCACTTATGAAAGTAAGCGTAGAGTACAGCCCTGTCATACAGTCTCCATCCTAGAGGAACTCCACAGCATCATGGCAATCATCCCCACCGTCATCATCATCATACAATTGAAAAATTGTCCCTGTTACTGTTAGTGACGGTGACTTACTGTTAGTGACGGTGTACTGGTGACTTACTGTTAGTGACAGTGGTACTGGTGACTTATTGTTAGTGACAGGGGTACTGGTGACTTACTGTTAGTGACAGTGTACTGGTGACTTACTGTTAGTGACAGTGTACTGGTGACTTACTGTTAGTGGCAGTGTACTGGTGACTTACTGTTAGTGACAGTGTACTGGTGACTTACTGTTAGTGACAGTGTACTGGTGACTTACTGTTAGTGACAGGTGTACTGGTGACTTATTGTTAGTGACAGGTGTACTGGTGACTTACTGTTAGTGACAGGTGTACTGGTGACTTACTGTTAGTGACAGGTGTACTGGTGACTTACTGTTAGTGACAGTGAACTGGTGACTTACTGTTAGTGACAGTGTACTGGTGACTTACTGTTAGTGACAGTGTACTGGTGACTTACTGTTAGTGAAGGTGTACTGGTGACTTACTGTTAGTGACAGTGTACTGGTGACTTACTGTTAGTGACAGTGTACTGGTGACTTACTGTTAGTGACAGTGTACTGGTGACTTACTGTTAGTGACAGTGTACTGGTGACTTACTGTTAGTGACAGTGTACTGGTGACTTACTGTTAGTGACAGTGTACTGGTGACTTACTGTTAGTGACAGTGTACTGGTGACTTACTGTTAGTGACAGGGTGTACTGGTGACTTATTGTTAGTGACAGGGGTACTGGTGACTTACTGTTAGTGACAGGGTACTGGTGACTTACGTGTAGTGACAGGTGTACTGGTGACTTATTGTTAGTGACAGTGTACTGGTGACTTACTGTTAGTGACAGGTGTACTGGTGACTTACTGTTAGTGACAGGTGTACTGGTGACTTACTGTTAGTGACAGGTGTACTGGTTGACTTATTGTTAGTGACAGGTGTACTGGTGACTTACTGTTAGTGACAGGGTACTGGTGACTTATTGTTAGTGACAGGTGTACTGGTGACTTACTGTTAGTGACAGGGGTACTGGTGACTTACTGTTAGTGACAGTGTACTGGTGACTTACTGTTAGTGACGGTGTACTGGTGACTTATTGTTAGTGACAGGGGTACTGGTGACTTATTGTTTAGTGACAGGGGTACTGGTGACTTATTGTTAGTGACAGGGGTACTGGTGACTTATTGTTAGTGACAGTGTACTGGTGACTTATTGTTAGTGACAGGGTACTGGTAGACTTACTGTTAGTGAGAGGGTACTGGTGACTTACTGTTAGTGACAGTGTACTGGTGACTTACTGTTAGTGACAGGGTACTGGTGACTTATTGTTAGTGACAGGGTACTGTGACTTATTGTTAGTGACAGTGTACTGGTGACTTATTGTTAGTGACAGGTGTACTGGTGACTTATTGTTAGTGACAGGGTACTGGTGACTTATTGTTAGTGACAGTGGTACTGGTGACTTATGTTAGTGACAGTGTACTGGTGACTATATTGTTAGTGACAGTGTACTGGTGACTTACTGTTAGTGACAGTAGTACTGGTGACTTACTGTTAGTGACAGGTGTACTGGTGACTTACTGTTAGTGACAGGGGTACTGGTGACTTACTGTTAGTGACAGGTGTACTGGTGACTTATTGTTAGTGACAGGTGTACTGGTGACTTACTGTTAGTGACAGGGTACTGGTGACTTACTGTTAGTGACAGGTGTACTGGTGACTTACTGTTAGTGACAGTGTACTGGTGACTTACTGTTAGTGACAGGGTACTGGTGACTTACTGTTAGTGACAGGGTACTGGTGACTTACTGTTAGTGACAGGGTACTGGTGACTTATTGTTAGTGACGGTGTACTGGTGACTTATTGTTAGTGACGGTGTACTGTGTGACTTATTGTTAGTGACAGGGGTACTGGTGACTTACTGTTAGTGACAGGGTACTGGTGACTTACTGTTAGTGACAGGGGTACTGGTGACTTACTGTTAGTGACAGGGGTACTGGTGACTTACTGTTAGTGACAGGGGTACTGGTGACTTATTGTATAGTGACGGTGTACTAGGTGACTTATTGTTAGTAACATGGGTACTGGTGACTTACTGTTAGTGACAGGGGTACTGGTGACTTACTGTTAGTGACAGGTACTGGTGACTTACTGTTAGTGACAGTGTACTGGTGACTTATTGTTAGTGACAGGGGTACTGGTGAATTACTGTTAGTGACAGGGTACTGGTGACTTACTGTTAGTGACAGGGTTCTGGTGACTTATTGTTAGTGACAGGGGTACTGGTGACTTATTGTTAGTGACGGTGTACTGGTGACTTACTGTTAGTGACGGTGTACTGGTGACTTACTGTTAGTGACAGAGGTATTGGTGACTTACTGTTAGTGACAGTGGTACTGCTGACTTACTGTTAGTGACAGGGTACTGCTGACTTACTGTTAGTGACAGAGGTACTGGTGACTTACTGTTAGTGACAGGGTACTTGCTGACTTACTGTTAGTGACGGTGTACTGGTGACTTACTGTTAGTGTCAGGGTACTGGTGACTTATTGTTAGTGACAGGGTACTGGTGACTTACTGTTAGTGACAGGGTACTGGTGACTTATGTTAGTGACGGTGTACTGGTGACTTATTGTTAGTGACAGGGTACTGGTGACTTATTGTTAGTGACAGGGGTACTGGTGACTTACTGTTAGTGACAGGGGTACTGGTGACTTACTGTTAGTGACAGGGTACTGGTGACTTATTGTTAGTGACAGGGGTACTGGTGACTTACTGTTAGTGAAGGGGTACTGGTGACTTATTGTTAGTGACGGTGTACTGGTGACTTATTGTTATGACATGGTACTGGTGACTTACTGTTAGTGACAAGGTACTGGTGACTTACTGTTAGTGACAGGTGTACTGGTGACTTACTGTTAGTGACAGGGTACTGGTGACTATATGTTAGTGACAGGGTACTGGTGAATTACTGTTAGTGACAGGGGTACTGGTGACTTACTGTTAGTGACAGGGTACTGGTGACTTATTGTTAGTGACGGTGTACTGGTGACTTACTGTTAGTGACGGTGTACTGGTGACATTACTGTTAGTGACAGAGGTATTGTGACTTACTGTTAGTGACAGTGTACTGCTGACTTACTGTTAGTGACAGGGGTACTGCTGACTTACTGTTAGTGACAGAGATATTGGTGACTTACTGTTAGTGACAGGGTACTGCTGACTTACTGTTAGTGACGGTGTACTGGTGACTTACTGTTAGTGTCAGGGGTACTGGTGACTTACTGTTAGTGACAGGGGTACTGGTGACTTACTCTTAGTGACAGGTGTACCAGTAAAGTCGTGGTCGATGAACTGGCCCCAGGCCATCACCATGTTGCTGACACCCACGAAGTGGTCCATGTCTTGTGACACCCTCAGGGAGATGTAGCGGGGTTCTGGTAGGCCTTTACCCAACTTGGTGTGGTTACGTGGTAGTTTGCCTGAAATGAACCGCCATCTATACAGCAAAGCACAACAACAAAGAACATATAAAATCCTCACCATTTGGCGTGGTTACGTGGTAGTTTGCCTGAAATGAACCGCCATCTATACAGCAAAGCACAACAACAAAGAACATATAAAATCCTCACCATTTGGCGTG
>JAPXFY010000026.1:60047464-60062464 GCA_030674185.1 Monoplex corrugatus | reverse complement strand
TAGGATGTGGATGGTGGAGGCAGGAAGACCAGACAGGAGTGAATTGCAATAGTCAATGCGAGACATTATGAAGGAGAGAACGAGTTTGCAGTTGTTTCAACAGAGATACTTCTTGATCAGCTTATACGATGGAGGTGATAGTAGCAAGATCTGGCAGTTTGAGAAACAAAGTTGTTCATGGAGAGGGTAGAGTCAAGGCAGACACCAAGGTTTTTAGCTGAGTCAAAATTGGGACTGATGTGTTACATAATGAGAGAGAAAGAGGGGCAGCTGAGAAAGTTTCTGACGGGTGCCAATGAGGATAGCTTCTGTCTTGTCGTCATTATTGTTAGTTGTTGTTGTTGTTGTTGTTGTAGTAGTAGTAGTAGTTGTTGTTGTTGTTGTTGTTGTTATAGTAGTTGTTGTTGTTGTTCTTCTTCTTCTTCTTGTTTTCGTCTTCTACTCTTTTCTTTTCTTTCTTCTTCTTCTTCTTCTTCTTCTTCTTCTCTCTTCTTCTTCTCTTCTTCTCTTCTTCTTCTTCTTCTTCTTCTTCTTCCATTCTGTCAAACTCCGTGAAGTCATCGGATCGCCACAGTAAAGTATGTTCATCAGATTCCTGCGGTTCTGTTGGTTGTGTGCCAAATCCTGTCTTGTACGAATTAGTTTTGTTTGTTTCTGTACTTGTACGATATTGTCAGTCCATTGTGTTCTGGGTCTCTGTACATTGTACGATATTGTCAGTCCATTGTGTTCTGGGTCTTGTACATTGTACGATATTGTCAGTCCATTGTGTTCTGGTCTTGTACATTGTACGATATTGTCAGTCCATTGTGTTCTGGGTCTCTGTACATTGTACGATATTGTCAGTCCATTGTGTTCTGGGTCTCTGTACATTGTACGATATTGTCAGTCCATTGTGTTCTGGGTCTTGTACATTGTACGATATTGTCAGTCCATTGTGTTCTGGGTCTGTGTACATTGTACGATATTGTCAGTCCATTGTGTTCTGGGTCTTGTACATTGTACGATATTGTCAGTCCATTGTGTTCTGGGTCTCTGTACATTGTACGATATTGTCAGTCCATTGTGTTCTGGGTCTCTGTACATTGTACGATATTGTCAGTCCATTGTGTTCTGGGTCTCTGTACATTGTACGATATTGTCAGTCCATTGTGTTCTGGGTCTCTGTACATTGTACGATATTGTCAGTCCATTGTGTTCTGGGTCTCTGTACATTGTACGATATTGTCAGTCCATTGTGTTCTGGGTCTCTGTACATTGTACGATATTGTCAGTCCATTGTGTTCTGGGTCTCTGTACATTGTACGATATTGTCAGTCCATTGTGTTCTGGGTCTCTGTACATTGTACGATATTGTCAGTCCATTGTGTTCTGGGTCTGTGTACATTGTACGATATTGTCAGTCCATTGTGTTCTGGGTCTGTGTACATTGTACGATATTGTCAGTACATTGTGTTCTGGGTCTCTGTACATTGTACGATATTGTCTGTCTATTGTGTTCTGGGTCTTGTACATTGTACGATATTGTCATGTCCTATTGTGTTCTGGTCTTTGTACATTGTACGATATTGTCTGTCATTGTGTTCTGGGTCTGTGTACATTGTACGATATTGTCATGTCTATTGTGTTCTGGGTCTCTGTACATTGTACGATATTGTCTGTCTATTGTGTTCTGGGTATCTGTACATTGTACGATATTGTCAGTCCATTGTGTTCTGGGTCTGTGTACATTGTACGATATTGTCAGTACATTGTGTTCTGGGTCTGTGTACATTGTACGATATTGTCTGTCTATTGTGTTCTGGGTATCTGTACATTGTACGATATTGTCTGTCATTGTGTTCTGGGTCCTGTTACATTGTAGGGATGTGTCAGTCCATTTGTTCTGGTCTGTGACATTGTACGATATTGTCTTTACTGAGGTCGTCAGATCTTCGTTCGTTGTTATTTCTTTTAACGTCTATTCACATACGTACTTTTAGACCAAAAAAAAGGTGCGTATGGAATGAATGAATCTATGTAATCATGAAGGCATTGTATCAATTAAGGTAACAATTAAGGTAACATCAAACAAATTAACGAACAAAAGAAAAACAATCAGAACATTATATCGGTCAGGCTTCATCGGATTTCTCGGGGCTGTGTGGGAGTTACAGGTATAAAACAGTTGGGCTGAATCAAAGGAAACGACCTACAGGACTGTGCAGTAAACGTCTAACAATGTGTAAATACAGAGTGAAATCAGTATGTTTCTGTTTTAAGTTTGTAAATGACGCAGGGAAATAAGGTCGCATTCGCTGACAACACAAAAGGCGATTAACTGTTATAAAATCACCACAGATACATTTGATGGTTTTACTAAATTTAGTTCGAAGTGAGTTGAGAGATAATCTGTAAGGTAAAGTTATCTCTTGTCTTGTAAAATCCTGGTAATTTACCGAGAAGGGGTGAAGGTCACATTGCGCTTTTTACTGATAAGTAAAGCGTCAGATCTTCATATGCTCCAGTGTGCTGCCTGATGATTCGGCAACATTATTTGTTGGTGATATGATCAGTGTGTCTGATGATCAGTATCTTGTTCATTAGTGATATGATCAGTGTACATGTATCTGATGATCAATATCTTGTTCATTAGTGATATGATCGGTGTACATGTATCTGATGATCAGTATCTTGTTCATTAGTGATATGATCATGTACATGTATCTGATGATCAATATCTTGTTCATTAGTGATATGATCAGTGTACATGTATCTGATGATCAATATCTTGTTCATTAGTGATATGATCAGTGTACATGTATCTGATGATCAATATCTTGTTCATTAGTGATATGATCATGTGTATCTGATGATCAATATCTTGTTCATTAGTGATATGATCAGTGTACATGTATCTGATGATCAGTATCTTGTTCATTAGTGATATGATCGGTGTACATGTATCTGATGATCAGTATCTTGTTCATTAGTGATATGATCGGTGTACATGTATCTGATGATCAGTATCTTGTTCATTAGTGATATGATCAGTGTACATGTATCTGATGATCAATATCTTGTTCATTAGTGATATGATCAGTGTATCTGTTGATCAGTATCTTGTTCATTAGTGATATGATCGGTGTACATGTATCTGATGATCAATATCTTGTTCATTAGTGATATGATCAGTGTACATGTATCTGATGATCAATATCTTGTTCATTAGTGATATGATCAGTGTACATGTATCTGATGATCAATATCTTAATCATTAGTGATATGATTGGTGTACATGTATCTGATGATCAATATCTTGTTCATTAGTGATATGATCAGTGTACATGTATCTGATGATCAATATCTTGTTCATTAGTGATATGATCGGTGTACATGTATATGATGATCAATATCTTGTTCATTAGTGATATGATCGGTGTACATGTATCTGATGATCAATATCTTGTTCATTAGTGATATGATCAGTGTACATGTATCTGATGATCAGTATCTTGTTCATTAGTGATATGATCAGTGTATCTGATGATCAATATCTTGTTCATTAGTGATATGATCAGTGTACATGTATCTGATGATCAATATCTTGTTCATTAGTGATATGATCGGTGTACATGTATCTGATGATCAGTATCTTGTTCATTAGTGATATGATCAGTGTATCTGATGATCAATATCTTGTTCATTAGTGATATGATCAGTGTATCTGATGATCAGTATCTTGTTCATTAGTGATATGATCAGTGTATCTGATGATCAGTATCTTGTTCACTAGTGATATGATCAGTGTATCTGATGATCAATATCTTGTTCATTAGTGATATGATCAGTGTACATGTATCTGATGATCAGTATCTTGTTCATTAGTGATATGATCAGTGTATCTGATGATCAATATCTTGTTCATTAGTGATATGATCAGTGTATCTGATGATCAGTATCTTGTTCATTAGTGATATGATCAGTGTATCTGATGATCAATATCTTGTTCATTAGTGATATGATCGGTGTACATGTATCTGATGATCAGTATCTTGTTCATTAGTGATATGATCAGTGTATCTGATGATCAATATCTTGTTCATTAGTGATATGATCGGTGTACATGTATCTGATGATCAGTATCTTGTTCATTAGTGATATGATCAGTGTACATGTATCTGATGATCAGTATCTTGTTCATTAGTGATATGATCAGTGTACATGTATCTGATGATCAGTATCTTGTTCATTAGTGATATGATCAGTGTACATGTATCTGATGATCAGTATCTTGTTCACTAGTGATATGATCAGTGTACATGTATCTGATGATCAGTATCTTGTTCATTAGTGATATGATCAATGTACATGTATCTGATGATCAATATCTTGTTCATTAGTGATATGATCAGTGTACATGTATCTGATGATCAATATCTTGTTCATTAGTGATATGATCGGTGTACATGTATCTGATGATCAATATCTTGTTCATTAGTGATATGATCAGTGTATCTGATGATAAGTATCTTGTTCATTAGTGATATGATCAGTGTATCTGATAATCAATATCTTGTTCATTAGTGATATGATCAGTGTATCTGATGATCAATATCTTGTTCATTAGTGATATGATCAGTATCTTGTTCATTAGTGATATGATCAGTATCTTGTTCATTAGTGATATGATCAGTGTATCTGATAATCAATATCTTGTTCATTAGTGATATGATCAGTATCTTGTTCATTAGTGATATGATCAGTGTATCTGATGATCAGTATCTTGTTCATTAGTGATATGATCAGTATCTTGTTCATTAGTGATATGATCAGTATCTTGTTCATTAGTGATATGATCAGTATCTTGTTCATTAGTGATATGATCGGTGTGTCTGATGATCAGTATCTTGTTCATTAGTGATATGATCGGTGTGTCTGATGATCAGTATCTTGTTCATTAGTGATATGATCAGTGTATATGATGGTCAGTATCTTGTTCATTAGTGATATGATCAGTATCTTGTTCATTAGTGATATGATCAGTATCTTGTTCATTAGTGATATGATCGGTGTGTCTGATGATCAGTATCTTGTTCATTAGTGATATGATCGGTGTGTCTGATGATCATATCTTGTTCATTAGTGATATGATCGGTGTATCTGATGATCAGTATCTTGTTCATTAGTGATATGATCGGTGTACATGTATCTGATGATCAGTATCTTGTTCATTAGTGATATGATCGGTGTACATGTATCTGATGATCAATATCTTGTTCATTAGTGATATGATCAGTGTACATGTATCTGATGATCAATATCTTGTTCATTAGTGATATGATCGGTGTACATGTATCTGATGATCAATATCTTGTTCATTAGTGATATGATCGGTGTATCTGATGATCAGTATCTTGTTCATTAGTGATATGATCAGTATATCTGATGATCAGTATCTTGTTCAATAGTGATATGATCAGTATCTTGTTCATTAGTGATATGATCAGTATCTTGTTCATTAGTGATATGATCGGTGTGTCTGATGATCAGCATCTTGCAATACGAGGTAACACCTCATTTCCATGGCTTGGATTCCCATTGTTCAAACCCGCTGTGATGGTCCATGTCTCACATGCACACATGAAGATGAAATATACCAGTGCACGTAACAGTCTGACCTGTTGTTTCATGGAGATGTTATCGTCCTACATTACAGGTTTCAGCCTGGACAGTGCTGTTGTTGTCTTTGCGGCTCTTGAGAGGATGTCAGGTTTGGATCCGTCATGGCTTATCATGGATCTCAAGTGAGCGAGTTGTTGAACAATGTCCATGCAAACATAAACTTGGAACACACAAACATAAACATGGAACACACAAACAAACAACACAAACATAAACTTGGAACACACAAACATAAACATGGAACACACAAACAAAACATGGAACACACAAACATAAACATGGAACACACAAACATAAACTTGGAACACACAAACATAAACTTGGAACACACAAACATAAACATGGAACACACAAACATAAACATGGAACACACAAACATAAACATGGAACACACAAAATAAACTTGGAACACACAAACATAAACTTGGAACACACAAACATAAACTTGGAACACACAAACATAAACATGGAACACACAAACATAAACATGGAACACACAAACATAAACATGGAACACACAAACATAAACATGGAACACACAAACATAAACTTGGAACACACAAACATAAACATGAAACACACAAACATAAACTGCAACACACAAACATAAACATGGAACACACAAACATGAACTTGGAACATACAAACATGAACTTGGAACACGCAAACATAAACATGGAACACACAAACATGAACTGGGAACACACAAACATGAACTTGGAACACACAAACATAAACTTGGAACACACAAACATGAACTTGGAACACACAAACATAAACTCGGAATACACAAACACAAATTTGGAACACACAAACATAAACTTGGAACACACAAACATGAATGAGAACGAGTACATAATTAGTGCAACACGACAGACACAGAGTTTATGCCCAATGACCTTTGTCAAGAGAACACAAAGATAACAAAGAAACAAAATCAGTACATTAAGGACAAACAGCAGATTGAATCACTTCCCTGGTTACACGTTCGACGTTGAACTCGTTAATTAAACAAAGGACAGTTGGCTGAAAACATGTGCCTGTTTTGTTTCCTTAATTATGTACAAGTGTTCAGTCCATTGTCTTTTTGTTTCTAATTTCATAAGGTACTGAACAGACCATCCTTTGATTACAGCGTCCCCTGGGGGGTTTGTTTGGCAAAGGTGTAGATCACTCCTTTTCCAGTCTGTCTACACAAGATTTGTACATGTGTAAATCACACATTAGATGAGTACCATTAGATGAGTGTGTGGCTACCAGTCTACCCAGCTGTAAATGTCTACCTAACCAGTGTGTGGCTACCAGTCTACCCAGCTGTAAATGTCTACCTGACCAGTGTGTGGCTACCAGTCTACCCAGCTGTAAATGTCTACCTGACCAGTGTGTGGCTACCAGTCTACCCAGCTGTAAATGTCTACCTGACCTTCAGTGTGTGGCTACCAGTCTACCCAGATGTAAATGTCTACCTGACCTTCAGTGTATGGCTACCAGTCTACCCAGATGTAAATGTCTACCTGACCTTCAGTGTGTGGCTACCAGTCTACCCAGATGTAAATGGCTACCTGACCTTCAGTGTGTGGCTACCAGTCTACCCAGCTGTAAATGTCTACCTGACCAGTGTGTGGCTACCAGTCTACCCAGCTGTAAATGTCTACCTGACCAGTGTGTGACATCCAGCCTACCCAGCTGTAAATGTCTACCTGACCTTCAGTGTGTGACATCCAGCCTACCCAGCTGTAAATGTCTACCTGACCAGTGTGTGGCTACCAGTCTACCCAGCTGTTAATGTCTACCTGACCAGTGTGTGACACCCAGTCTACCCAGCTGTAAATGTCTACCTGACCTTCAGCGTGTGTGGCTACCAGTCTACCCAGCTGTAAATGGCTACCTGACCTTCAGCGTGTGTGGCTACCAGTCTACCCAGCTGTAAATGTCTACCTGACCTTCAGCGTGTGTGGCTACCAGTCTACCCAGCTGTAAATGGCTACCTGACCTTCAGCGTGTGTGGCTACCAGTCTACCCAGCTGTAAATGGCTACCTGACCTTCAGCGTGTGTGGCTACCAGTCTACCCAGCTGTAAATGTCTACCTGACCTTCAGCGTGTGTGGCTACCAGTCTACCCAGCTGTAAATGGCTACCTGACCTTCAAAGTCAGGGACAGCAAAACGTCCAGGCAAAGGACATGGGCTCTGCACTCATGTTGCTGATCCCCAGAAGACAAGTTGAGATCTCTACCACCTCACTCATCTACAATCTCTATGGATATGGAGCTGGGAGTCCGGAGCCTGTTCAAGAGGGGTTTATGACACTGGGAAATTCCATATGCGTACCACCCAAATCTGCCAGTAGATATCCAGCTACCCCTTGATTCTTCGCAAAAATCCTATGCTCTGGCTTGTCCTTGTTTGCACAAAAATGTGTATGTGTATCTCATTACTACAACCATTATCATTGTAATGCTACTATCGTTCTCTTTGTTCTGATGTTTCAGGAGTCGACACATATTGTTTTGTTGTGTGTGTGTGCGTGTGGTGTGTGTGTGTGTGTGTGTGTGTGTGTGTGTGTGTGTGTGTTTTGTGTGTGTGTGTGTGTGTGTGTGTGTGTGTGTGTGTATTTGTGTCAGACTTTGTATATCATGCCATCACGGATCGCTTGACCAATGAGCATATAAAAGTCAACCTTTTTTTACAATTCATTTTCATAACTTCTGTGGCAAGTATTCTGGTTCATCTATTTCTAAATTGTATCTGTCATGTGTAGAGTACATGTAACAAGGACTGGCTGTAAGACAGATGTAGTGGGACCTCGTGCTACTCATCATCATTCATCATCATCATCATCATCATCATCATCATCATCATCCATCATCATCCATCATCATCCATCATCATCATCATCACCATCACCATCATCATCATCATCATCATCATCATCATCACATCATCATCATCATCATCATCATCATCATCATCATCATCATCATCATCATCATCATCATCACATCATCCATCCATCATCATCATCATCATCATCATCACCATCATCATCCATCATCATCAAGTGCCTTGTTACATAGCGTTGGCAATCATGGCCTTCCATCTGTTTCTATCCCTTATTGCCGCAAGCACTCTTCCACCCTCTCTGTCTTCCTGGTGCTCTCTTTCCCTCCAGCTTTCCTGTTGTGACCAGGTGCTCCAATTCCCCTTTCCTCATAAAATGGCCTATAAATGTTGCCTGTCTTTTCCTAATCTTCCTTATGAATGATCTGCTTGAGTCTACCTCCATCAAGACTGTCTCGTTTGTTTTCTTTGCTGTTCATGGAACTCTCAACATTCTTCTTAGAAACCACATCTCGGTTGCCTCAATCTTGTTCTGGCTTTGCTTGTTGACTGTCCACGCCTCACAACCGTATAATATCATCGGTTCTATATAACATTCAAGAATTCTCTTCCTGATGTTAATTGATAGGGAGTGGTACTATCCTTGAACAATACAGTGTTTTGAAGTAGGAAGTTTTATACGATGAGAGGGGACGGGCCAATGGAACACAGACACCACCAGAATGGTTGAAGCAATAAAATGTAAAGCAAACAATCCAACATGTATATGACAGGGTTGGGTATCAAGCTGAAACATGAGATGTTGAACAATGTAAAGCAAACAATACAACATGTATATGACAGGGTTGGGTTTCAAGCTGAAACATGAGATGTTCATCGCCCCCATGGCTAAACCTCACGTGTAATAAAGTTTCAAAAAATGTTTACCGTTACCAGTTACTCCTCCGCCATCTCTCTCTGTCTCTGTCTGTCTGTCTATCTCTGTCTGTCTCTGTCTGTCTGTCTTTCTATCTGCATGTCTTTGTGTGTTTGTTTGTCTGTCTGTCTGTCTCTTTCTCTTTCTCTCTCTCTGTCTTTTAAAACAAACACGCACACACACACACACATACACACACACACACACACACACACACACACACACACACACACACACACACCACACACACACACACGTATACACACACTCCCTCATACACACATACCTACGCACGCACGCACGTACGCACACACACACACACACACACACATACACCCATATACACACACAACACAACACACACAACACAACACAACACAACACAACACAACACAACACAACACAACACAACACAACACAACATAACACACACTCATTCGCTCCAAAAGCTGGTTGAGACACTGTCTCAATTCTCGCTGATGATTGTCAATCATACCCCACCCCCACCCCGCCCCCGTCTCTCTCTCTGTCTCTGTCTGTCTCTCTCTGTCTCTGTCTGTGTCTCCCTCATTCTCTCTCTCTCTCTCTCTGCCTCTCTCTCTGTCTGTCTCTGTCTCTGTCTGTGTCTCTCTCATTCTCTCTCTCTGTCTAATTTTGTCTGTCTCTCTCTGCCTCTCTCTCTATTTTTCTCCCTCTCTCTGTTTCTCTTTCCCTTTCTCTCTCTCTCACACACACATACACACACATACACACATACAAACACACACACAAACAAACAAATGCACGCACACAAACACTCAGACACACACACACATACACACACACAGACACAGACACAAACGAACAAACAAACAAATGCACACACACACACAGACGCAGACACACATATAGACACACAGACACACAGACAGACACACACACGCACATGCAGACAGACATACATACACACACACAAACAGACACACACACACATACACACACAGACAACCGTCTAATAGTGAAAAGACGTTAAATCAAGGAACGAACGAACACACAGACAAACACACACACACACACACACACACATACACACACACACACACACACACACACACACACACACACACACAACCACACACCACACACACACACACACACACACACACACACACCGGTTCATTAGGTTCATGGGGACACTGTCTCAGCTCACTCTGCTGGTCATCGATCAGACCCGTCAGTTCACCATCTGCAAGTTCCGGTAACTCAAAACAGTTGTTTTGGATTCTGCCAGGTCGTTCTCCCTCGTTGCCTTGGACACCACCTGCATTCACACGGACACTGTTACATTCACATAGAAACAGTTACATTCACATAGACACTGTTACATTCACATAGACACAGTTACATTCACATAGACACTGTTACATTCACATAGACACTGTTACATTTACACAGACACAGTTACATTCACATAGACACTGTTACATTCACACAGACACTGTTACATTCACATAGACACTGTTACATTCACATAGACACTGTTACATTTACACAGACACAGTTACATTCACATAGACACTGTTACATTCACACAGACACTGTTACATTCACATAGACACTGTTACATTCACACAGACACTGTTACATTCACACAGACACTGTTACATTCACACAGACACTGTTACATTCACATAGACACTGTTACATTCACATAGATACTGTTACTGTTACATTCACACAGACACTGTTACATTCACATAGACACTGTTACATTCACACAGACACAGTTACATTCACATAGACACAGTTACATTCACATAGACACTGTTACATTCACACAGACAGAGTTATATTCACATAGACACTGTTACATTCACATAGATACTGTTACATTCACACGGACACAGTTACATTCACACGGTCACTGTTACAATGTGTGTTCTGGTTTACACACATTCACACGGACACAGTTACAATGTGCCTGACGGTGCTGTGATTGACACAATGTGCAATAAAGAAACAAACATGAACTATGCAAGTAAGACACAGTCACTGTTTTGCCATGACCGCCATGCACACATTGTCAGTGACATCCATTAACAACACAGTCCAAGAACGCACAAATACAAGATGGACAAGGTCCTTATGGTTAAAGTTAAGTTAAACAGGAGGATTCCTGGAAAGGATGGCCTTTAATATAAGTGACAGGGTCAGTATGGTTAAAGTTAAGTTAAACAGGAGGATTCCTGGAAAGGATGGCCTTTAATTTAAGTGACAGGGTCAATATGGTTAAAGTTAAGGTAAACAGAAGGATTCCTGGAAAGGATGGCCTTTAATTTAAGTGACAGGGTCAGTATGGTTAAAGTTAAGTTAAACAGAAGGATTCCTGGAAAGGATGGCCTTTAATTTAAGTGACAGGGTCAGTATGGTTAAAGTTAAGGTAAACAGAAGGATTCCTGGAAAGGATGGCCTTTAATTTAAGTTGGGTCTAAAAAAAAGGTAAGGTGAAGTAAAGTTCTCAAATCAAAGGACAAATTATTCCACAGAAAAGTTCCAAAACGGCCAAAAGGAAAGCATGAGTCTTGTGTCTGTGGTGTGTGTCTGTGTGTGTGTCTGTGTCTGTGTGTGTGTCTGTGTCTGTGTCTGTGTCTGTGTCTGTGTCTGTGTCTGTGTCAATAGATCTGGAATAGCGGAGTATCAGAAGAAGATTGAAGACTACGGGAAGAAGAACAGGCATGGAGTAAATCACAGATACAAGCGGGGCAGCACCACAGACAACACTGTAACACATACGAGCAGTAACACATACAAACAGGGGCAGCACACAGACAACACTGTAACACATACAAGCAGGGGCAGCACCACAGACAACACTGTAACACATACAAGCAGGGACAGCACACAGACAACACTGTAACACATACAAACAGGGACAGCACCACAGACAACACAGTAACACATACACACAGGGACAGCACCACAGACAACACTGTAACACATACATGTACAAACAGGGGCAGCACCACAGACAACACTGTAACACAAACAAACAGGGGCAGCACACAGACAACATTGTAACACATACATGTACAAACAGGGGCAGCACCACAGAAAACACTGTAACACATACAAACAGGGACAGCACCACAGACAACACTGTAACACATACAAACAGGGACAGCACCACAGACAACACTGTAACACATACAAACAGGGGCAGCACACAGACAACACTGTAACACATACAAACAGGGACGCACACAGATAACACTGTAACACATACAAACAGGGACAGCACCACAGACAACACTGTAACACATACAAACAGGGACAGCACCACAGACAACACTGTAACACATACAAACAGGGACAGCAACACAGACAACACTGTAACACATACAAACAGGGACAGCACCACAGTCAACACTGTAACACATACATGTACAAACAGGGACAGCAACACAGACAACACTGTAACACATACAAACAGGGACAGCACACAGACAACACTGTAACACATACAAACAGGGACAGCACACAGACACTGTAACACATACACATACAACAGGGACAGCACCACAGACAACACAGTAACACATACAAACAGGGACAGCACCACAGACAACACTGTAACACAACAAACAGGGGCAGAACCACAGACAACACTGTAACACATACATGTACAACAGGGGCAGCACCACAGACAACACTGTAACACATACATGTACAAACAGGGGCAGCACCACAGACAACACTGTAACACATACATGTACAAACAGGGGCAGCACCACAGACAACACTGTAACACATACATGTACAAACAGGGGCAGCACCACAGACAACACTGTAAACATGCATGTACAAACAGGGACAGCACCACAGACAACACTGTAACACATACAACAGGGACAGCACCACAGACAACACTGTAACACATACAAACAGGACAGCACCACAGACAACATGTAACACATACATGTACAAACAGGGACAGCACCACAGACAACACTGTAACACATACAACAGGGACAGCATCACAGACAACACTGTACACATACATGTACAACAGGGACAGCACCACAGACAACACTGTAACACATACAAACAGGGGCAGCACCACGACAACACTGTAACACATACATGTACAAACAGGGACAGCACCACAGACAACACTGTAACACATACAAACAGGGACAGCACACAGACAACACTGTAACACATACAAGCAGGGGCAGCACCACAGGCAACACTGTAACGCATACAAACAGGGGCAGCACCACAGACAACACTGTAACACATACAAACAGGGGCAGCACCACAGACAACATGTAACACATACAAACAGGGACAGCACCACTGACAACACTGTAACACATACAACAGGGGCAGCACCACAGACAACACTGTAACACATACAAACAGGGGCAGCACCACAGACAACACTGTAACACATACAAACAGGGACAGCACACGACAACACTGTAACACATACAAACAGGGGCAGCACCACAGACAACACTGTAACACATACATGTACAAGCAGGGACAGCACCACAGACAACACAGTAACACATACAAACAGGGACAGCACCACAGACAACACTATAACACATACAAACAGGGACAGCACCACAGACAACACTGTAACACATACAAACAGGGACAGCACCACAGACAACACTGTAACACATACAAACAGGGACAGCACCACAGACAACACTGTAACACACAAACAGGGCAGCACACAGACAACACTGTAAGACATACAAACAGGGACAACACCACAGACAACACTGTAACACATACAAGCAGGGGCAGCACCACAGACAACACTGTAACACATACAAGCAGGGACAGCACCACAGACAACACTGTAACACATACAAACACGGACAGCACCACAGACAACATAGTAACACATACAAGCAGTAACACATACAAGCAGAGGCAGCACCACAGACAACACTGTAACACATACAAACAGGGACAGCACCACAGACAACACTGTAACACATACAAACAGGGGCAGCACCACAGACAACACTGTAACACATACAAGCAGGGGCAGCACCACAGACAACACTGTAACACATACAAACAGGGACAGCACCACAGACAACACTGTAACACATACAAACAGGGGCAGCACCACAGACAACACTGTAACACATACAAACAGGGACAGCACCACAGACAACACTGTAACACATACAAGCAGGGGCAGCACCACAGACAACACTGTAACACATACAAGCAGGGGCAGCACCACAGACAACACTGTAACACATACAAACAGGGGCAGCACCACAGACAACACTGTAACACATACAAACAGGGGCAGCACCACAGACAACACTGTAACACATACAAACAGGGGCAGCACCACAGATAACACTGTAACACATACAAACAGGGGCAGCACCACAGACAACACTGTAACACGTACAAACAGGGGCAGCACCACAGATAACACTGTAACACATACAAACAGAGGCAGCACCACAGACAACACTGTAACACATACAAACAGGGGCAGCACCACAGACAACACTGTAACACATACAAACAGGGGCAGCACCACAGGCAACACTGTAACACATA
>JAPXFY010000026.1:59997464-60034964 GCA_030674185.1 Monoplex corrugatus | reverse complement strand
AAAACCTGATGCATTGAAAAAAACACTTAAATGACATATGTTTAAGAAAAAAAACACTTGATGCATTGAAAAAACACTTAAATGACATATGTTTAAGAAAGAAAAAAACACCTAATGCATTGAAAAAACACTTAATGACATATGTTTAAGAAAGAAAAAAAAAACCTGATGCATTGAAAAAACACTTAATGACATATGTTTAAGAAAGAAAAAAACACCTATGCATTGAAAAAACACTTAAATGACATATGTTTAAGAAAGAAAAAAAACCTGATGCATTGAAAAAACACTTAAATGACATATGTTTAAGAAAGAAAAAAACCCATGATACATTGAAAAAACACTTAAATGACATATGTTTAAGAAGAAAAAAAAAACCTGATGCATTGAAAAAAAACACTTAAATGACATATGTTTAAGAAAGAAAAAAAAAACACCTGATGCATTGAAAAAAACACTTAAATGGCATATGTTTAAGAAAAAAAACACCTGATGCATTGAAAAAACACTTAAATGGCATATGTTTAAGAAAAAAAACACCTGATGCATTGAAAAAACACTTAAATGACATATGTTTAAGAAAGAAAAAACACATGATGCATTGAAAAAACACTTAAATGACATATGTTTAAGAAAGAAAAAACACTTGATGCATTGAAAAAACACTTAAATGACATATGTTTAAGAAGAAAAAAAACACCTGATGCATTGAAAAAACACTTAAATGACATATGTTTAAGAAAGAAAAAACACTTGATGCATTGAAAAAACACTTAAATGACATATGTTTAAGAAAAAAAACACCTGATGCATTGAAAAAACACTTAAATGACATATGTTTAAGAAAGAAAAAACACTTGATGCATTGAAAAAACACTTAAATGACATATGTTTAAGAAAGAAAAAAACACCTGATGCATTGAAAAAACACTTAAATGACATATGTTTAAGAAAGAAAAAAAAACCTGATGCATTGAAAAAACACTTAAATGACATATGTTTAAGAAGAAGAAAAAAACACCTGATGCATTGAAAAAACACTTAAATGACATATGTTTAAGAAAGAAAAAAAACACCTAATGCATTGAAAAAACACTTAAATGACATATGTTTTAAGAAAGAAAAAAAAACCTGATACATTGAAAAAACACTTAAATGACATATGTTTAAGAAAGAAAAAACCTGATGCATTGAAAAAACACTTAAATGACATATGTTTGATGAATTAACAGGAAACTTAACAGGAAACATCAGAGGGTACTGAATGGAATCCAGAGCAACAATGCCTCACCACTGACCAAACATTCATCTCTCTACTGTCGACGCCACACTGGAGCCGTTTTACTGAGCAAAGGTAACGGAGTGCTGTTTGACTCATTGGATCGATACAGGTTTGAAGTCAACATTTAGCTCTACCGTAGGCAATGTATTAACCCCGACATAAAACACTTGTCATACAGTGACCCCTGGGACATTAGGTCAAAAATAGAACGGCTTAACGACCAAAGCTACTTGAAGGTTAGAAATACTTTTACATCACGTGTACTGAACGTATCTCCTGATTTTTGTTGTCGTTTGTTTTCGTTTTCGTTTTGTTTGCTTTTGTTTGCTCTCCTAACTTTGGTGTTTCCTCAATGTCGCTGACCCCCGTCTGTCAAGGCCTTATCGGCACACTTACTGTACAGGTATATGTCACTGACAACAACACACTTAGCTGTCAGGTATATGTCACTGACAACAACACACTTACTGTACAGGTATATGTCACTGACAACAACACACTTAGCTGTACAGGTATATGTCACTGACAACAACACACTTAGCTGTACAGGTATATGTCACTGACAACAACACACTTAGCTGTACAGGTATATGTCACTGACAACAACACACTTAGCTGTACAGGTATATGTCACTGACAACAACAACTTAGCTGTACAGGTATATGTCACTGACAACAACATCACTTAGCTGTACAGGTATATGTCACTGACAACAACACACTTAGCTGTACAGGTATATGTCACTGACAAAAACATAGGATGTCATGACAACAACACACTTAGCTGTACAGGTATATGTCATGACAACAACACACTTAGCTTACAGGTATATGTCATTGACAACAACACACTTAGCTGTAAGGTATATGTCACTGACAACAACACACTTAGCTAAGTATGTCATGACAAGCAACACACTTAGCTGATATGTATCATTGACAACAACACACTTAGCTGTACAGGTATATGTCACTGACAACAACACACTTAGCTGTATGTCACTGACAACAACACACTTAGCTGTAATAGTCACTGACAACAACACACTTAGCTTATATATGTCACTGACAACAACACACTTAGCTGTATGTCATTGACAACAACACACTACTGCTGTATGTCATGACAACAACACACTTAGCTGTATTAGATATTATGTCTGACAACAACACACTTAGCTGTACGTCATTGACAACAACACACTTAGCTGTATATGATATACTTCGTTGACAACAACACACCTTAGCTGTACGTCATTGACAACAACACACTTAGCTGTATAGATATATGTCGTTGACATCAACATACACAACGGTATCTATGAAATCTAAAGCTTAACGAGTCAATACGTTGCTTCGGAAAATTATAAAGAGAGAAAGAGACAGACACGAAGAATATAGTAAAATGTCAGGAAAACATGTAGCTTGAAATGGAAATTGAGCAGACGATGAGGAAAAAAGAAGCAACAATAACAAGACGACCAGCAACACGAGTAGCAACTAAATAGCAACAACAACAACATTGATAATAATGATAACAACATTAACAACAGGAACAACACTAGAACAGTATCTAAGAAAACAAAAACAACAAATACAACTAAATTATTACAACAGCAACAAAAATTCAACAAAAGCAAAACGACAACAAAAACATCAGTAACAACAAAAACAAGAGCAGTAGCAACAACAACAAAACAATGAAAATAACAACGGCTATAACAACATGAACGGCAATAACAACAAACCAACAACTACAACAACAACAACCAGAACACCACCACCAACAACTAAAACAAAAACAGCAAGAAGACCAATGAGAATAACAACATCAAGTGTAGAAGTTAAGAGAAAGATGGGAGACAGGACAATTCTTGAGAGAGTTTTCAAACGGTCAGATAATGATTAAAAATGGAAAAAACCAGCATGCCGAGGGCGGTATGCATAGTGATAATGATTAAAAAAAAAAAATAAAAAAAAACCAGCATCCGAGGGTGGTATGCGATGTGAAATCCCTAGCTCCTATACATATCAAATTTTGGATTTGCATTCATCAGAGTCCACCTGGCCTCTGGGGGCCCTGTCAGGGTTGTACAAACATTCCAGAAATGCTTTGTGGACCAGGTGGACCTCAATCTAAATTCATTGTATTTACAACATAATCAAACACGAGACCAACCTCAATAGTCGATCAAAGAGACAAATAACAAAACCACCGGACTCCGATAGGCATGCCATTTTGTGTTCAAGGTAGTTAGCTTGCTCTTCCATGTAATAGATGATCTCCAGAGTAAAACCTGTTTAAAACTTTACTTTTAAAAGATGGGTTGCTCCATGCCCCTGGTGTTGCAGAAGAGTGAGGTTTGATTGATTGATTTGGTTCAGTTTTTGCGTAGACACCCACCTCAGGTGATATGGCCGATAGGGATAACCATCCCAGGGAAGTGGGGGACGCGGGACTTATCTAATCCTATACTGACACAACCAGAACAACGATGATGTTAAGATGGGACAGTGAGAAGGCCAGTTTATCTAATCCTATACTGACACCACCAGAACAACCATGATGTTAAGATGGGACAGTGAGAAGGCCAGTTTATCTAATTCTATACTGACACCACCAGAACAACCATGATGTTAAGATGGGACAGTGAGATGGCCAGTTTTAATGTAGGGCACCCCTGGATTAGAACCTATAACCATGAGCATGTGAATCCGACGTTCAAACCAACTGAGCTACTGGGGCCCGCAGGAGTGAGGTGGTAGAGGCCTCATCTTTTCTCAGGGCCAACATCATGAGGGCAGTGCCCATCTCCTCTCCCTCGGTACTTTACCGTTTACTAACAGTGTAAACAGTCAGGTACCCAGTGACAGCTGCTAGACTGGAGGCCACAGACAGTCAGGTACCCAGTGACAGCTGCTAGACTGGAGGCCACAAACAGTCAGGTACCCAGTGACAGCTGCTAGACTGGAGGCCACAAACAGTCAGGTACCCAGTGACAGCTGCTAGACTGGAGGCCACAGACAGTCAGGTACCCAGTGACAGCTGCTAGACTGGAGGCCACAAACAGTCAGGTACCCAGTGACAGCTGCTAGACTGGAGGCCACAAACAGTCAGGTACCCAGTGACAGCTGCTAGACTGGAGGCCACAAACAGTCAGGTACCCAGTGACAGCTGCTAGACTGAAGGCCACAAACAGTCAGGTACCCAGTGACAGCTGCTAGACTGGAGGCCACAAACAGTCAGGTACCCAGTGACAGCTGCTAGACTGGAGGCCACAAACAGTCAGGTACCCAGTGACAGCTGCTAGACTGGAGGCCACAAACAGTCAGGTACCCAGTGACAGCTGCTAGACTGGAGGCCACAAACAGTCAGGTACCCAGTGACAGCTGCTAGACTGGAGGCCACAAACAGTCAGGTACCTAGTGACAGCTGCTAGACTGAAGGCCACAAACAGGTACCCAGTGACAGCTGCTAG
Organism: Monoplex corrugatus; assembly: GCA_030674185.1. Taxonomy (NCBI): domain Eukaryota; kingdom Metazoa; phylum Mollusca; class Gastropoda; order Littorinimorpha; family Ranellidae; genus Monoplex; species Monoplex corrugatus. The sequence goes on along the minus strand of JAPXFY010000026.1, from coordinate 60,030,203 downwards.
ACTGGAGGCCACAAACAGTCAGGTACCCAGTGACAGCTGCTAGACTGGAGGCCACAAACAGTCAGGTACCCAGTGACAGCTGCTAGACTGGAGGCCACAAACAGTAGGTACCCAGTGACAGCTGCTAGACTGGAGGCCACATACACACATACAGTTGACTACATCTGTTAAAGACAACTGCGTTAAATGACGCGCAATCTCTTTGTACAAAGCTTTCAAAAGACGAGTTATTTGTGTGTGACAGCTTACTGTAGATTTTTTTTTCTGTATATGCTTTATGTGAAAACATTTTCTGTATATCTCTATGGCGTACGTACATGTCACCCCGTTATGAGAGCCATGGGCTTTGATGACTACATTATGGGGTATTTCTCTGAGTGTTATCAGCAACACATTTTGGGCTTTGATGACTACATTATGGGGTATTTCTCTGAGTGTTATCAGCAACACATTTTGGGCTTTGATGACTACATTATGGGGTATTTCTCTGAGTGTTATCAGCAACACATTTTGGGTTTTGATGACAACATTATGGGGTATTTCTCTGAGTGTTGTCAGCAACACATTTTGGGCTTTGATGACTACATTATCGGGTATTTCTCTGAGTGTTATCAGCAACACATTTTGGGCTTTGATGACTACATTATGGGGTATTTCTCTGAATGCTATCAGCAACACATTTTGGGCTTTGATGACTACATTATGGGGTATTTCTCTGAATGTTATCAGCAACACATTTTGGGCTTTGATGACTACATTATGGGGTATTTCTCTGAGTGTTGTCAGCAACACATTTTGGGCTTTGATGACTACATTATGGGGTATTTCTCTGAATGTTATCAGCAACACATTTTGGGCTTTGATGACTACATTATGGGGTATTTCTCTGAGTGTTGTCAGCAACACATTTTGGGCTTTGATGACTACATTATGGGGTATTTCTCTGAGTGTTATCAGCAACACATTTGGGCTTTGATGACAACATTATGGGGTATTTCTCTGAATGTCGTCAGCAACACACTTGGGTTTTGATGACAACATTATGGGGTATTTCTCTGAGTGTTGTCAGCAACACATTTTGGGCTTTGATGACTACATTATGGGGTATTTCTCTGAGTGTTGTCAGCAACACATTTTGGGCTTTGATGACTACATTATGGGGTATTTCTCTGAGTGTCGTCAGCAACACACTTGGGTTTTGATGACAACATTATGGGGTATTTCTCTGAGTGTTATCAGCAACACATTTTGGGCTTTGATGACTACATTATGGGGTATTTCTCTGAGTGTCGTCAGCAACACATTTGCCAGTACAACTGGCAAGAATACATTATAGAACGGGATGAAAACATTAATACCATTAGTGATCATCAAACACAGTTTAAGAAAGGATATTCAACAGTTGATCATATATTTATTGAAGTAACAATAGTTGATCACATATTTATTCAACTCTTGTACAGAAACACTTTTCTCATAAATGCACACTTTATGTGGCTTTTACAGACTCAGAAAACCTTTTAATTCCATCAACATAATTTTGCTTTGGCCTGTTGTGTTCAACAATAGTATCAAATGTAATTTTTATGAATTATCAAAAGCATGTGCGACATCGCAAATGGAGGGTAAATTGTCGTGCTCCACTGACTGAAAGTATTACTCTATTTTAATTGTACAGGTGAAGTGAAGCAGAAAGTGGCATGTAGTCCACCATAATTTTTACTGTTTATTGGTGAATTAGCATTTAAAGTGGTCAACAGTGAAAAGTATGACACCATTCTGTCTCGTGATGCATTTGAAGTGGTCCCCCTTGTGTTGGCTGATGTTGTTGTCTTGTTGTCAGAGACAACTGTTGAATTATAAAAACAACCAATCATTCACAACGTGCAGCGGTTTTACTTCAGCTAAAAGTCAGCACGAAAAAAGTAAAAGGTCTATCATTGTATACTGAAATAGTGGATATTTAGGTGCCAGAAAAAGATGGTTTACGATGTACAGTGTGCCTGTTGTAACGTTGACACAATGACTATTGTATTCTGAAAGGTGGTACTAGGTGCCAGAAAAAGAGTTGTATGATGGTACAGCTGTTAAGCGTTGACACAAGTGACATTATTGTATCTGAAAGGTGGTACTTAGTGCCAGAAAAAGATGGTTGTATGATGGTACAGCAATGCCCTTTGTAAGTGGTTACAAATGTCTGGGTATATTATACACTACAAGTTAAAATTTTATACAACAACAAAAAACAAACAAACAAAAAAGTAGCTAAGATGGCAAAACATGCATTATTGTAAATCATGCAGAAACTATATATACACTTTAAAAGCTAGTTCTATGGAAGTGTTCCTTTAACAGTCTGACTCCCAAATACACCGATAGTGCAATATGGCGCAGAACTAGGAGAGTCCGATAAATCTATGTTTTACTGGGAATCAGTTCAAAGTTAGCCTTAAAAAAGTGGGGGTTTTGTTTTGTTTTGTTTTGTTTTTCTTTTTTTCTTTTTTTTGGGGGGAGGGGGGGGGGAGTAGAAGTGCGAATACCTGGTGTTTTTGTGCACTGTGACATAAATTACTACTGTATGTGTATGTGTGTGAATTCTTCTGTTAAGTGTGTGCGTTATTGGCTTCAGATAATACATATAGAACAGTTTAGGATACCGCGGAAATATAAAATGTTATGATTATTCACATCTTGGTAGCAAGAAAAACTGGATACCGAATGTACGATCTGGCATTCATGAATACAGGTTTGTGGTAAATGTAGTTAAGCCAGGGCATTGGTAGTGCAAGCGGTGTTTTCTTTCCGTATTCTGAATGTTTGACAGACTGTGAATGTCAGGACTAACAACTATCACATGAACTATAGCCACTGATTGAGTGTGTGCGTGTATAGACCATTTTACAAGACCCCGATATGAAATAATAATTACAATAAAATTACAATATTTATATAGCGCAAAATCTTGATAAAATCAAATCTAAGCGCTGAAACAGACACACACGCACGCACGCACGCACGCACGTACGCACGCACACACACGCACGCACACACAACACACACACACACACACACACACACGCATGGCTATAAATGGGGAAAAATAATAAAAGCAATAAAAGCAAGAATAAAAGCAATGGAAAATTATAGAGAGCATATAAAAAATTATAGAGAGTCATCAAAAATACATGGCCATTTTACATGTGCTACAACAAGGTGTAGGTAAAGATATATCTGATGTGGCTGTGAACAGTTTTAGGTGTGTACATGGACACAGTGTTTGATCATTGGCTTTGATATCACCGTTATACAAGGAATCCAAAGAAGATCAATTTCGTTTCATTCCAGAGCTATAAAGTACTGTCCAACGTAAGAAAACAGTTTATACCGCCTGGATGTTCTTGACGGTCCTCTTGGTTTCAACTGTGTGTGTTGGTAGCATCCACACATGTCAGGTTGTAGGCAATTTCTCATCGCTTCTGTAGAAGGCACTAATATGTCTTTAAACAGTAGATCATGAGAATAATAATTGATATGCACATATGTAAATGTATTAACTTACTATCATTATTGAAAATGTATTGAACTATGTATTGTTGGTATACCCCTTCATAAAAGGTGTTTGCATAACCCCTTCATAAGGGGCTATAACCCATAGAACCTAATTGAAGTCTGTAGGTGTTTATTCACTCCCTTCCTCTCTCTTTCTCTCCCTCTCTGTACGAACACGCAATAAGAAATATAGTATTTTTATACAAATCTCTTCAAAAGGTAACAGATGTTTCAAAGATATACATATATCTGTATATTCCTATTTTTGTAATTCAAAACAAATGTGACTGCCCGTGATCTAGCAAACATGAACCAGAAAAACAACAACAACACGAAAACAGAATCAGAACACGTATTTAATACAACCAGACAAGACAGGTGCACACTTTTGGCCATCTGGCCTTTGTCAAGCGTAGACGTAAGATCACAAACAAACAAAGACCGGATACTGTACAAAGGTAGGAGAAAAAGACTGAAACTTCCCTGCTGCTTCGTCCAGAGAAAAGGACTGTCACACTGGACGAAACAACAGGGAACTTTGTCTTTTTCTCCGAATTTTTTTATTTTGTGTTTGTTCATTTGTGATCTTACGTCTATGCTTGACAAAGGCCAGTTGGCCGGAAATTTTGCTCCTGTCTTATCTGGTTGTATTAAATACACGTTCTGGTTCTTTTTTCGTTTTTTTGTTTTTGTTTTTTGTTTTGTTCCTATTTTCGTAGCTTATTTGTTATTTCTTATGTGAATGTTTAAATGTTCTGATGAGTAGTATCTACAGATGTTGTTAAACTGTCGCTTGAAATGTGCTTTTGTAATTCACACCCCTGAGGGGAGTGGCCCAAACGAATAAACCATCTGAACCTGTCTAGTTGCCCAGGGTATCGCAGTGCGTTTCAATATAACTCTGGGTTAATTGTGGTACAGTATATGTCAGAAACCTACAATATTAAAATGGTTAAGCCATACAAGAATTGAAACTTTTCGGACCAACAAAACAGCAAACCTTTCACCCAGAGACAACAAAAATGATAAGACAGTCATAAAAAGTCACACTGTGCAGAAGAATGTGTCTGTTTTGCATGTATATGACAGTGAGAACTGACCACGCGCATTTAAAACTGTGTGGGTGTCAGTGGACAGACCAACATCGGGCCGTCACTTTCCGTCTGACTTTGGACACAATAAAGTTAAGTACACGTGCACGGGTAGGGGGTGGGTGGTGGGGGGAGGGGGTGCACCAATGTTTCGTGTCATTCCCCCTCCCATTCCACTCCTTCCCCTCATTCCACATCTTTGGCCCAACCCTGCACCACCCCACACCACCACACACCACCCTACACCACCACACACCACCCCACACCACCGCACACCACCCCACCCTGACTGCCACGGACAAGTCACACAGACACACAGTGTGTTCTTCATGACACATCACTACCATCTGTGTGTCATGTGTGTGGTGTGATGTTTGATGGACAGGTTGTTGGAAGACAAGTCAGACAGACACACAGTGTGTTCTTCATGACACATCACCACCATATGTGTGTGTGTCATGTGTGTGGTGTTATGTTTGATGGACAGGTTGTTGGAGGACAAGTCACACAGACACACAGTGTGTTCTTCATGACACATCACCATCATCTGTGTGTCATGTGTGTGGTGTGATGTTTGATGGACAGGTTGTTGGAGAACAAGTCACACAGACACACAGTGTGTTCTTCATGACACATCACCATCATCTGTGTGTCATGTGTGTGGTGTGATGTTTGATGGACAGGTTGTTGGAGAACAAGTCACACAGACACACAGTGTGTTCTTCATGACACATCACCATTATCTGTGTGTCATGTGTGTGGTGTTATGTTTGATGGACAGGTTGTTGGAGGACAAGACACACAGACACACAGTGTGTTCTTCATGACACATCACCATTATCTGTGTGTCATGTGTGTGGTGTTAGGTTTGATGGACAGGTTGTTGGAGAACAAGTCACACAGACACACAGTGTGTTCTTCATGACACATCACCATTATCTGTGTGTGTGTCATGTGTGTGGTGTTATGTTTGATGGACAGGTTGTTGGAGGACAAGACAGACAGACACACAGTGTGTTCTTCATGACACATCACCACCATATGTGTGTGTGTCATGTGTGTGGTGTTATGTTTGATGGACAGGTTGTTGGAGGACAAGAGAAAGGAGGAAAGCAGAACTTCCCAGCAGGACACGACACGTCAACAGTTTACACACATGACACGTCAACAGTTTACACACACGACACGTCAACAGTTTACACACACGACACGTCAACAGTTTACACACACACGTCAACAGTTTACACATACGACACGTCAACAGTTTACACACACACATCAACAGTTTACACACACGACTCGTCAACAGTTTACACACACACGTCAACAGTTTACACATACGACACGTCAACAGTTTACACACACGACACGTCAACAGTTTACATGTACACACGCGACACGTCAACTGTTTACATGTACACACACGACACGTCAACAGTTTACACACTCGACACATCAACAGTTTACATGTACACACACGACACGTCAACAGTTTACATGTACACACGCGACACGTCAACAGTTTACATGTACACACACGACACGTCAACAGTTTACACACTCGACACGTCAACAGTTTACATGTACACACACGACACGTCAACAGTTTACACACACGACACGTCAACAGTTTACATGTACACACACACGACGTCAACAGTTTACACACTCGACACGTCAACAGTTTACATGTACACACACGACACGTCAACAGTTTACACGCACGACACGTCAACAGTTTACATGTACACACACGACACGTCAACAGTTTACACACACGACACGTCAACAGTTTACATGTACACACACGACACGTCAACAGTTTACATGTACACACTCGACACGTCAACAGTTTACACACACGACACGTCAACAGTTTACATGTACACACACGACACGTCAACAGTTTACATGTACACACACGACACGTCAACAGTTTACATGTACACACACGACACGTCAACAGTTTACATGTACACACACGACACGTCAACAGTTTACACACACGACACGTCAACAGTTTACACACTCGACACGTCAACAGTTTACATGTACACACACGACACGTCAACAGTTTACACACACGACACGTCAACAGTTTACATGTACACACACGACACGTCAACAGTTTACATGTACACACTCGACACGTCAACAGTTTACACACACGACACGTCAACAGTTTACACACACGACACGTCAACAGTTTACACACTCGACACGTCAACAGTTTACATGTACAACACGACACGTCAACAGTTTACACACTCGACACGTCAACAGTTTACATGTACACACACGACACGTCAACAGTTTACACACACGACACGTCAACAGTTTACACACTTGACACGTCAACAGTTTACATGTACACACACGACACGTCAAAAGTATACACACACGACACGTCAACAGTTTACACACACGACACGTCAACAGTTTACACACACGACACATCAACAGTTTACATGTACATACACGACACGTCAACAGTTTACACAAACACGTCAACAGTCTACACACACGACACGTCAACAGTTTACATGTACACACACACGACTCGTCAACAGTTTACATGTACACACACGACGCGTCAACAGTTTACATATACACACACGACACGTCAACAGTTTACACACACGACACGTCAACAGTTTACATGTACACACACGACACGTCAACAGTTTACATGTACACACACGACACGTCAACAGTTTACATGTACACACACGACACGTCAACAGTTTACATGTACACACACGACACGTCAACAGTTTACACACACGACACGTCAACAGTTTACACACACGACACGTCAACAGTTTACACACACGACACGTCAACAGTTTACACGCACGACACGTCAACAGTTTACACACACGACACGTCAACAGTTTACACACACGACACGTCAACAGTTTACACACACGACACGTCAACAGTTTACACACACGACACGTCAACAGTTTACACACACGACACGTCAACAGTTTACACACTCGACACGTCAACAGTTTACATGTACACACACGACACGTCCACAGTTTACACACACGACACGTCAACAGTTTACATGTACACACACGACACGTCAACAGTTTGCACACACGACACGTCAACAGTTTACATGTACAACACGACACGTCAACAGTTTACACACTCGACACGTCAACAGTTTACATGTACACACACGACACGTCAACAGTTTACACACACGACACGTCAACAGTTTACACACTTGACACGTCAACAGTTTACATGTACACACACGACACGTCAAAAGTATACACACACGACATGTCAACAGTTTACACACACGACACGTCAACAGTTTACACACACGACACATCAACAGTTTACATGTACATACACGACACGTCAACAGTTTACACAAACACGTCAACAGTCTACACACACGACACGTCAACAGTTTACATGTACACACACACGACTCGTCAACAGTTTACATGTACACACACGACGCGTCAACAGTTTACATATACACACACGACACGTCAACAGTTTACACACACGACACGTCAACAGTTTACATGTACACACACGACACGTCAACAGTTTACATGTACACACACGACACGTCAACAGTTTACATGTACACACACGACACGTCAACAGTTTACATGTACACACACGAAACGTCAACAGTTTACACACACGACACGTCAACAGTTTACACACACAGACACGTCAACAGTTTACACACACGACACGTCAACAGTTTAACACGCACGACACGTCAACAGTTTACACACACGACACGTCAACAGTTTACACACACGACACGTCAACAGTTTACACACACGACACGTCAACAGTTTACACACACGACACGTCAACAGTTTACACACAGGACATCAATGTTCTACAGATCCACTCACATAGAGTTAAAAGAACGCTGTAAACCTTTTCTTGTTTTGTTTTTTGTTTCACACACACATACACACACCACACACACGCACGCACACACACACACACACACACACACACACACACACACACACACACACACATACAAACACACACACACACAAACGCATACATAAACACACACACACACGCACACACACACACACACACACACACACACACACATACACACACACACACACACACACACACACACACACACAAGAGACGCAAAACATAGACAGATAGATGGATAGATGGACATAGATAGATGTATATAGATAGATTAGATTAGATAGATGGATAGATAGATAGATAGTTAGATAGATAGATAGATAGATAGACAGATAGATAGATAGATAGTTAGTTATATAGATAGATAGATGGATAGATAGATAGATAGACAGATAGATGGATAGATAGATAGATAGATAGATAGATAGATAGTTAGACAATCAGACAGATAAATAGATAGATAGATAAACTGATAGACAGACAGACAATCAGACAGATAGATAGACAGATAGATAGATAGATAGATAGATAGATAGATAGATTGATAGATAGATAGACAGATAGATAGATAGATAGATAGATAGATAGATAGATAGATAGGTAGATAGATAGATAGATAGATAGATAGATAGATAGATAGATAGATAGATAGATATGGGTATTGATATAGATATATGTATATAACGTATGTGGAGCACATGTTGCTGTTGTTCCCCCTCCTCCCCCCCCCCCCCCCTCAAGTATAGTTTGGGGTCAACTGATCTTTTCACTGGTCTGTGTGAAGGACGGGTTTTCTTCAAATCCTCTTTATCGCCCCAGGACTGTTCTTCCACAATGACTATATTTGACCACTGCTCATTTCACAATGACTATATTTGACCACTGCTCATTTCACAATGACTGTATTTGACCACTGCTCATTTCACAATGACTATATTTGACCACTGCTCATTCAACAATGACTATATTTGACCACTGCTCATTTCACAATGACTATATTTGACCACTGCTCATTTCACAATGACTGTATTTGACCACTGCTCATTTCACAATGATTATATTTGACCACTGCTCATTTCACAATGACTATATTTGACCACTGCTCATTTCACAATGACTATATTTGACCACTGCTCATTTCACAATGACTGTATTTGACCACTGCTCATTTCACAATGACTATATTTGACCACTGCTCATTCAACAATGACTATATTTGACCACTGCTCATTTCACAATGACTATATTTGACCACTGCTCATTTCACAATGACTATATTTGACCACTGCTCATTTCACAATGATTATATTTGACCACTGCTCATTCCACAATGACTATATTTGACCACTGCTCATTTCACAATGACTATATTTGACCACTGCTCATTTCACAATGACTGTATTTGACCACTGCTCATTTCACAATGACTATATTTGACCACTGCTCATTTCACAATGACTATATTTGACCACTACTCATTTCACAATGACTATATTTGACCACTGCTCATTCCACAATGACTATATTTGACCACTGCTCATTTCACAATGACTATATTTGACCACTGCTCATTCCACAATGACTGTATTTGACCACTGCTCATTCACAATGACTATATTTGGCCACTGCTCATTTCACAATGACTGTATTTAACCACTGCTCATTCACAATGACTATATTTGGCCACTGCTCATTTGGCCAGATATTTTCGATACAGCAAGGATGTATGTAGATCTTCCAATTCAAAACGTTTTACGTCACATAGTGTATTCCTTTTGTTGCTAATACCTCTAATTCCACCTGTATTAAAACAGATCATCTCATCTCTTACAATCAAACCATCTGTCCCGAGGAAGAAGCATAGTTCACTCAGGCTTTGGGTACGACGATGTCTCTGTGTTTGTTCTCTCAGGCGAGAGATAGCGACACAGGGAGAATGAGACAGGGGAAAGAGAGAGAGAGAGAAGAGAGAGAGAGAGAGAGAGAGAGAGACAGAGACAGAGACAGAGACAAAGAGAGAGAGAGAGACAAAGAGAGAGAGACAAAGAGAAGGAGGGAGAGAAACAGAGAGAAAGAGGGAGGGAGAGAGAGAAGCAAAGACAGAGAGAGAGAAGCAAAGACAGAGAGAAAGAAAGAAAGAAAGAAAGAAAGAAAGATGCAGAGAGAATGACAAGGACAACGAACGGCAGTACCAGTGATATTTCGTTTTCCAATGGTAGATGTTATATATTTATGCTAAAAGGCAATGTTCAAACCTGTCGGTACTAATTTACTTACCTGCACAGAAAAGAAATGATGAAAACATCAGTCACATCAGGCGTTATGTACAAGGACAGCAATGGGTAACAACATTTATTTTGTTTGATACATACCTATGCAGCATGAGACACCTAGGTAGGGAAATAGCAATTAGTGTGTGTGTGTGTGTGTGTGTGTGTGTGTGTTGTGTGTGTGTTGTGTTGTGTTGTGTTGTGTTGTGTTGTGTTGTTTGTGTGTGTGTGTGTTGTGTTGTGTTGTGTTGTGTGTGTGTGTGTGTGTGTGTGTGTGTGTGTGTGTTGTGTTGTGTTGTGTTGTGTTGTGTTGTGTGTGTGTTGTGTTGTGTTGTGTTGTGTGTTGTGTGTGTGTGTGTTGTGTTGTGTTGTGTTGTGTGTGTGTGTGTGTGTGTGTGTGTGTGTGTGTGTTGTGTTGTGTTGTGTGTGTGTGTGTGTGTGTGTGTGTGTGTGTGTGTGTGTGTGTTGTGTTGTGTTGTGTGTGTGTTGTGTGTGTGTGTGTCGTGTGTGTTTGTGTGTGTTTGTGTGTGTGTGTGTTAGTGTTGTGTGTGTGTGTGTTGATGTGTGTTGTGTGTGTGTGTGTGTGTGTGTGTGTGTGTGTGTTGTGTGTGTGTGTGTGTGTGTTGTGTGTGTGTGTGAGAGTGTATGGTGTATGCATGTGTATGTTAGTGTGTGTATGTTAGTGTGTGTGTGTGTGTGTGTGTGTGTGTGTGCGCGCGCGCGCTTTGTGCCCGGGACATTTGGTGGTGGTTGTTGTTGTTGTTGTTGCTGCTGGTATAATTGACTGTGTTTCAAACCCTTGCCAAAACTACATTGGCTGTCCATCAAAGCACGAATATAAAATTGCTACACTCCGCTTTCAATGTCTACGCTCAAAAACCATATACGTCAGGAACAAACTTTCCAAAGCTCTCAGGTCTTACAGCGCTTCTCTCAGAAGCGTAACGGACAGGTCTGGCAGGACAGCACTATTGTGGGTGGTTGCAGAATATGTTGGTGCAAAACTGTTAATACACTCTTAGCAGAACATACTAATTTTGTATGGCATTCTGTGAGTGACAGGCAACCAGTGACGATGATAATCGTATTTCAGTCTCTTTCAGCATTGCGTACTTTAGTGTTTTGGGTCAGCTTTGCTTGTTCGTTTGCTCGTTTCATTTTTGTTTGTTTTTGTTTGCTTGTTTCGTTTATTTTTTATTGTGCATTGTTCATGGTCATTGTTCATTGTTGATTCTCCTCTCTCTCTCTTTCTCTCCTCTCTCTCTCTCTCCTCTCTCTCTCGCGTTCTGTTTTTCTCTCTATTTCTCTTGCATATAGGCACAGAAAGAACACATGAAACATCCACAAAATAACAGAAAATCATCATCATCATCATCATCATCATGGTTATTATTAGTAATATTATTATTATTATAATTGTTGTTATTGTATTGACAAGTCGTCATGGTGTAGTGGTTAACGCAACGAACTACCGACTGGAAGGTTGTGGGTTCGAATCCCCATCGTCCCTTCAAAAATCATTGTGGGATTTTTCTGCTCGAACCGGCTCCTACCCAGAGTTGGACGTGCTTGGGCTCATTGGGAAGACTGGGACCACACAGTCGAGTCTCATCCACTTCACGAATACGTCATTGAGGGCGTTGCTCAAATCTTCTAACCACCACCACAGGTGTCTGTATCTCTCGGGCCTGGTTGACGCCAGGATATACCATGACAGTAAGCGTAGAGTACAGCCCTGTCACGCAGTCTCAATCCTACATGGAACTCCATTGCATCATGATATCATCCTCATGGACATCATCATCATCGCATTGCCCAGTAAACATTATGTTGTAAAGTATCACACCGACTCCATTCACCAACAGGAACACCAATAGGAACATCAATAGGAACAACAGCTGCCTTTTCCCCCAAATAACTTCGCTTTCACGCGAACGTCGACGAGACTCGATCATTGCGGATGAAATCACTCAACAGATCCGAAAGTTTGAAAAACCGAAAAAAAGTGTCACTGCAAGGAGCTGATTGTCACTACAAGGGACTGATTGTCGTTGCAAGGGGTTGATACAAGGACATACAGAAGAACCCATACACTAGATGGGACCTCAGGACCCTACCAACATGGAGGGCTTATGCATGAGCCTACGTTTTATGCCATGATCAGTTTGGATCTTAATCATTGCAGGGCGTCTCTGGCGCCAGTGTGTATGGAAATGATTCCAAGCGCGGGATATTATCTCGAGAAACTGAAAGCTTGAGACTGATAAACAATAAAACTCACCACAAACAAAAAGACGTGTCACTGGCAACATTGTGAAGAAATATCCTTAAAACTCACAACCAAGAAAAAGAACTTGTCATTGGCAACATTCAACCAAGTAACATAACTCTTGAGAGTCACGGAGTTATCTCCCATGTAGAATTTCTCAAACCCCACACAGTTTGCGCTACCCATTCAGCTAGCATAGACGCAGCCACAAAGCATAAAGTGGTAAGCTCAGAACATTCCTTATTTCTGCGTTGGGTTTGAGAAATTCTACATGGGAGATAACTCCGTGAATCTCAAGAGTTATGTTACTTAGTTGATATTTAAAATTCTCCCTGCTTCCCTCTTATTTCCTTTGGTATTGGCAACATTGTTCAGACATTCCCTCAAAACTCACCAGCAAGAAAAGAAGATGTCACAGGCAACATTGTGAAGACAAGTCCTATGGACTGAGTGGACAGACTGGAACCACACAGCCACAGTCTCATCTGGGTCTCTTGTCTGCTCACTGGAGCGAGGAACGGTGCAAAGGAGTCAAGGTGGGGAAGGGGGAAGGAGGGAGGTGAAACTGGTCCTCTTGGCTGTGTGTGTGTAATTGTGTGTGTGTGTGTGTGTGTGTGTGTGTTTGTGCGTATGTGTGTGTTCGTTCGTTCCTTGATTTACCGTCTTTTCACTATACAGTAAGTGATATTAGATATTAGTCCCTTCTCCACCTGTGAGTGTGTTGTGTGTGTGTGGTGTGTGTGTGTTTATAAGGACGTGGCTGGGGTCTATCATTGCATCAATGTATCAATGAAAACAAGCCAGGTTACACAAGGAAGGTCAAACAACTCACAGTTATACAGAGGGAAGCACATCATGTTCATCAGACAACGCAGACGGTTGCACTGCTCGCTCCATCCTTTGTGCCCCAAGCACTGGGACTGCCCAGTCAGCCTCAGGGCGCTGCACACCTGTGCGTCGTACATGAGGTGTTCCACGTCCTGGACGCCAGCGTCATGGCTGCTGTGCCCTCCGTTGCCGATACAGGAAGACCTGTCAAACCATACGGCGTTTCTTTTGTCCGCGTTCAAACATCGTCACACGCTCTAGTACATGAATAGTAAATGTCGGTACATGTCCTCAGCTCTGTGAGAGGGAATGCAGGTTTGTCTCCTGGCAATGTCAAGAACTAACAAAGAAACAAACAAAGAGAAAAACAAAAAAACGAACAAACAAACATACACATTTTATATCAGTCATCTTCCTCTGCTCAACAAAATATCATAAAAATCTTGCTGGTTTTTCCTCCCGTGAGTTGTTGTCTGTTTATTGTGTTTTCTTTGTGGACCCTTGACAAGTGTCCCCGCCTTGTGTGTTAGATAAACGTTCTCATTTTGTTCGCCCGTGTTTCTGATTGGTTTACACGAACGCTAGCAGTCATTGTGATTGAGATTTTAAAAACGTATTCAATCAAAATCAGCGACCAGTCTTCGTTAAATATGTCAAGTTTTGTGTGGAATGCCCGACATTTTGGTTCCATTTGACACTTGTTTACAAACATTCACGTTTTGTCTTTTACCAAGGCAGCGTAAGAACAGCAACGTTCCTTAGTTTCCGTTTTTCTTAAGCCGACTTTGCACAGTTCGGATAATTCCATATGCGCTAACACCACAAATTCTATGTGATGGAAGGTCCACATTCACTTTGACATATACCATGATTCCGAGTAGACATCTACTTACTGACCAGGTGTTCAGTATAGTGACAATGCAGTGGCAGGACCTTGTCACCACAGACACACTCTCGGCATCACATGCAAACTGTCACCTGCTGCAGTAGGTTAAGTACCTCTGTTCACACAGCCGTGGACTCAAGACCTGAGTCTCGAGTTCAATCCCAGCCCTCAACATATAAACTGGTTTGCTACCCACCTTGAAGTTGTCATCGTTTTGCTGGTGTCAGCTTAGTGTTTCATAACTACAGGCAAATTTGGGTGGAGTGATGTGGGTGAGTGATGTGGGTGAGTGATGTGGGTGAGTGATGTGGGTGGAGTGATGTGGGTGGAGTGATGTGGGTGAGTGATGTGGGTGGAGTGATGTGGGTGGAATGATGTGGATGGAGTGATGTGGGTGGAATGATGTGGTGGAGTGATGTGGGTGAGTGATGTGGGTGAGTGATGTGGGTGGAGTGATGTGGGTGGAGTGATGTGGATGGAGTGATGTAGATGGAGTGATGTGGATGGAGTGATGTGGGTGGAGTGATATGGATGGAGTGATGTGGGTGAAGTGATGTGGGCGGAGTGATATGGATGGAGTGATGTGGGTGGAATGATGTGGGTGGAGTGATGTGGGTGGAGTGACTTGGGTGGAGTGATGTGGGTGGAGTGATGTGGGTGGAGTGATGTGGGTGGAGTGATGTGGGTGGAGTGATGTGGGTGGAGTGATGTGGGTGGAGTGATGTGGGTGGAGTGATGTGGGTGGAGTGTTGGATGAGTGGGGTGGAGTGATGTGGGTGGAGTGATGTGGGTGGAGTGATGTGGGTGGAATGATGTGGGTGGAGTGATGTGGGTGGAGTGATGTGGGTGCAGTGATGTGGGTGCAGTGATGTGGGTGGAATGATGTGGGTGAGTGACTTGGGTGGAGTGCATATAGAAGTGTCCGAATGCGAAGCATCCCCCTGCAACACGCACTGAACTGTGAACTGACCTGCAGCTATCCACGAGAGAGAAGAGTCCACAGCAGGCAGGACCCACAGCCGCCAGCCCGCAAGCAGCAGGTATGAAGGAAGCGATGTCACCACAGTAACCAGACAGGAACGTGGCCACGTGATTTACATTGTTCAAGTTCAAGGCCAGCTGAGCGCTGGTGCAGCAGAGCATGCACAGCAAAGTGGATGTCTTCAAGAACAGCATGATATCTTCGTGGTTGGTGAATTGTAGGAGCTTGTGATTCCTTTTCCTTTGAGTAATGACTGTTAACTGATGAAGTTTCTGCAAAAAAGAAAGTCGTGTCTCTTGATGATGTTTCACGAGGCATTACGATACGTTACGTGTTCGTACGAGACAGAGGAAAGAAATCAAGCATTTTGAAATGAAAATTTTCTTTAACAAGTTTAACTGAATGAATATTTAAATAAGCAAAAATTAAAGTATGCAGATCATGTGCTGTCAGAGCCTGGTTTACCAAAAATATCAAAATTGCTCACACAAAAAAGGAACGATGGTTCCCCCATAAACATTGCAGCACATCAGACAGGAGACCTTGTTGGCAACATAATTATGTGAGGTCTTGTCACATGCTACGGAAATCAAAACACGCAAAATATTGATTGATTTATTACGATATTTTGTTTGTGTCAAAGCAATCAATATTGATTCAATACACTAAAAATATAACCAAAATGCAATAGTATGTCACATTCTCTACGGCGTTTTATCCATATTTTCAAAAACAGGCATTTGGCAACAACAGCAGAACACAAATATATTGTGAATAGCACCCGCCTTGTAAGTTAACATTTCAAACTGTAAGATTGTTCGTGTCTCTATCAAACAGAACAATATAAAATGGTGTATTTTTAAAGTAAACTAAAAAAGATATGTGCAGCCAGAATTTGCCATCAAAGCTAAACTACAAGAAATGAGCGCAGGACGAAGAAATCTTTTTTTTTCATATTTTGCAGTTTAATGCAACGCGATAATAAATTTTGCTTCAAGAATTATCAATAATCAGTAAAACCTTGTCAACTTTTAAAGCAAAAGTACATAAATATAACAAAATTCAGAACAGATCATCAATATTCAATCCTTCTGCAATTTCAGCCATAGCTCACAAACACATATCACTCAAACACTTTATGTAAGCTTTTGTTTTTACAAATTGTTAAAGAAATGCTGTCTCAAGAAATTGTTACTCAGCTTGTTGTTCTTTTTCTTAATGTTTGTTTATTTCTTTGTTTGTTTGCTTTTTTTCTTTGCTGTTGATGTTGTTGTTTTGTTGTTGTTATTGATGTTGTTGTTGCTTTCTAATATTTTGTGGACAACTTCCCTAACGTGGCGTTAATCTAAGTGTTGTGCATTTACTCTTTGCTGTCTTGTGAATAAGCTTGACATAGAGTTGGTCAAAACTTTATAATAATAATAATTACAATTAATAATTACAATATTTATATAGCGCACAATCTTGATAGAATCAAATCTAAGCGCTGAAACAGACACACGCACGCACACGCACGCACGCACACACACACACGCACACGGCTATAAATGGGGAGAAAGAATAAAAGCAATGGAAAATTACAGAGAGCATATTTGTGCTTGTCTTGTTTTGATGTATTTATACACTTGTGATTGATTTTTATGTTTTATTATTTGCTTAACGCTGACAGTGACTTTAATATAGATACTCTATGAATTAAACATATCCTATAACTATTCATTTAACAGAATGCGATGCACTAAAAATATAATATAGATATCTGTATGAATGAAAAATTTATAACTATTCATTTAACAGAATGCGATGCACCAAAAACTGTAATATAGATGTCTGTATGATATAAACATATCCTATAACTATTCATTTAACAGAATGCGATGCACTAAAAACTGTAATATAGATATCTGTATGATATGAAAAATTTATAACTATTCATTTAACAGAATGCGATGCACTAAAAACTGTAATATAGATGTCTGTATGATATGAACATATCCCTATAACTATTCATTTAACAGAATGCGATGCACTAAAAACTGTAATATAGATGTCTGTATGATATAAATATATCCCTATAACTATTCATTTAACAGAATGCGATGCACTAAAAACTGTAATATAGATGTCTGTATGATATAAACATATCCCTATAACTATTCATTTAACAGAATGCAATGCACTAAAAACTGTAATATAGATGTCTGTATGATATAAACATATCCCTATAACTATTCATTTAACAGAATGCGATGCACTAAAAACTGTAATATAGATATCTGTATGATATAAAATGTATGACTATTCATTTAACAGAATGCGATGCACTAAAAACTGTAATATAGATGTCTGTATGATATAAACATATCCCTATAACTATTCATTTAACAGAATGCGATGCACTAAAAAGAATTCAAACACAATGCGGATGCTGAATGACCCTCCATCTAACTTACAACTTGAGCCAAAACAAGTGTGACTGCCCGCGCCCAAGCAAACATGAACCAGAAGAACAAGAAAACCAATATAAGCGCGTATCCAATGAGACAAAACAAAACAAGCGCAAATTTTCGGCCAACTAGCCTTTGTCAAGCGCGAACGCACGGTCACAAACAGATCACAGACACCAAACAATGGATAATAAAAACGGGACTAAAAACTTCCCTGCCGCCTCGTCCAGTGGGTAAGAAACTTGAGGTCCAGTAAGCCAAAACTCTACATCATTTTATCTTCTCTTCAAAGTGTGTGTACCTGCTTCTGCCAAGTTTTGAGTCAAGTACATTTATCGAAGTCAACATAATAATTTTGTATGGTTAGTTTTTTTTTTTAACATCTGTTTGGTATGGTTCTAAGTGATAGAGTTTGTGGCTATGGTTTTTTTTCGGCATTTATTGAGAATGTTCTAAACAATAGTTTGTATGGTTAGTTTTCTTTTTTAACATCTGTTTGGTATGATTCTTGATTCTTAGCGATAGTTTGTTATGGTTAGTTTTCTGTTTGGTATGATTCTTGATTCTTAGCGATAGTTTGTATGGTTTAGTTTTCTTTTTTAACATCTGTTTGGTATGATTCTTGATTCTTAGCGATAGTTTGTTATGGTTAGTTTTCTGTTGGTATGATTCTGATTCTTAGCGATAGTTTGTTATGGTTAGTTTTTCTGTTTGGTATGATTCTTGATTCTTAGCGATAGTTTGTTATGGTTAGTTTTCTGTTTGGTATGATTCTTGATTCTTAGCGATAGTTTGTTATGGTTAGTTTTCTGTTTGGTATGATTCTTGATTCTTAGCGATAGTTTGTTATGGTTAGTTTTCTGTTGGGTATGATTCTTGATTCTTAGCGATAGTTTGTTATGGTTAGTTTTCTGTTTGGTATGATTCTTGATTCTTAGCGATAGTTTGTTATGGTTAGTTTTCTGTTTGGTATGATTCTTGATTCTTAGCGATAGTTTGTTATGGTTAGTTTTCTGTTTGATATGATTCTTGATTCTTAGCGATAGTTTGTTATGGTTAGTTTTCTGTTTGGTATGATTCTTGATTCTTAGCGATAGTTTGTTATGGTTATCTTGTTTCTAGCATCTTTAGGGTACGGTTCTAAGCGATCGTTTGTTGTGATTTTATTACAGACAGGCACATTCGAAAATAGATTTATTTTAACCAACGTGAAACAAGCCAAAAATAAAGCAAGCCGTACCTTTCAATTTCAACGTTATTCAGTCCAGCTCCAGGAATTGTCAGTTATCCGTGCTATGAGAAGCAGTCAACAATAAAAGCGCACAGCCCTCTGCCCCCACAAACATCAGATCTCAGATACTGATGACATCTCTACTGACCCATCCCATATCGTCACCACATCGCTAACGTCATTTCCGTTATACAATCCTGACCAATCATAAAGCGCCTTTCAGGATTACTTCAGTGGTGTCGTCCAATAGATGATCTGATGTGTGAAAGGTAGTTAGTCGAGACTCATTTCTATTCATCAATTTCTTCTGTCCTCTTTTGGCCCAAGGGGTGATTATTATTACTGCTATCAGCAATGCAAATCGATAGCCTCAGTAGGATAGAGAGAATAAGAACTATCAAGATTAATGTTCAAGTCATCACTGAATTTGGCCTGAACTATTACACGGCGAATTAAGTCAGAAATTCAAGTCACTGGGTTATAATAAACACCAAGTGGAAAAGGCCTTTACTGAAGCAAAAAGGCAAAGACCGTATTTCTCTTTCATTTACACGCCATTATCATAAACCGTTTTTTAGGTTAACTTTTAAAATAATTGTGTTACCCCCCCCCCCCCACACACACATACACATATACACACATACACACACACACACACATACACACACACACACACATACACACACACACATACACACACACATACACACGAGCGCGCGCGCACACACACACACACACCCACACACACACACACACACACACACACACACACATGTCGACTAGCCCATCATAATCCACACACACACACAGACACACACAGACACACACAAACACACACCCACTGATAAAGATGACGCTGGTAAATTTCTTTGCTTTATGAAGTAAGGTCATAGAAATACTGACAAAAATAACGCATGGTAAAATCCTTGCTTTATGAAGTAAGATTGTAGAAATGCTTTTGAATGGAAAGTTGAATACTTCATGTGATTGTTGATTTGAACGAGTCAGAAAGTTTAGCCAATGCATTGAGGGAATGTTGAATACTTCATGTGACTGTTGATTGGTTGAGTCAGAAAGTTTTCTGTGGATAAAGGTACTGTACGGGTTTAGTTAGGGATATATGGAGTTATGGATATAGGTACTGTATGGATTTAGTTAGGGATATATGGAGTTATGGATATAGGTACTGTACGGATTTAGTTAGGGATATATGGAGCTGTGGATATAGGTACTGTATGGGTTTAGTTAGGGATATATGGAGCTGTGGATATAGGTACTGTATGGGTTTAGTTGGGGATATATGGAGCTGTGGATATATGTACTGTATGGGTTTAGTTAGGGATATATGGAGCTGTGGATATAGGTACTGTACGGGTTTAGTTAGGGACATATGGAGCTGTGGATAAAGGTACTGTACGGGTTTAGTTAGGGATATATGGAGCTGTGGATATAGGTACTGTATGAGTTTAGTTAGGGATATATGGAGTTATGGATATAGGTACTACCTGTGGTATCTGGTGACGGCAGTTTATGTGTCATGATGGAATGAAAGACAGGTCCTCTTCACCCAAACAGAAAGAGAAAGCCGCCCATCAAAGAACACATCAAAACTGTACAATGTTCGAGGGAAAATTATGGATGATGGGGTTTTTCCCAAGATGTCGTTGACAGTTCACACGCTTATCGAAACAAAGACACGAAGGTGGCGATTTAAATCAGCTCTCCTTTAGTGGAGGAAGTCAGCGTACCAAAAGATTAGCCGTTATCAGGATCATCGGGACAGTTAGCCTATCGATAGCCTAAGGCAAATCGGTTTGTGCTTAGTCGGAGACTGAGAAAACTGTAATGTACTGGTCCACGCATGTCTTCTGTCCGTGTATATGGGGGTTGGGTGGGTTGGGGTTAGTTGTGTGTGTGTGTGTGTGTGTGGTGTGTGTGTGTGTGTGTGTGTGTGTGTGTGTTGTGAACAGATAAGAACAACAACAACAACAAAACCCGAGTCATTTGTTTGCCATCAGCACCCTAGACAGGACTACAAACCAGAGTGGTTTAACAAGTTGTCAAGTTCCTGATTTCAAATTTCACGTTATCATCACTCATCGTCGTCGTCGTCATCATCATCAATGGAAACGTGTGTGTCTGTATGTGTGTAAGTGTGTGTGTCTAAGTGTGTGTCTATGTGTTTGCTCATGTGTGTCTATCTGTCTGTCTGCCTCTATGTGTGTTGCGTCTTTCACTCCGTGTTTGTGTGTGTGTGTGTATGTGTGTGTCTGCATGTCTGTGTGTGCTTGTATGTGTATGTGTATGTATATGTGTCTGTCTGTCTGTTTGTCTGTCTGTGTGTATTGTGTGTGACTGAATAAAAAAAAATCTGTACCGTTGGACACTTTGTGATCTATCTATCTGTATATATAAATGTCTACATGCACATCAACTGGTTGCTTCAAATTGAAAGATGGTACGCTTATCAAGGAAAAATACAAAATATTAGATAGATGGGTAGGGTACATTAAAAACCTTTTTAAACATGACAGAAAGGATGAACACATAATAAGGAAGAACGTTGAAGGACCACCCATAATGAAAGATGAAGTTAGAGCAGCATTGAAAAAATGAAACCAGGAAAAGCCCCAGGACCAGACAATATTACTACAGAAATGATTGAAGCCCTGGAGGAATTTGGTATTGAAAAAATAAGTCTTTCTATGGGATTTATGACAGTGGAAAAATCCCCAAAGATATGTCAAAATCAATTTCATTGCACTTCCAAAGAGAACAGGGGCTATACATGTAGAATGCGAACTCCATTGCACAATCAGCTTGATGAGTCATGTAACAAAAATCCTATTAAGAATAATCATGATGAGGAATAGAGTCAAAAACAAAATAGAAGAAGAACAGTGTGGATTTGTCGAAGGGAGAGGAACATTTAATGCCATATACATCCTAAGAACTATCATAGAGAGGTCAATCGAGATGAATAAGGATTTGTGTTTAAGCTTTGTTGATTATACCAAGGCTTTCGATCGGGTAAGTACGACGAATTGATCAACCAACTAGAAAGACTCAATATTGATGGAAAAGATCTAGGAATAATCAGAAATATGTACTGGTAGCAATCAGCTGCAAAGAGAATAGAAAACGATATACGCTCTTTCCCAAAATATCAAAAGAGGAGTCAGACAAGGTTGTGTTTTGTCACCAGATCTGTTTTTACTTTACAGGGAAAACATCATCAGAAACCTAGAGGAAGACCCTGGATTAAAGGTTGGAGGAAAAATGATAAACAACATTCGTTACGCAGATGACACCGTGCTAATTGCAGAAAATGAAAGGGACCTACAAAACCTTGTGAATATACTAGAAATAGAAAGCAAAGGTAGGGAGTTGGAACTAAACAACAAGATGACTGAAGTCATGGTGATCAGTAAAAAACATGAAATCCCCTCATGCGAAATAACAGCAAACGGCACAACCTTGAGACCGGTTGATAAGTTTAAATATCTGGGAACCATCATTTCACCAGAGGCAGATGCACATTAGAAATAGCCAGCATAATCGGCCAAGCCAAAACAGCATTTAAGAAGATGAAAAGCATTCTAGCCAACAAATGTCTATCAATTAACATCAGGAAGAGAGTTCTTGAATGTTATATAGAACCGACAATGTTATACGGTTGTGAGGCGTGGACAGTCAACAAGCAAAGCCAGAACAAGATTGAGGCAGCCGAGATGTGGTTACTAAGAAGAATGCTGAGAGTTCCATGGACAGCAAAGAAAACAAACGAGACAGTCTTGATGGAGGCAGACACAAGAAGATCATTCATAAGGAAGATTAGGAAAAGACTGGCAGCATTTATAGGCCATATTATGAGAATAGGGAATTGGAGCACCTGGTTACAACGGAAAGCTGAAGGGAAAGAGAGCACCAGGAAGACCCAGGGAGAAAATATTGGACAGACTTGCAGAGTGGCTGAAAACAGAGAGAGTGGAAGAGGTGCTTGCGGCAACAAGAGATAGAAACATATGGAGGGCCATGATCGCCAACGCCATGTGGCAAGGCACTTGATGATGATGATGAAATGTCTATGTATACACACACACACAAACACACACACACACACACACACACACACACACACACACACACACACACACACACACACACACCACACACACACACACACACACACGCACACACGCAGGCACGGACGATATGGTAGAAAGATTTTAAGAAACAAAGATCTGTTGCAAAATCTTTAATGGCCTTAAAACAACAACATTCTTGTGGCGTCAACATTCTCAACGACCTACCGCAGCTGGCTCTATTGAAATGATCATCACACATCATCACTACCTCCATCCCTTCATCCATCCATCCCTCTCTTTCTCTCCCTCCTCCCTTCCCTCCTTCTCTCTCTGTCTCTGTCTGTCTATCTCTCTGTCTGTCTGTCTGTTTGCCTATCTGTCTGTCTGTTTGCCTGCTGTCTGTCTGCCTGTCCCCTCTCTCTCTGTCTCTGTCTGTCTATCTCTCCCTGTCTCTCTGTCTGTCTGTCTGTTTGCCTATCTGTTGTTTGCCTATCTGTCTGCCTGTCTGCCTGTCCCCTCTCTCTCTGTCTCTGTCTGTCTATCTCTCTCTGTCTCTCTGTCTGTCTGTCTGTTTGGCTATCTGTTGTTTGCCTATCTGTCTGCCTGTCTGCCTGTCCCCTTTCTCTCTGTCTCTCTCTCTCTGTCTGCCTCATTCTCCATGTCTCCCTTTCTCCATCAGCATAGACAAAGACAGTTGTAGTTGTGGTAGTGGTGATGACAATGAACATCACCAAAGTACAACGGCCAGTTTGCTGGAATCGCTGACCACACCCATGCCATCATGTCTGTAAACTTGTCCATTGACTGTATCCAGTCTGAAGTCATACTGTTGATGATGTACTACAACTTGATCAGTTTACAACTGTTGTTTGTCGTCATTTGACTCCATGTGCTGTTATGTGCTTCCCCCATTCTAATGTCATATGCCACATGGTGTCTGATTTTGACCATTACGTGTGTATGTTACACTATGATATTCAAACTGACATGTCCCATTATGTGTGTGTGTTTTACACCATGGTATACAAACTGACATGTCCCATTATGTGTGTGTTTTACACCATAGTATTCAAACTGACATGCCCCATTATGTGTGTGTTTTACACCATGGTATTCAAACTGACATGTCCCATTATGTGTGTGTGTTTTACACCATGGTATTCAAACAGACATGTCCCATTATGTGTGTGTTGTACACCATGGTGTTCAAACTGACATGTCCCATTATGTGTGTGTGTTTTACACCATGGTATTCAAACTGACATGTCCCATTATGTGTGTGTGTTTTACACCATGGTATTCAAACTGACATGCCCCATTATGTGTGTGTTTTACACCATGGTATTCAAACTGACATGTCCCATTGTGTGTGTGTGTTTTACACCATGGTATTCAAACTGACATGTCCCATTATGTGTGTGTGTTGTACACCATGGTATTCAAACAGACATGTCCCATTACGTGTGTGTTTTACACCATGGTATTCAAACTGACATGTCCCATTATGTGTGTGTTTTACACCATGGTATTCAAACTGACATGTCCCATTATGTGTGTGTGTTTTACACCATGGTGTTCAAACTGACATGTCCCATTATGTGTGGTTTTATAACTGACTCCAGGTGTGTTTTAAATGGTTCAATGAATGCCATTATGTGTTGTTTTAACCATGGTTCAACTAGACATGTCCATTATGTGTGTTGTATTCTAACACAGCATGTGTATTCAAACGGTAATGTCATGTCCGCCGATTAATGTGCGTGGCTGTTTTACACCCTTTTTGTCATGTCAAAGTGCTGGTACTATGGCATGTGCCATTATGTGTCTGTTTTCTGCTGTGTTATTAGGTGGTCATGTGCCATTATGTGCTGTTTATCTGCTGTGTTTTAGTGCTGTCATTTGTCTTTTCTGCTTGTCTAATTAGGTGGTCATGTGTCATTATGTGTCGTTTTCCTGCTGTGTTATAGTGTCATGTGCCTTATGTGTCTGTTTTCTCACCTCCAGCCCTTATTAAGAATGGTCATGTGCCATTATGTGTCTGTTTTCAGCTGTGTTATTAGGTGGTCATGTGCCATTATGTGTCTGTTTTCAGCTGTGTTTTTAGGTGGTCATGTGCCATTATGTGTCTGTTTTCTGCTGTGTTTTTAGGTGGTCATGTGCCATTATGTGTCTGCTTTCGCTGTGTTATTAGGTGGTCATGTGCCATTATGTGTCTGTTTGGTATCTGCTTTGTGTTTTTTCTGGTGTTATGTGGCAGTCCATTATGTGTCTGTTTTCTGTGTTATTAGGTGGTCATGTGCCATTATGTGTCTGTTTTCTGCTGTTTTTTGTCTGTGCTATGTTTTCTTTAAGGTGGTCATGTGCCATTATGTGTCTTGTTTTCTGCTGTGTTTTTAGGTGGTCATGTGCCATTATGTGTCTGTTTTCTGCTGTGTTTTTAGGTGGTCATGTGCCATTATGTGTCTGTTTTCTTCTGCTGTGTTTTTTAGGTGGTCATGTGCCATTATGTGTCTGTTTTCTGCTGTGTTTTTAGGTGGTCATGTGCCATTATGTGTCTGTTTTCTGTGTTATTAGGTGGTCATGTGCCATTATGTGTCTGTTTTCTGCTGTGTTTTTAGGTGGTCATGTGCCATTATGTGTCTATTTTCATCCATGACACTCACACAGTCATGTGTCATTGACTAAGCGCATACCTTACTTCAACAATCGATCCAAGCATACTAAGCTCCGTCTGTCTAAAAAAAATTCTATCTAGCGTTTTCCTCTGTCGACTTCGGTGACGTCCTTCATCCAGAATGCCCTGAAGGATGATCTGATCTGAGATAGCGTGTCCTGTGTATCTGTTTTTAGTCGGAAAAAAAAAGAATAAGCAGCGTTCCACGATGGTTTTGTTCTCATTTCAGTGTAGAGTGGAAGTGATGACGTTCAGTGCTGGCCAGGGCAAGATCGTTGGGGTTTCTTCAAGGCCAGCTGGACATGAGGTCTGGACACTGCTTCCCAGTCACCCTGACAACACATAACTGACACTGATTTTATTAGTACACAGTTATTCAATGTCATTTCTGATCTGACATTTTTGTTTCAGCCTAAATTGAAATGAACTGTAAGTAATTAGTCTTGAAGTGATTTGTTTGTTTGTTTGTTTGTTTGTTTGTTTGTTTGTTTGTCTGGTATTTTTGGTTGGTTGGTTGTTGGTTGGTTGGTCGGTTGGTTGACTGGTTGGTTGGTTATTGGTTGGACGGTTGGTTGGTTGGTTGATTAGTTGGTTATTGGTTGGTTGCTTGCTTCATTGCTTGCTATTTGTATGTGTTTGCTTATTTGTTTTGTGTTTGTTTTGTATTTGTAATTGGGATGCTTGGTTAGTTGATTGGTTTGCTGTTTGTGTTTGTTTGCTATTTCAATGTTCCTTTGTTTGTTTTTTTATTTGTGTATTAGTTAGTTTGTTTGCTTGCTTACTTGCTTGTTTATTTGTTCTTTGTTTACTTGTTTGTTTGTGTTTACTTGTTTGTTTCTTTTGATTGTGTGTGTGTGTGTGTGTGTGTGTGTGTGTGTGTTTTAGTGTGTGTGTGTGTGTGTGTGTGTGTGTGTGTGTGTGTGTGTGTGTGTGTGTGTGTGTGTGTGTGTGTGTGTGTGTGAGTGAAGAGTGAGTTGGGGTTAGCTGTGTCCTTTATACGTTGGCTATTCCATTGATCATTTGATTATCTGATTGATTAAAGTGCTATGGTACTACACTACTAATATTGCTAACACAAGCGGAGATAAAAAGCAAAAGACCACAAACCATCACACATCATATCATCGTCATGATAATAACATAATAATGAAAAGAAGAAGAAGAATTGCGAAGAAGAAGAATTGCGAAAAAGAATTGCGAAGAAGAAGAAGAATTACGAAGAAGAAGAAGAAGAAGAAGAAGAAGAAGAAGAAGAAGAAGAAGAACAACAACAACAAGAACAAGAAGAAGAACAAGAACAAGAACAAGAACAAGAACAAAAAACAAGAAAAGAAGAACGAGAACAAGAACAAGAAGAAGGAGAGAGGAGGAGGAGGAGGAGAAGAAGAAGAAGAAGAAAAAAAATGACGAAGAAGAAAAAGAAGAAAAAAGAAGAAGAAGAAAAAGAAAAAGAAGAAGAATGACTAGTTGTACATGTATTTAACAAGAAACTCCTAGCGCTTTACATACACGTAAAACAAATACCTGTCAACCCCTGCACTATGACGAAAACACAAACTACACGGCATGTACATGTAATGTTAAAGAAGCGATGAAAATGAATTACAATGAAACATGTATTTCAACATGTCAATCAGTCATAGAAATAAAAAAGACACTAGATACATCTCTCCCCTTCTTGCACACACACACACACACGAACACGCACATACGTACACACACATACACAAACACATACACACACATACATGTAAACACACACATGCACACACACACACACACACACACACACACACACACACACACACACACACACACACACACACACACACACACACACACATACACATTACGTTTTTATACACACAAGCTCACATATACACATACACACATACACACAGAATACTCAGTCATACACACACATACACACACTCTCACACACACACACATTGTTCACATACACATAGATAACAGTTGAAAGACTGAATCTTAGACCTGATATAACATCAGCGAAACGGTATGGACAATAAAAAAAAAAACACACAAACGGACCAACTGATGAGAGGATAAAAGACAAGACAGAGAGAGAGACAGAAAGTGAGAGAAAGAGAGTGAGTGAGAAAGAGAGTGAGTGAGAGAGACAGAGAGTGAGAGATGCACAGAGAGTGAGAGAAAGAGAGTGAGTGAGAGAGACAGAGAGTGAGAGAGACAGAGAGTGAGAGAAAGAGAGTGAGTGAGAGAGACAAAGAGTGAGAGATGCACAGAGAGTGAGAGAAAGAGAGTGAGTGAGAGAGACAGAGAGTGAGAGAGACAGAGAATGAGAGAGACAGAGAGTGAGAGAGACAGAGAGTGAGATTTGCACAGAGAGAGAGAGACAGAGAGTGAGAGATGCACAGAGAGAGAGAAAGAGAGAGACAGAGAGTGAGAGATGCACAGAGAGTGAGAGAGATGACAGAGAGTGAGAGATGCACAGAGAGTGAGAGATGCACAGAGAGAGAGAGAGAGAGAGACAGAGAGTGAGAGATGCACAGAGAGTGAGAGATGCACAGAGAGTGAGAGATGCACAGAGAGTGAGAGAGAGAGAGAGTGAGAGATGCACAGAGAGTGAGAGAGAAGGAGTGAGAGATGCACAGAGAGAAGAGACAGAGAGTGAGAGATGCACAGAGAGTGAGAGAGACAGAGAGTGAAAGATGCACAGAGATGAGAGAGACAGAGAGTGAGAGATGCAGAGAGAGAGAGAGAGAGAGAGAGTGAGAGATGCACAGAGAAGAGAAAAGTGAGAGATGCACAGAGAGTGAGAGAGACAGAGTGAGAGATGCAGAGAGAAGAGAGACAGAGTGAGAGATGCACAGAGAGTAGGAGAGAGGAGATGAGGAGAGTGAGGAGATGCACAGAGAGTGAGAGAGAGAGAGTGAGAGATGCACAGAGAGAGAGAGAAGATGAGAGATGCACAGAGAGTGAGAGAGACAGAGAGAGCAGGGGGAGAATGCACAGAGAGGAAGACAGATGAGAGAGACAGAGAGTGAGAGATGCACAGAGAGTGAGAGAGACAGAGAGTGAGAGATGCACAGAGAGTGAGAGATGCACAGAGAGTGAGAGATGCACAGAGAGTGAGAGATGACAGAGAGTAGAGAGAGGATGAGACGAGGAGAGAGTGAGAGAGACGAGAGTGAGAGAGCCAGAGAGAGAGAGCACAGAGAGTGAGAGAGACAGAGAGTGAGAGATGCACAGAGAGGGAAGAGACAGAGTGGAGATGCACAGAGAGTGGAGAGAGAGGAGCACAGAGAGTGAGAGAGCACAGAGAGTGAGAGAGACAGAGAGTGAGAGATGCACAGAAGGAGTAGAGAGAATGCACAGAGAGTGGAGAGAGACAGAGAGAGTGAGAGATGCAAGATGAGAGAGAGAGAGAGAGCAGGAGAGTGAGAGATGCACAGAGAGTGAGAGAGACGAGTGAGAGATGCACAGAGATGAGAGAGACAGAGAGTGAGAGATGCACAGAGAGTGAGAGAGACAGAGAGAGATGAAAGAGAGAGAGAGAAGAGATGGAGAGAGAGACAGAGAGTGAGAGATGCAGAGGTGAGAGACAGAGAGTGAGAGATGCACAGAAGAGGAGAGAGAAGAGAGATGAGAGACAGGTGAGCACAGACGAGAGAGAGTGAGAGAGACAGAGAGTGAGAGATGCACAGGAGAGAGAGAGGGAGAGAGAGTGAGAGCAGAGAGTGAGAGATGCACAGAGGAGAGAAGACAGAGTGAAGAGACAGAGAGTGAGAGATGCACAGAGAGAGAGACAGAGAGTGAGAGATGCACAGAGAGAGAGAGACAGAGAGTGAGAGATGCACAGGAGAGAGTGAGAGAGACAGAGGAGTGAGAGATGAAGAAGAGTGAGAGAGACAGAGAGAGAGAGATGCACAGAGAGTGAGAGAGACAGAGAGTGAGAGATGCACAGAGAGAGAGAGAGACAGAGAGTGAGAGATGCACAGAGAGAGAGAGAGAGATGAGAGATGCACAGAGAGTGAGAGAGCAGAGGTGAGAGATGCACAGAGAGAGAGAAGAGAGATGCACAGAGAGTGAGAGAGACAGAGAGTGAGAGATGCACAGAGAGTGAGACAGAGATGAGAGATGCACAAGAGTGAGAGAGACAGAGAGTGAGAGATGCACAGAGAGTGAGAGAAGAAGTGAGAGATGCACAGAGAGAGAGATGCACAAGAGTGAGAGAGAGAGAGAGTGAGATATGCACAGAGAGAGAGAGAAGATGCAAGAGAGTGAGAGAGACAGAGAGTGAGAGTGCACAGAGAGTGAGAGAGACACAGAGAGAGAGAGCACAGAGAGATACAGAGAGTGAGAGATGCACAGAGAGTGAGAGAGACGAGAGAGAGAGAGAGAGGAGAGAATGAGAGATACAGAGTGAGAGAGACAAGGTGAGAGATGCACAGAGAGATGAGAGATGCGAAGAGGAAGAGCAGAGGAGAGAGAAGAGTGGAATGGAGAGATGAGAGAGGAGAGAGAGAGAGGAGAGAGAGAAGTAGAATGCACGATGAGAGAGAGAGTAAGAGCAGAGAGTGAGAGAGACAGAGAGGAGAATGAGAGAAGAGAATGTCCAATTGAAAATAATCATTTCTTGAACCAGTCAACAAATAAACGAATAATTTACTAATTAATTAATTAATTAATAGATAAACAGTTTCTCGTTTTATCATCACAACAAAAATTGCCACTCACTGGAAAGCTACGGCCATCTGGCTGGTGACACTCCATGGAAAGCGGCGCCCTCTGGTAGAGTGACGTCAGCAGATGCACGTTGAGGGGAGACCACTTGACCGCCGCGTAGTTCTGAGAGGGGGTTAGATGGTGAGAGGTTGGCTGATCTTCCATACTGGTGAAGGAACAGAGAGGGGGTTAATGCGGTGAGATGTTGACTGATCTTCCATACTGGTGAAGGAACAGAGAGGGGGTTAATGCGGTGAGAGGTTGGCTGATCTTCCATACTGGTGAAGGAAAAGAAAGGGGGTTAGATGATGAGAGGTTGGCTGATCTTCCATACTGGTGAAGGAAAAGAGAGGGGGTTAATGCGGTGAGATGTTGACTGATCTTCCATACTGGTGAAGGAACAGAGAGGGGGTTAATGCGGTGAGATGTTGACTGATCTTCCATACTGGTGAAGGAACAGAGAGAGGGTTAATGCGGTGAGAGGTTGGCTGATCTTCCATACTGGTGAAGGAACAGAGAGGGGGTTAATGCGGTGAGAGGTTGGCTGATCTTCCATACTGGTGAAGGAACAGAGAGGGGGTTAATGCGGTGAGATGTTGGCTGATCTTCCATACTGGTGAAGGAACAGAGAGGGGGTTAACGGTGAGAGGTTGGCTGATCTTCCATACTGGTGAAGGAACAGAGAGGGGGTTAATGCGGTGGAGGTTGGCTGATCTTCCATACTGGTGAAGGAAAAGAAAGGGGTTAGATGATGAGAGGTTGGCTGATCTTCCATACTGGTGAAGGAAAAGAGAGGGGGTTAATGCGGTGAGAGGTTGGCTGATCTTCCATACTGGTGAAGGAAAAGAGAGGGGGTTAATGCGGTGAGAGGTTGGCTGATCTTCCATACTGGTGAAGGAACAGAGAGAGGGTTAATGCGGTGAGAGGTTGGCTGATCTTCCATACTGGTGAAGGAAGAGAGAGGAAGACGTTCATAAACATGTGATGGTGTTTAGGCAACAGACTACCGACTGGAAGGTTTGGGTTTGAATCTTTCAGTCCTGTCACAGTTATAGTTGGGATTTTCCGATCCCAAATGACTCCTACACAGAACTGAGTGTGCTTAGAGCACATTGGTGAGACTGGCACCACACCGTCATAAGTCTCTTCCACTTCACCGTGCCTCGTTGAGTGTGCTGCTCAGACATCCTGACCAGCATCGCAGGTGTCTGTTTTTCTCGGGTCGGGCCTGGTTGACGCCAGGATATGCTATGACAGTAAGTGTAGAGTACAATCTTGTCACGTAGACTCAGTTCAGAACAGCATTCCATAGCATTATAATTATCCTCTCCATCGCCACCATCCTCACAGCACAGGGAGAACACAGTGTCAGGGTCTGTGGCCATTATTGTGGCGTAGAGAATGAAAACAATATTGAGGTGTGATACATGTGCTACCGGAAGTAAGGTGCGCAACAGACACCTTTCTCTCAAGCGAACCTGACTGATTCAGTAATTCTTACAATAACAGGACAATTCTAAAATGGAGCCCCTAAAAGTTGGAAAATTAGTCATTCATGCATCGTTGTTTTGCAAACGAATAAACATTTCTAAATATGATTGTCATCAAGGTGAAATTTCTCTTAAAATCAATTCATAAAATATTAGAAAGAAACTTCCAGCATACAGCCCCGAACAGTTAGGAAATGAGTAATTAATATATTGTGCTTTTGCAAAAAAAAAATGTATATCTTAATATAAATAATGGCTTTCAGTTAATGCCTACAACAGTTGGAC
>JAPXFY010000026.1:59967464-59992464 GCA_030674185.1 Monoplex corrugatus | reverse complement strand
TATCCATGAAGTGGATGAGACTTGACTGTGTGGTCCCAGTCTTTACCCAGAGCCCACAGTGACGTATCCATGAAGTGGATGAGACTTCACTGTGTGGTTCCAGTCTTTACACAGAGCCCACAGTGACGTATCCATGAAATGGATGAGACTTGACTGTGTGGTCCCAGTCTTTACACAGAGCCCACAGTGACGTATCCATGAAGTGGATGAGACTTGACTGTGTGGTCCCAGTCTTTACACAGAGCCCACAGTGACGTATCCATGAAGTGGATGAGACTTGACTGTGTGGTTCCAGTCTTTACACAGAGCCCACAGTGACGTATCCATGAAGTGGATGAGACTTGACTGTGTGGTTCCAGTCTTTACACAGAGCCCACAGTGACGTATCCATGAAGTGGATGAGACTTGACTGTGTGGTTCCAGTCTTTACACAGAGCCCACAGTGACGTATCCATGAAGTGGATGAGACTTGACTGTGTGGTTCCAGTCTTTACACAGAGCCCACAGTGACGTATCCATGAAGTGGATGAGACTTGACTGTGTGGTTCCAGTCTTTACACAGAGCCCACAGTGACGTATCCATGAAGTGGATGAGACTTGACTGTGTGGTTCCAGTCTTTACACAGAGCCCACAGTGACGTATCCATGAAGTGGATGAGACTTGACTGTGTGGTTCCAGTCTTTACACAGAGCACACAGCACGCTCACCTCCGGGTAGGAGCCGACTGGTGCTGTAAAATCCCAATTTTGAAAGGACTGTTGGGATTCGAACCTTCAACCTTCCAGTCGGTAGTCTGTGGTTCTAAACGTGACATCACGGCGGCCGGTGAATTGTTTTAAGTTATGTGCCCCTCATGCCTATGTCGCTGAGACAAAAATGTTGCAGAAGATACAACGGCAAAACGTTTTTTAAAAAATCAGAAAAGTGAGATTGTCAAACTGTAGTCACGACAGTGAGACACAGGTGTTGCAGAAGACCAAAAAAAAAAAAGCAAATTGATATAAAAAAAAAACGAAAAAAAAAAAACGTTGCAGAAGAAAAACAACAACTAAATATTAAAAAAACACGCTGCAGGAGACAAAACAGCAAAATAAATTTTAAAAAATCAGAAAAGCGAGATTGTTAAACTGTAGTCACCACAGTCACGTTGGTCCGGTCCAGGGTGCTGTCGTCGCATGACGTAATGAGTGCGTCACCCTGCAAGTAAAACGTCACGTTAACGTAAAAAAAACACACACAAAAAACAGACAAAAATGAACATATCTCTCTCTCTCTCTCTCTCTCTCTCTCTCTCTCTCTCTCTCTCTCTCTCTCTCTCTCTCTCTGTCTCTCTCTCTCTCTCAAAAAACAAAGACAATATTCAACTGATGATACATGGATTCATGTACGCAATACGATCATGCTGAAAGTAACAAGTGTACATACTGTATAGAAGTGTATATACTGTATAGAAGTGTACATACTGTATAGAAGTGTACATACTGTATAGAAGAACACATTGCAAATAACGTGGGACTCATTTTGAAAGCCAAGTGCCTGCCATACTTAACATTGATATCAACAGAAACTCGATACAATTTTGTTGTTTATATGTAATACACGACGTCATTTGATTGTGCATAATGAACATTAACAAATGTTTATTGTGATAATTGGCACTTGGTCTATGTGAGAGCAGCGCGCTGTGATATGCGAGAGTATGTGATATTATAATGTATGTGATAATATTAATTGTTTGTTTTTAATGCCTTTATAATTTATAATGTATAATTTTATGTCTAATTTGTAATGTGATTGGCAACGTAATTTCCTTCGGGACAAATAAACTATCTTGTATCTTGTATCTTGTATCTTGATCCTGTGTCTTACTTTGTTTTGTTTTTTTCTTCATATTTTTACTTTGCACTTATATTTCGTGCAGGTGTATATGCCATATCACAGGTTTGTAGATATGGTGCCTGTATGTTCATTTTTTTCAACCTTCTCATTGTTATCTTAATTACTCTTTAACAGTTCTGTTCTTTTATCTGTCTTCTCGTCAAAAATTGTTAAACACAACTTTGAAAAAAGACAGCTGAGTGGATACGAGTAACCGGGTTAGATCAATGCAATACAATACAATACAATACAATACAATACAATACAATGCAATACAATGCAATACAATACAATATAATACCATAAAAAACAATGTCACACCATACAACATATTACAGAACAATACAAACAAAACATGTCACACCATACAACATATTACAGAACAATACAATACAAAACAATGTCACACCATACAACATATTACAGAACAATACAACACAAAACAATGCCACACCATACAACATATTACAGAACAATACAAACAAAACAATGCCACACCATACAACATATTACAGAACAATACAACACAAAACAATGCCACACCATACAACATATTACAGAACAATACAACACAAAACAATGCCACACCATACAACATATTACAGAACAATACAACACAAAACAATGCCACACCATACAACATATCACAGAACAATACAACACAAAACAATGCCACACCATACAACATATTACAGAACAATACAACACAAAACAATGTCACACCATACAACATATTACAGAACAATACAACACAAAACAATGTCACACCATACAACATATTACAGAACAATACAACACAAAACAATGTCACACCATACAACATATTACAGAACAATACAACACAAAACAATGTCACACCATACAACATATTACAGAACAATACAACACAAAACAATGCCACACCATACAACATATTACAGAACAATACAACACAAAACAATGCCACACCATACAACATATTACAGAACAATACAACACAAAACAATGCCACACCATACAACATATTACAGAACAATACAACACAAAACAATGTCACACCATACAACATATTACAGAACAATACAACACAAAACAATGCCACACCATACAACATATTACAGAACAATACAACACAAAACAATGCCACACCATAAACATATTACAGTACAATACAACACAAAAACAATGCCACACCATACAACATATTACAGAACAATACAACACAAAACAATGACACACCATACAACATATTACAGAACAATACAACAAAAAACAATGTCACACCATACAACATATTACAGAACAATACAACACAAAACAATGCCACACAATACAACATATTACAGAACAATACAACACAAAACAACGCCACACCATACAACATATTACAGAACAATACCATACAAAACAATGTCACACCATACAACATATTACAGAACAATACAACACAAAACAATGCCACACAATACAACATATTACAGAACAATACAATACAAAACAATGCCACACCATACAATATATTACAGAACAATACCATACAAAACAATGTCACACCATACAGCATATCACAGAACAATACAACACAAAACAATGCCACACCATACAACATATTACAGAACAATACAACACAAAACAATGCCACACCATACAACATATTACAGAACAATACAACACAAAACAATGCCACACCATACAACATATTACAGAACAATACAATACAAAACAATGCCACACTATACAACAAATTACAGAACAATACAACACAAAACAATGCCACACCATACAACATATTACAGAACAATACAATACAAAACAATGCCACACCATACAACATATTACAGAACAATACAATACAAAACAATGCCACACCATACAACATATTACAGAACAATACAACACAAAACAATGCCACACCATACAACATATTACAGAACAATACCACACAAAACAATGCCACACCATACAACATATTACAGAACAATACAATACAAAACAATGTCACACCATACAACATATTACAGAAAAATACCATACAAAACAATGCCACACCATACAACATATTACAGAACAATACCACACAAAACAATGCCACACCATACAGCATATTACAGAACAATACAATACAAAACAATGCCACACCATACAACATATTACAGAACAATACCATACAAAACAATGTCACACCATACAGCATATCACAGAACAATACAACACAAAACAATGCCACACCATACAACATATTACAGAACAATACAACACAAAACAATGTCACACCATACAACATATTACAGAACAATACAATACAAAACAATGCCACACTATACAACATATTACAGAACAATACAACACAAAACAATGCCACACCATACAACATATTACAGAACAATACATACAAAACAATGCCACACCATACAACATATTACAGAACAATACCATACAAAACAATGCCACACCATACAACATATTACAGAACAATACAATACAAAACAATGCCACACCATACAACATATTACAGAACAATACAACACAAAACAATGCCACACCATACAACATATTACAGAACAATACAACACAAAACAATGCCACACCATACAACATATTACAGAACAATACAATACAAAAACAATGCCACACCATACAACATATTACAGAACAATACCATACAAAACAATGCCACACCATACAACATATTACAGAACAATACAATACAAAACAATGCCACACCATACAACATATTACAGAACAATACAACGCAAAACAATGCCACACCATACAACATATTACAGAACAATACCATACAAAACAATGCCACACCATACAACATATTACAGAACAATACAATACAAAACAATGTCACACAATACAACATATTACAGAACAATACAACGCAAAACAATGTCACACAATACAACATATTACAGAACAATACAACACAAAACAATGCCACACCATACAACATATTACAGAACAACACACCACAAAACAATGCCACACCATACAACATATTAGAGAACATTACAATACAAAACAATGTCACACAATAATAATAATTACAATATTTATATAGCGCAAAATCTTGATAAAATCAAATCTAAGCGCTGAAGCAGACACACACGTAAGCACGCACGCACGCACGCACGCACACACACGCACGCACACACACACACACACACACACAAACACACACACACACACACACACACACACACACGCATGGCTATAAATGGGGAGAAAGAATAAAAGCAATAAAAGCAAGAATAAAAGCAGGAGACAGGCTGCAGGGGGGGGGGGGGGGGGGGTGTTGAGTGAGGTTAGGATTTTATGCGGAGGAGAAAAGGTGAGTTTTGAGAGCGGACTTGAAGGAGACAAAAGTAGGTTGCTGACGAACTGAGAGAGGAAGTTTGTTCCAGGAGAGTGGACCAGAAACAGAGAAGGCTCGTGGACCATAGGTATTGAGCTTAGTGCGTGGAAAGCGAAAAGTGAGAGGATCGGAGGCAGAGCGGAGGGTACGTGAGGGAAGATAGATCTCAAGTAGGCTTGACAGGTAATCAGGGCCTGCGTTATTGAGGCTTTTGTAGCACATGGTGTCTAGTTTGTACTGTATGCGCTTTGATACAGGGAGCCAGTGAAGTTGTGCCAGGAGAGGAGATATGTGGTCAGCTTTTTTCTTTTTGAGTACAAGGCGTACAGCATTGTTTTGAATGCGCTGTAGGATGTGAATGGTGGAGGCAGGAAGACCAGACAGGAGTGAATTGCAATAGTCAATGCGAGACATTATGAAGGAGAGAACGAGTTTTGCAGTTGTTTCGACAGAGAGATACTTCCTGATCAGGCTTATACGATGGAGATGATAGTAGCAGGATCTGGCAGTTTGAGAAACAAAGTTGTTCATGGAGAGGGTAGAGTCAATGCAGACACCAAGGTTTTTAGCTGAATCAGAAATTGGGACTGATGTGTTACATAGTGGGAGAGAAAGAGGAGGCAGCTGGGAAAGTTTCTGACGGGTGCCAATGAGGATAGCTTCTGTTTTGTCGTCATTAAGCTGAAGTCTATTGTGTGTCATCCAGTTCTTAATGTCCGAGCAACACTCAGTGGTGCGAGTCAACAGGCGCTGTATATTATCAGGTGAGTCACTGTCTTGAAGTTGGGTGTCATCAGCATAGAAGTGGTGTTTTATAGAATGGGAGTTGATGATGGTGGACAGGGGGGAGGTGTAAAGAGTGAAAAGAACAGGGCCAAGGACAGATCCTTGTGGAACACCACAGGTCAGGTATGCAGGTTGAGAGTAAGTGCCATTGATGAGAACGGTTTGTTTTCTGTTGGATAGGTATGAAGTGAACCAAGACAGAGCAATGTCAGAGATGCCAAAAGTATGATGAAGTCTAGAAAGGAGAATACCATGATCAATGGTATCAAAGGCTGCAGACAGATCAAGGAGTGTGAGGAGAGAGACTTTGCCAGTATCAGTTGCAAGGAGGAGATTGTTGAGAATGTGTAGTAGGGCAGTTTCAGTGCTATGGCACTGGCGGTAGGCTGACTGGAAAGGATTGAGGAGATTGTTGGCAGACAGGTGAGAGTTCAGCTGGTTGAGGACGACTTTTTCAAGGACTTTTGACAAGAAAGAGAGATTAGAGATAGGCCGGTAATTTTTCAGTTCATTTGGATCTAAATTGTGTTTCTTGAGGAGAGGGTGAACAATAGCAGACTTGAAAGAATCAGGGACAGTTCCAGTTTGAAAAGAAGTGTTGATGATGTCAGTGATGAATGGGAGGAGAGTAGGGAGACAGTCAGCGTAGAGAGAACCTGGAAGAGGATCCAGTTCGCAGGTTTTGAACGACATGGATCTGATTGTGTTGAGAATTTCTTCTTGTGAGACTGGGTTAAAAGTAGTAAGAGGTGTGCCAGAGAAGGAAGGGTCAGGTGGGCATGGTTGACAGTGGTATACAACATATTACAGAACAATACAATACAAAACAATGCCACACAATACAACATATTACAGAACAATACAATACAAAACAATGTCACACCATACAACATATTACAGAACAACACACCACAAAACAATGCCACACCATACAACATATTACAGAACAACACACCACAAAACAATGTCACACAATACAACATATTACAGAACAATACAATACAAAACAATGCCACACCATACAACATATTACAGAACAACACACCACAAAACAATGCCACACCATACAACATATTACAGAACAACTCACCACAAAACAATGCCACACCATAGGTAGAAAGAAACTCTAGGGAGAGCTAGACAACAGAAGGTCTTCAGAGAAGTAACCCCCTTTAGACAAGTGTTTCGGCCCTGAATTCCTTACACTCTCGGGGGGCCGGGCCACATCCAGGTCATGACTCCTGGATGCCCTTCTGCTGTTGTCTATTTTTTTTTTTTTTTTTTTCCCCACGCCGGGGATCGAACCTGGGCGATTCTGCGCTTCAGAACTGCGGTACGCGGTTTTACCAATGTGCTAACGGGGCACACATCATCTGTAGGGAATTTAATCCTTATGAAGTTCACTTTTTTGGTTCCTCCTTGCCCAGATCCAGTTTGAGCTCCTTTCTGCTGCCTCTGCCATCGCTTTAAGGGCTCTAGTCCTCTTCTTCCCAGAAATGGCGAGTTGTTTCATGAGATCATAAGCGGAGGTGCCCACAAACCCTCTTGCCCCGACCTCTATGGCGAAGATTTTGACCCGCAGACCTGCTTTCTTCAGGGTGCTGGCAAGACCGGCGTATTTTTCGGTCTTGTAGATATGTGCTTCTTCCATTCTGCTTTCGTATGGCACAGTGAGTTCTATCAGAATCACTTGTTTCGAGGAGTCAGAGTGGAGAGCGATGTCTGGTCTCATGCCTGTCTTGCTGATGACATCTGGGTAATTTCTCCACTCTGGGAGGTCTGCTGTACACTCCCAGTCGACTGCTCCATCCAGAAGACCCTTTGGCAATGTGCTGGTTGTCATAGCCCTTTCGGGCCAGACCTGTTTCCCTCCTGCTTTGTAGAACGTTGTCATTGCAATTGGTGCGTTTGGGGTCATGGTTTTTTCGCTAACCACATCTGTGATCACTTTCAGAACTTGGTTGTGCCTCCATGTATACCTTCCTTGGGCTAGCGCTACGTTGCAAGAGCTTAGGACATGTTCCACTGTTTGTTTCTTCTGACAGAGCGGACATGCTGGGTCGTCACCATACAACATATTACAGAACAATACAATACAAAACAATGCCACACCATACAACATATTACAGAACAATACAACACAAAACAATGCCACACCATACAACATATTACAGAACAATACAACACAAAACAATGCCACACCATACAACATATTACAGAACAAACACACCACAAAACAATGCCACACCATACAACATATTACAGAACAATACAACACAAAACAATGCCACACCATACAACATATTACAGAACAATACAATACAAAACAATGTCACACCATACAACATATTACAGAACAATACAATACAAAACAATGCCACACAATACAACATATTACAGAACAATACAACACAAAACAATGTCACACCATACAACATATTACAGAACAACACACCACAAAACAATGTCACACAATACAACATATTACAGAACAATACAATACAAAACAATGTCACACCATACAACATATTACAGAACAATACAACACAAAACAATGCCACACCATACAACATATTACAGAACAATACAATACAAAACAATGCCACACCTTACAACATATTACAGAACAATACAATACAAAACAACGCCACACCATACAACATATTACAGAACAATACAACACAAAACAATGCCACACCATACAACATATTACAGAACAATACAATACAAAACAATGCCACACCATACAACATATTACAGAACAATACAACACAAAACAATGCCACACCATACAACATATTACAGAACAAT
This sequence comes from Monoplex corrugatus, assembly GCA_030674185.1. Classification (NCBI taxonomy): domain Eukaryota; kingdom Metazoa; phylum Mollusca; class Gastropoda; order Littorinimorpha; family Ranellidae; genus Monoplex; species Monoplex corrugatus. The sequence goes on along the minus strand of JAPXFY010000026.1, from coordinate 59,983,648 downwards.
ACAACACAAAACAATGCCACACCATACAACATATTACAGAACAATACAACACAAAACAATGCCACACCATACAACATATTACAGAACAATACCATACAAAACAATGCCACACTATACAACATATTACAGAACAATACAACACAAAACAATGCCACACCATACAACATATTACAGAACAATACAACACAAAACAATGCCACACCATACAACATATTACAGAACAATACCATACAAAACAATGCCACACCATACAACATATTACAGAACAATACCATACAAAACAATGCCACACCATACAACATATTACAGAACAATACCATACAAAACAATGCCACACCATACAACATATTACAGAACAATACAACACAAAACAATGCCATACTATAGAAAGCAAATGAAGGAAATATAATATAATATAATATAATATAATATAATACAATATAATATAATATAATATAATATAATATAATATAATATAATATAATATAATATAATATAATATAATATAATATAATATAATATAATATAATATAATATAATATAATATAATATAATATAATATAATATAATATAATATTAATATAATATAATATAATATAATATAATAATATAATATAATATAATATAATATAATATAATATAATATAATATAATATAATATAATATAATATAATATAATATATATAATATCATATCATATCATATCATATCATATCATATCATATCATATCATATCATATCATATCATATAATAATGAAATACCGTGCAATACAATGCAATACAACACAACACAAAATAATATATTGCAATGCAGTGCATGCAATATGATATAAACGATGCAATACAAAACAGTACAATGCAATACATTACATTACGTTACAATACATTACAATACGTTACAATACGTTACAATACGATTCAATACCAGACAGTTGACAAAAGAATACAATAGAATACACTACAAACACAATACAATGCAACACAAACACAAAACAATGCAACACAACACAAAACAATACAAAATTATACAATAAAGTACACTACAAACACAATACAATACAACACAACACAAAATAATACAAAATTATACAATAAAGTACACTACAAACACAATACAATACAACACAACAAAATACAATGCAATACAATACGATACGATACGATATGATACAACACAACACAACACAACACAACACAACACAACACGACACGACACGACACGACACGACACGACACAACACAACACAACACGACACGACACGACACAATACAACACATACAACACATACAACACAACACAACACAACACACACAAAACAACACAACACAACACAACACATTACAACACAACACGACACGACACAACACAACACGACACGACACAACACGACAGAACACAACACGACACGACACGACACGACACAACACAACACAACACGACACGACACAATACAAACACATACAACACACACAACACAACACAACACAACACGACACGACACGACACGACACGACACGACACAACACAACACGACACGACACGACACAACACAACACAACACAACACAACACAACACAACACAACACAACACAACACAACACAACACAACACGACACGACACGACACAACACAACACAACACAACACAACACAACACAACACAACACAACACAACACACAATGTCACAAACCGGCAGGACAATAGTGGGGAACTGCAGACGTCGTATCTCCTGGTAGTGAGGGCTGTAATGGGCATCTCCATTCAGTTCCGGTAGTTCTACCCCGTAGCGCACGTGACGGGTATGTACCCGTTTACCGGTCAGGTGGGTGTGTAGCTGGGAGGCGAACACCGTGATCCCTGAGGGGGGCAGTCCCTGACAGACAGTCCAGTGTCACCAGTTGGACTTCAACAAACCTTTAGTTTTTGTTTTGTTTTGTTTTGTTGTTTTTATTTGTCTTGTCTTGTCTTGTCTCGTCTCGTCTCGTCTTGTCTTGTCTCGTCTTGTCTTGTCTCGTCTTGTCTCATCTTGTCTTGTCTTGTCTTGTCTTGTCTGGTTGTATGAAATACGCGTTCTGATTCTGCTGTCGTGTTTTTTTCTGGTTCCTGTTTGCTTGAACACGGGCAGTCACACTTGTTTTGGATTTTATTATTTAATTCATTTATTTATTCGTTTATTTATTTATCTATTTATTTACTTATTGATATATTTTAGGATTAGCTGATGCTCTAGTCAGTCAAGTCACTAGTCAAACAAAACACACTCTGACATATGTACACACATCACCTTCACACACATAATACATACACCCACACTTACGTACACATGCACACGCAAACCACACACAAACACACACACTCACAATAACACACAACACACACACACACACACACACACACACACACACACACACACACACACACACACAACACACACACACACACACAACACACACACACACACAACACACACAACACACACACACACACAACACACACACACACACACACACACACACACACACACACACACACACACACACACACACAACACACACACACACACACACACACACACACACACACACACACACACACACACACAAAACACACAAACAAGTGCATACGCACGTGCACACACACATACTCACGACAGATATCTGATTGGGTCCTCACGACAGATGAGTTTGAGTTTGAGTCCAAGTCTCAAGCAAACTTCAAGTTGATGTGAACGTGGTGTTAGCCCTGCTATGGCTCCAGTAGTCCACTGGGCTGTTAGCAGTATGAACTTAACGTCTTAAAACAAAATGATATAGACATACTTACCACCTGTTAGCAGTATGAACTTAACGTCTTAAACAAAATGATTCAGACATACTTACCACCTGTTAGCAGTATGAACTTAACGTCTTAAACAAAATGATGCTGACATACATACCACCTGGGTGCACTGTTGAACGCAGTAGCCAGTCAGTGTGAAGATTTTCTGACCAGGAGGGATGGCCATCTTGTCTGTGTAGGTCAGACCCAGCTCCATGATGCCCGCATCGTGCGTGCGCAGCTGGCGGGTCACGTAAAAGCGTAGGCCTGAGGAGTCGACGAGTCCTGTACAAGATTCACAATACACAACAGTGATGACGTATATGCCTGGGGCACTTAGACAGGTCTGCTGGTTAAACAGGTGAAGGTGGGCACACTGTTCCAAAACAAGTGTGACTGCCCGCACAAGCAAACATGAACCAGAAGAACAAGAAAACCAATATAAGCGCGTATCCAACGAGACAAAACAAAACAAGCGCAAATTTTCGGCCAACTAGCCTTTGTCAAGCGCGAACGCACGGTCACAAACAGATCACAGACACCAAACAATGGATAAGAAATGGAATGCCCATGTCGTCATGAGCAGTAGTAAGAAGTCATGGGCATTCCATTTCTTACCCACTGGACGAGGCGGCAAGGAAGTTTTTAGTCCCGTTTTTATTATCCATTGTTTGATGTCTGTGATCTGTTTGTGACCGTGCGTTCGCGCTTGACAAAGGCTAGTTGGCCGAAAATTTGCTCTTGTTTTGTTTTGTCTCGTTGGATACGCGCTTATATTGGTTTTCTTGTTCTTCTGGTTCACGTGGGCACACTGGTTCACACGTTCACCTGCTAATAACTATATTCAAGGTTCCAGGTTCATTCCCCCTTAAAGCCTTGACTTTTCGTAAAGAGCAGAACATTCGTCCGGCTGTCTTGGAATAAAAATTATTGTAGAGGTAGGTTCATTTCCCAGGCCCCTCCTCTTGAAGGCTGGTTAGTCTTTCTTGCCTTTCTGAAGTCTCATAAAAAAGATTGGGTGGCGCTGCACTGCGGCGATGTGCTTTCAACGGAAGGGCAGCCCGAGTTTTGCATGGTAAATTCATTGTGACCAACAGAAACGAATAATATGAATGATATACTGTATAGTATGAATAATAACATTAAGCTTATAGAGAAGTAAAATGGAAAGCATCTCTAATTTTCTTGGGGCTGGCATCATGAGAGTGGTGTCCATCTCCTCTCCCTCACTGCTTTACGTTCCCCAACCTTGACAGGATGTGAATCCATTCCTAGCTGTTCCAAATGGCGCCCACCATCATGGACACCATTTGTTTTGTAGCTCTGAGAGCGAGAGGGAGGATGTGTGTGTGTGTGCGTGTCTGTGTGTGTGTGTGTGTGTGTGTGTGTGTGTGTGTGTGTGTGTGTTTGTCTGTGTGTGTATGTCTGTGTGTGTGTCTGTGTGTGTGTCTGTGTGTGTGTGTGTCTGTGTGTGTGTCTGTGTGTGAGTGTGTGTGTCTGTGTGTGTGTGTGTGCGTCTGCCTGTCTGTGTGTGTTTGTATGTGAATGTGTGTGCGTGCGTGTGTGTATGCGTGTGTGTGTGTGTGTGTGTGTGTGTGTGTGTGTGTGTGTGTGTGTGTGTGTGTTTGTTTGTGCGTGCGTTTTGTATGTACATGTGTGTGCGTTGTGTGCCGTGTGTATGTTGTATGTGCATCAGCATAAGATACATGTTTTCTTGCAATGTTTTAATGTTTTATTGTGCTGTGCTGTGTGCTGTGCTGTGCTGTGTGCTGTGCTGTGCTGTGCTGTGTTGTGTGCTGTGCTGTGCTGTGTGCTGTGCTGTGTGCTGTGCTGTGTTGTGTTGTGTGCTGTGCTGTGTGCTGTGCTGTGTGCTGTGCTGTGCTGTGTGCTGTGCTGTGTTGTGTGCTGTGCTGTGTGCTGTGCTGTGTACTGTGCTGTGTGCTGTGCTGTGCTGTGTGCTGTGATGTGTGCTGTGCTGTGCTGTGTGCTGTGCTGTGCTGTGTGCTGTGCTGTGCTGTGTGCTGTGCTGTGCTGTGTGCTGTGCTGTGTGCTGTGCTGTGTGCTGTGCTGTGTGCTGTGTGCTGTGCTGTGCTGTGTGCTGTGCTGTGTGCTGTGCTGTGCTGTGTGCTGTGCTGTGTGCTGTGTGCTGTGCTGTGTGCTGTGCTGTGCTGTGCTGTTCTGTGTGCTGTGTGCTGTGTGCTGTGCTGTGTGTGCTGTGCTGTGCAGTGCTGTGCTGTGCTGTGTGCTGAGCTGTGCTGTGTGCTGTGCTGTGCTGTGCTGTGTTGTGCTGTGTGCTGTGCTGCGTGCTGTGCTGTGTGCTGTGCTGTGTGCTGTGCTGTGTGCTGTGTGCTTTGCTATGTGCTGTGCTGTGCTGTGATGTGTGCTGTGTGCTGTGCTGTGCTGTGTGCTGTGCTGTGTGATGTGTTGTGCTGTGTGCTGTGCTGTGCTGTGATGTGTGCTGTGCTGTGCCGTGTGCTGTGCTGTGTGCTGTGCTGTGTGCTGTGCTGTGTGCTGTGTGCTTTGCTATGTGCTGTGCTGTGCTGTGATGTGTGCTGTGTGCTGTGCTGTGCTGTGTGCTGTGCTGTGTGATGTGTTGTGCTGTGTGCTGTGCTGTGCTGTGATGTGTGCTGTGCTGTGCCGTGTGCTGTGCTGTGTGCTGTGCTTGTGCTGTGCTGTGTACTGTGCTGTGTGCTGTGCTGTGCTGTGCTGTGCTGTGTGCTGTGTGCTGTGTGCTTTGCTGTGTGCTTTGCTGTGCTGTGTGCTTTGCTGTGATGTGTGCTGTGCTGTGCTGTGTGCTGTGCTGTGCTGTGTGCTGTGCTGTGTGCTGTGCTGTGCTGTGCTGTGTGCTGTGCTGTGCTGTACTGTGTGCTGTGTGCTGGTCTGTGTGCTGTGTGCTGTGCTGTGCTGTGTGCTGTGCTGTGCTGTGTGCTGTGCTGTGCTGTGCTGTGCTGTGCTGTGCTGTGCTGTGTGCTGTGCTGTGCTGTGCTGTCTGTGTGTGTGATGTGCTGTGCTGTGGCTGTGTGCTGTGGCTGTGCTGTGCTGTGTGCTGTGCTGTGCTGTGCTGTGTGCTGTGTGCTGTGCTGTGTACTGTGTTGTGTGCTGTGTGTTGTGTGCTATGCAGTGTGCTGTGATGTGTGTTGTGCTGTGCTGTGCTGTGCTGTGTGCTGTGCTGCGCTGTGTGCTGTGCTGTGCTGTGCTATGTGCTATGTGCTGTGCTGTACTGTGTGCTGTGCTGTGTGATGTGCTGTGCTGTGTGCTGTGCTATGTGCTGTGCTGTGTGCTGTGCTGTGCTGTGCTGTGTGCTGTGCTGTGCTGTGTGATGTGATGTGCTGTGCTGTGTGCTGTGCTGTGCTGTGTGCTGTGCTGTGCTGTGCTGTGCTGTGCTGTGTGATGTGATGTGCTGTGCTGTGCTGTGCTGTGTGCTGTGCTGTGCTGTGTGCTGTGCTGTGCTGTGTGCTGTGCTGTGCTGTGCTGTGCTGTGTTGTGCTGTGCTCTGTGCTGTGCTGTGCTGTGTTGTGCTGTGCTGTGCTGTGCTGTGTGCTGTGCTGTGCTGTGTGCTATCCTGCTATACATTTCTTGGCCAGGCAAGTAGCGTATATGAAAATGTATCTTCAAGCAAAAAATGATCAGTAACTTCGATGTACGCTTGTTTGCTGTGCAAGCTGTGCTGTGTGCTGTGCTGTGCTGTGTGCTGTGTGCTTTGCTGTGCTGTGTGCTTTGCTTTGCTGTGCTGTGTGCTGTGCTGTGCTGTGCTGTGTGCTGTGCTGTGCTGTGTGCTGTGCTGTGCTGTACTGTGTGCTGTGTGCTGGTCTGTGTGCTGTGTGCTGTGCTGTGCTGTGCTGTGCTGTGCTGTGTGATGTGCTGTGTGCTGTGCTGTGCTGTGCTGTGCTGTGTGCTGTGCTGTGCTGTGCTGTGCTGTGTGCTGTGCTGTGCTGTGCTGTGTGCTGTGCTGTGCTGTGCTGTGTGCTGTGCTGTGCTGTGTGCTGTGTGCTGTGCTGTGTACTGTGTTGTGTGCTGTGTGCTGTGTGCTGTTCAGTGTGCTGTGATGTGTGTTGTGCTGTGCTGTGCTGTGCTGTGCTGTGCTGTGTGCTGTGCTGTGCTGTGTGCTGTTTGCTGTGCTGTGCTATGTGCTATGTGCTATGTGCTGTGCTGTGCTGTGTGCTATGCTGTGCTGTGCTCTGTGCTGTGCTGTGCTGTGTGCTGTGCTGTGCTGTGCTGTGCTGTGCTGTGCTGTGTGATGTGCTGTGCTGTGCTGTGTGCTGTGCTGTGCTGTGTGCTGTGCTGTGCTGTGCTGTGCTGTGTTGTGCTGTGCTCTGTGCTGTGCTGTGCTGTGTTGTGCTGTACTGTGCTGTGCTGTGTGCTGTGCTGTGCCGTGCTGTGTGCTATCCTGCTATACATTTCTTGGCCAGGCAAGTAGCGTACATGAAAAGGTATCTTCAAGCAACAAATGATCAGTAACTTCGATGTACACTTGTTTGCTGTGCAAGCAGACAGCCAAAACAGCAACAGCTGGTGTCTATATGTACATGGATTCCATTCCCGTAAAACCAGACAGCTGACGATGCAAGGTCACAATGGCCGGGGAAGATCACTAAAACATTACCAGGATACTCTGAAAGCCAGTCTGGACAGTTGTGGTATCAACACCACCAACCGGGAAAATACTGCCTCTAACAGTCAGCTTGTGACAACATTACACGTAGAGCACAATCAGATCTGGGCTGTGCAGTACAACTGCTAGTCAACAGAAGAGGGACCATCAGAACCACGACCCAGGCCCTGCATGACCGCTTCCACTGCTGTGCCCTGTATCCCACAGGTAAAGCCACACCAGGCCATACAGACTAGCTTACCTACTGATCCGTCAGAGCGATGGCACAATCCATCATCAGGTGTAGCCTCCCCTAGCTGCCTCGAGCAGGGTGTCACCTGTAGATCTGGTCTGGCTCAGGGCAGTTATGTCCATCTTACAGCTACCAGGTATTATACGGCAGGCTTTGTTTACAGTTTTTTAATCCCCCATGCCCACATGGGGAGAGTAGTACTGCCCCTGGAGTGTTGCTATTTTCCTGTGGGAAGATACGAGCACTGCATTTACTTCAGATCAACGATAGACAACTATCAGCCCATAACCAGAGTCATAGCTTGAAGCTTCTGGTGGTCTCCCTTTACCTGTCCCCGCCATCACTTGTCCATGGCCACAGGCCTTTGTCATAGCTGCTGATTTACTGTCTCCTAGCTCCGGCTTGTCTGTACACCTACACCTGCACGGCAACCTACACCTGCACGGCAACCTACACCTGTACGGCAACCCACACTTGCACGGCAACCTACATCTGCACGGCAACCTACATCTGCACGGCAACCTACACCTGCACGGCAACCTACACCTGCACGGCAACCTACACCTGCACACCTGCACGTCAACCTACACCTGCACGGCAACCTACACCTGCACACCTGCACGGCAACCTACATCTGTACGGCAACCTACACCTGTACGGCAACCTACACCTGTACGGCAACCTACATCTGCACGGCAACCTACACCTGCACGGCAACCTACACCTGCACGGCAACCTACACCTGTACGACAACCTACATCTGCACGGCAACCTACACTTGTACGGCAACCTACACCTGTACGGCAACCTACATCTGCTTGCATACACTTTACGTGTATACCTTCATAGACAACAATCATCATTCCACAATGTTTCTGACGATTTCTCTTAGTGACTTGTTTACATTAATTTTACCTATGATTACAGATCGGACGTCCAACACAGGTTTCAGTTTCTCAAGATGACGTCTCAGTGCCATTTGGAAAAAGGAAAATATCCAAAACAATCATGACACACGCCTTAAGCCTGCACATAAACCCATGAGCTGGCGAGGTCCTGAGGTCCTACCCAGGCTATGGGTTGTGTGTCTTGTACCGGTATTTATATCAGGCCTTCATTGGAACAATCTTAGCTATGTTGTAATGACATGTGTATTCGTGTATCTCCTCTGTAAGTACCAGTATGTGTATCAGGCCATCATTGGAACAATCTTAGCTATGTTGTAATGACATGTGTATTTGTGTATCTCTTCTGTAAGTACCAGTATGTGTATCAGGCCGTCATTGGAACAATCTTAGCTATGTTGTAATGACATGTGTAATTGTGTATCTCTTCTGTAAGTACCAGTATGTGTATCAGGCCTTCATTGGAACAATCTTAGCTATGTTGTAATGACATGTGTAATTGTGTATCTCTTCTGTAAGTACCAGTATGTGTATCAGGCCGTCATTGGAACAATCTTAGCTATGTTGTAATGACATGTGTAATTGTGTATCTCTTCTGTAAGTACCAGTATGTGTATCAGGCCGTCATTGGACCAATCTTAGCTATGTTGTAATGACATGTGTATTTGTGTATCTCTTCTGTAAGTACCAGTATGTGTATCAGGCCTTCATTAGAACAATCTTAGCTATTTCTAATGACATGTGTATTTGTGTATCTCTTCTGTAAGTACCAGTATGTGTATCAGGCCTTCATTAGAACAATCTTAGCTATGTTGTAATGACATGTGTAATTATGTATCTCTTCTGTAAGTACCAGTATGTGTATCAGGCCGTCATTGGAACAATCTTAGCTATGTTGTAATGACATGTGTAATTGTGTATCTCTTCTGTAAGTACCAGTATGTGTATCAGGCCGTCATTGGAACAATCTTAGCTATGTTGTAATGACATGTGTAATTGTGTATCTCTTCTGTAAGTACCAGTATATGTATCAGGATTTCATTGGAACAATCTTAGCTATGTTGTAATGACATGTGTAATTGTGTATCTCTTCTGTAAGTACCAGTATGTGTATCAGGCCGTCATTGGACCAATCTTAGCTATGTTGTAATGACATGTGTATTGTGTATCTCTTCTGTAAGTACCAGTATGTGTATCAGGCCTTCATTAGAACAATCTTAGCTATGTTGTAATGACATGTGTAATTGTGTATCTCTTCTGTAAGTACCAGTATGTGTATCAGGCCTTCATTAGAACAATCTTAGCTATGTTGTAATGACATGTGTAATTGTGTATCTCTTCTGTAAGTACCAGTATGTGTATCAGGCCGTCATTGGAACAATCTTAGCTATGTTGTAATGACATGTGTAATTGTGTATCTCTTCTGTAAGTACCAGTATGTGTATCAGGCCGTCATTGGAACAATCTTAGCTATGTTGTAATGACATGTGTAATTGTGTATCTCTTCTGTAAGTACCAGTATGTGTATCAGGCCTTCATTGGAACAATCTTAGTTATGTTGTAATGACATGTGTAATTGTGTATCTCTTCTGTAAGTACCAGTATGTGTATCAGGCCTTCATTGAACAATCTTAGCTATGTTGTAATGACATGTGTAATTGTGTATCTCTTCTGTAAGTACCAGTATGTGTATCAGGCCTCATTGAACAATCTTAGTTATGTTGTAATGACATGTGTAATTGTGTATCTTTCTGTAAGTACCAGTATAGTGTATCAGGCCTTCATTAGAACAATCTTAGCTAATGTTGTAATGACATGTGTAATTGTGTATCTCTTCTGTAAGTACCAGTATGTGTATCAGGCCGTCATGGAACAATCCTTAGCTATGTTGTAATGACATGTGTAATTGTTATCTCTTCTGTAATTACCAGTATGTGTATCAGGCCGTCATTGGAACAATCTTAGCTATGTTGTAATGACATGTGTAATTGTGTATCTCTTCTGTAAGTACCAGTATGTGTATCAGGCCGTCATTGGAACAATCTTAGTATGTTGTAATGACATGTGTAATTGTGTATCTCTTCTGTAAGTACCAGTATGTGTATCAGGCCTTCATTAGAACAATCTTAGCTATGTTGTAATGACATGTGTATTGTGTATCTTTTCTGTAAGTACTAGTATGTGTATCAGGCCGTCATTGGAACAATCTTAGCTATGTTGTAATGACATGTGTAATTGTGTATCTCTTCTGTAAGTACCAGTATGTGTATCAGGCCTTCATTAGAACAATCTTAGCTATGTTGTAATGACATGTGTAATTGTGTATCTCTTCTGTAAGTACCTAGTATGTGTATCAGGCCTTCATTGGAACAATCTTAGCTATGTTGTAAATGACATGTGTAATTGTGTATCTCTTCTGTAAGTACCAGTATATGTATCAGGCCTCATTGGAACAATCTTAGCTATGTTGTAATGACATGTGTGAGATTGTGTATCTCTTCTGTAAGTACCAGTAATGTATCAGGCCTTCTTGGAACAATCTTAGCTATGTTGTAATGACATGTGTAATTGTGTATTCTTCTGTAATACCAGTTTGTACAGCCGTCATTAGAACAATCTTAGTATTTGTAATGACTGGTAATTGTGTATCCTTCTTAATAAAAATTATCAGCCTGATTGGAACAATCTTAGTATTTTAATACTTGTGATTTGTATCCTTCTTAGACAGTATGTGTATAGGCCGTCATTAAACTCTTAGTAGTAATGACATTGTATTGGATCTCTTCTTGTAAGTATGTATTGTATCACCTTCATTGAACAATCTTAGTTCAATGTTTAATGACATGTTAATTGTGTATCTCTTCTGTAATGTACCAGTATGTGTATCAGGCCGTCATTGGAACAATCTTATTATGTTGTAATGACATGTGTAATTGTTATCTCTCTGTAAGTACCAGTATGTGTATCAGCCTCATTGGAACAATCTTAGTATGTTGTAATGACATGGTAATTGTGTTTCTTCTGTAAGTACCAGTATGTGTACAGCCTATGGAACAATCTTGTTTGTTGTAATGACATGTGTAATTGTATCTTCTGAACCAGTATTGTATAGGCTATTGAACAATCTTATTTGTAATACATGTTATTGTTATCTCTTCTTAAGTAAGTATGGTATGGCGTCATTGAACAATCTAGTATGTTGTAATGACATTGTAATTGTGTATCTTTCTGTAGTACCGTAGTTATCAGGCCTCATTGAACAATCTTAGCTATGTTGTAGACATGTGTAATTGTGTATCTTTTGTAAGTACAGTATGTGTATCAGGCCTCATTGGAACAATCTTAGTATGTTGTAATGACATGTGTATTGTGTATCTCTTCTGTAAGTACCAGTATTGTACAGGCCCTCTTGGAACAATCTTAGATTTTGTAAGACAGTATGTGTACCTTCTTAACAGTATGTGTATCAGGTCATTGAACATCTTAGTATGTTGTAATGACATTGTAATTGTTATCTTGTAAGTAAGTATGTGTATCAGCCTATGGAACAATCTTAGTATTTGTAATGTTGTAATTGTGTATATCTCTGTAAACAGTATGTGTATCAGGCCTTCATTAGAACAATCTTAGTTATGTTGTAATGACATGTGTAATGGTATCTTTCTGTAAGTACTATTGTATCAGCCTTCATTAAACATTTATATTTGTAATACATGTGTAATTGTGTATCTCTTCGTAAGTACCATATGTGTAACACCTCATGGAACAACCTAGTATGTGTAATACATGTGTAATGTTATCTCTTCTGTAATCGTATGTTTATCAGCCGTCATGGAAAACTCTTTGTAAGACAGTATGTGTATCTCTTCTGTAAACCAGTATTGTATCAGCATTGACTCTTTATTTGTATAATTTATGTTATTTGTAATACATTTTTAGCCTTCTTAGAACAATCTTGCTAGTTGTAATGACATGTGTATTGTGTATCTTCTGTAAGTACCAATGTGTATAGGCCATGAACATCTACATGTGTAATGACATGTTAATTGTTTCTCTCTGTAAGTACCAGTATGTGTATCAGGCCTATTGAACAATCTTAGTTTGTGTATACATGTGTAATTGTGATCTCTTCTAAGACCTTATTGTATCAGGTATTGAACAATCTTAGTATGTGTATGCATGTGTAATTGTGTATCTCTTCTGTAGTACCGTATTGTATCGCTCATTGAACAACTAGTATTGTAATGAATGTGTATTGTATTTTGTATACATATTGTATCCTCTAGTACAATTTAGTATTGAAAATTGTAGTATGTTTTATGAATCGTATTGTATCGCCTTAGACCAATTTGTATTGGCTATGAACATTGTTATTTTATAAGTAATTGTGTATCCTTCTGAGTACCGATTTAGCCTTGTAAGACATTTATTGTGTATTCTGTATACGTTATTTTCGAAGTCATAAATTAGCTATTGAAACATTTATTGTGTATCTTGTAATTGTATTTTCAGGTATGGAAATTTATAGGCTTTTAGACAATTTTATTTTTGTAATACATATTGTGTATGCCTTAATAACATAGTATGTATGACATTGATTGTTTATCTTGTATTGTATTTTCGAGGTACCATTATTATCAGCTATTGAACATTTAGTATTTGTAATGACCATGTATGTGTATCCCTTATGAACCAGTATGTTATAGCGTCTGACATTTGTTTGTTTGAAGTACATGTATTGTGTATCTCTTCTTAGACATATGTATTTGGCTTCATTGTAATTTATCTTTTGTAAGACATGTGTATGTTATCCTTCTATGTACAGTATTGTTAGCCTCTGAAAACCAGTATGTGTATACATTGAATTGTTATCTCTTCTGAAGTCATTGTGTATCCCTCATGAACAATTTAGCTATGTTGTAATGACATGTGTAATTGTGTTATCTCTTCTGTAAGTACCAGTATGTGTATCAGGCCTTCATTGGAACAATCTTAGTATGTTGATATGTAATTGTACTTTGGTATCTTCGTAATCTATGTGTTCAGGCGTATGAACAATCTTGTATGTGTAATGCAGTAATTGTGTCTCTTCGGACATATTATCAGCTCATGAACAATCTGTATGTTTAATGACTGTGTATTGTATCTCTCTTAATACATATGTGTTCAGGCCTCATTGAACACTAGTATGTTGTAGAATTGTTTGTTCTTTCTGTAAGTCCATAATGTATACCGTCTGACATCTGCTATGTTTAAGACTGTTATTGTTATCTTGTATACCAGTATGTACAGCTCATTGACTCTAGTTAGTTAAGACTGTGATTGATTTTTGTAGTCATTAAGGCTCTTGACTTTACTATGTTTAATGATGTGTAATTGTATCTCTCTGAAGTCAGGTATCAGGCCAGAACAATCTATTTGTTGTATGCTGTGTAATGTTTTCGTAGTACAGTATTTATCACTATTGACAATTAGCTTATGACATTATTTTATCTCTTCTGTATACAGTAGTTTAGCTCATGACACTTGTATTATACAGTGAATTGTATTTCTGATACCTATGTTCAGCGTCAGAACATCTATATGTTAAGACATTGATTGTGTATTCTGTAGTACCATATGGTATCAGCCTCTTACACTTTGTGTATGACAGTATTGTTATTCGTAAGTACGTATTTCGCTCATAACATCTGTTTGTGAGTGAGTGTATCTCTGTATCTGTTACACTCTGAACACTTATGATGAATGTAAGTTATCTTTTGTAGCTATTCAGGCCTCTGAATCTTAGTATGTAAGTGTAATTGTGATTCTCTGTAATCATATGTGAGTGTAATTGTGTATCTCTTCTGTAAGTACCAGTATGTGTATCAGGCCTCATTAGAACAATCTTAGTTATGTTGTAATGACATGTGTAATTGTGTATCTTTCTGTAAGTACCAGTATATGTATCAGGCCTTCATTAGAACAATCTTAGCTATATTGTAATGACATGTGTAATTGTGTATCTCTTCTGTAAGTACCAGTATGTGTATCAGGCCGTCACTGGAACAACCTTAGCTATGTTGTAATGACATGTGTAATTGTTATCTCTTCTGTAAGTACCAGTATGTGTATCAGGCCGTCACTGGAACAATCTTAGCTATGTTGTAATGACATGTGTAATTGTGTATCTCTTCTGTAAGTACCAGTATGTGTATCAGGCCTTCATTGGAACAATCTTAGTTATGTTGTAATGACATGTGTAATTGTGTATCTCTTCTGTAAGTACCAGTATGTGTATCAGGCCGTCATTAGAACAATCTTAGCTATGTTGTAATGACATGTGTGATTGTGTATCTTTTCTGTAAGTACCAGTATGTGTATCAGGCCGTCATTGGAACAATCTTAGCTATGTTGTAATGACATGTGTAATTGTGTATCTCTTCTGTAAGTACCAGTATGTTTATCAGGCCTTCATTAGAACAATCTTAGTTATGTTGTAATGACATGTGTAATTGTGTATCTCTTCTGTAAGTACCAGTATGTGTATCAGGCCGTCACTGGAACAACCTTAGCTATGTTGTAATGACATGTGTAATTGTTATCTCTTCTGTAAGTACCAGTATGTGTATCAGGCCGTCACTGGAACAATCTTAGCTATGTTGTAATGACATGTGTAATTGTGTATCTCTTCTGTAAGTACCAGTATGTGTATCAGGCCTTCATTGGAACAATCTTAGTTATGTTGTAATGACATGTGTAATTGTGTATCTCTTCTGTAAGTACCAGTATGTGTATCAGGCCGTCATTAGAACAATCTTAGCTATGTTGTAATGACATGTGTGATTGTGTATCTTTTCTGTAAGTACCAGTATGTGTATCAGGCCGTCATTGGAACAATCTTAGCTATGTTGTAATGACATGTGTAATTGTGTATCTCTTCTGTAAGTACCAGTATGTTTATCAGGCCTTCATTAGAACAATCTTAGTTATGTTGTAATGACATGTGTAATTGTTATCTCTTCTGTAAGTACCAGTATGTGTATCAGGCCGTCATTAGAACAATCTTAGCTATGTTGTAATGACATGTGTAATTGTGTATCTCTTCTGTAAGTACTAGTATGTGTATCAGGCCTTCATTGGAACAATCTTAGTTATGTTGTAATGACATGTGTAATTGTGTATCTCTTCTGTAAGTACCATTATGTGTATCAGCCCGTCATTGGAACAATCTTAGTTATGTTGTAATGACATGTGTAATTGTGTATCTCTTCTGTAAGTACCAGTATGTGTATCAGGCCGTCATTGGAACAATCTTAGTTATGTTGTAATGACATGTGTAATTGTGTATCTCTTCTGTAAGTACCAGTATGTGTATCAGGCCGTCATTGGAACAATCTTAGTTATGTTGTAATGACATGTGTAATTGTGTATCTCATCTGTAAGTACCAGTATGTGTATGAGGCCGTCACTGGAACAATTTTAGTTATGTTGTAATGACATGTGTAATTGTGTATATCTTCTGTAAGTACCAGTATGTGTATCAGGCCGTCATTGGAACAATCTTAGCTATGTTGTAATGACATGTATAATTGTGTATCTCTTCTGTAAGTACCAGTATGTGTATCAGGCCGTCA
>JAPXFY010000026.1:59957464-59962464 GCA_030674185.1 Monoplex corrugatus | reverse complement strand
AAATATAAAACATAAAAAACTCAAAACTTTGAAATTTTAAAATCTTAAATCCGCTTGGGTGAATTTTCTTTTTGTGAGTTTAATTTTCTATTCAGCCACCAACAGGAAACAGCAAACCCAGTAACTCAGAACACAAAGACATTGTAGTGGCTTCCCTTGGGTTCAGAACACAAAGACATTGTAGTGGCTTCCCTTGGGTTCTATGACAGAGACCGTAGACACGGCAATCGAGATCGGTAACTGGCTCACCAGACGGCAGAAGCACATCAGAAATAGCCAGCAGAATCGGCCATGCCAAAACAGCATTCGAGAAGATGAAAAGCATTCTTACCAACAAATGCCTATCAACTAACATCAGAAAGAGAGTTCTTGAATGGTAGAAAGAAACTCTAGGGAGAGCTAGACAACAGGTCTTCAGAGAAGTAACCCCCTTTAGACAAGTGTTTCGGCCCTGAATTCCTTACACTCTCGGGGGGCCGGGCCACATCCAGGTCATGACTCCTGGATGCCCTTCTGCTGTTGTCTATTTTTTTTTTTTTTTTTTCCCACGCCGGGGAGCGAACCTGGGCGATTCTGCGCTTCAGAACTGCGGTACGCGGTTTTACCAATGTGCTAACGGGGCACACATCATCTGTAGGGAATTTAATCCTTATGAAGTTCACTTTTTTGGTTCCTCCTTGCCCAGATCCAGCTTGAGCTCCTTTCTGCTGCCTCTGCCATCGCTTTAAGGGCTCTAGTCCTCTTCTTCCCAGAAATGGCGAGTTGTTTCATGAGATCATAAGCGGAGGTGCCCACAAACCCTCTTGCCCCGACCTCTATGGCGAAGATTTTGACCCGCAGACCTGCTTTCTTCAGGGTGCTGGCAAGACCGGCGTATTTTTCGGTCTTGTAGATATGTGCTTCTTCCATTCTGCTTTCGTATGGCACAGTGAGTTCTATCAGAATCACTTGTTTCGAGGAGTCAGAGTGGAGAGCGATGTCTGGTCTCATGCCTGTCTTGCTGATGACATCTGGGTAAAATCTCCACTCTGGGAGGTCTGCTGTACACTCCCAGTCGACTGCTCCATCCAGAAGACCCTTTGGCAATGTGTTGGTTGTCATAGCACTTTCGGGCCAGACCTGCTTTGTAGAACGTTGTCATAGCAATTGGTGCGTTTGGGGTCATGGTTTTTTCGCTAACCACATCTGTGATCACTTTCAGAACTTGGTTGTGCCTCCATGTATACCTTCCTTGGGCTAGCGCTACTTTGCAAGAGCTTAGGACATGCTCCACTGTTTGTTTCTTCTGACAGAGCGGACATGCTGGGTCGTCTGATTTCCCCCATTTCACTAAGTTTGCATTCGAGGGGAGCAGGTCATATACAGATCTGAGGAGGAAGCTTATCCTTAGAGGAGCCATGTGCCACATATCGTTCCAGCTGAGACTTTTTTGGAGTGCACTGTCCCATGTTGTCCATTGCCCCTGTTGACCTTGCTGGACTGCCTTCTGCACTCTTTTGACATCTTCTTCTTCCTTCAACTCCTGTATGATCATGTCTCTTTTTTCCTTCCTTTGGTTTTGGACCACCACTGCATTTTTGTTGCTCCAATTATTTCTTTGATGCTGAGGTTTCTCTTGGCATTGTTTACAGCCTCTTGGACTTTCCACATTCTGCCAGTTCTCAGCTTTGGATGAACTGATCTCACGATATTGTCTTCCGATTCCTCCAGCATGCTCAACAGTCTTGCTTTTCCAACTTTGTATTCCTCCACTATGGATTTGAGAGGTAGCTTCAGCATTGCTTGACGACAGTAGAATGCAACATCAGTGAGACCAGGTGGGACGCCGAGCCATTTTCTTGTGTATTTGTTGATTTTGGCTTCCATTGCTTCGACTGTGCTGGTGCAAATGTCATAGATTAGCAGTGGCCACAGCAACTTTGGTATCAGCATGAACTGTAGACACCAGACTTTGTATTTGCCTGGCAGTCCGCAGTTATCTATTTTCTTCAGGCCTTCTTCTGCTGTTTGCTTGGTTTCACATCCCCTTTGTGTGTCTTTCAGGGAGTCATCATACCATCTTCCGAGACTTTTTACTGGCTCTTCTGTGACAGTGGGGATGGCTTGGTTGGCTACCATGAATTTGACTGAATCTGCCACTTTTCCTTTTCGCAGTGAGAGACTTCGGGATTTCTTAGGTTTGAACCTCATTATTGAAGAGGCCACCAGTTCATCCAGCTGCTTTAAGATTTGGTGTGTCTCTTCCTCATCCGTGGACAAGACTGTTGTGTCATCCATGAAAGCTTTCAGAGGAGGCATCTGGTATCCATCTCCCAGATTCACTGGACTTGAACTCTTCATTGCAGCTTTCAAGATGACTTCCATTACCAACACGAACAGTATGGGAGAGATTGCACAGCCCATTGCAATGCCCACCTCTAGGTCTATCCAGTCCGTGGTGTATTCTTTGGTAGAGAACCGCATTGAGAACCCTTGGAAATACTTCCTCAGCATTGTTCGGATGTTTTCTGGGATGTGATACATTTCAAGAGCCAGCTGGATCATATCGTGTGGAACTGATTCATATGCATTCGCCAGATCAAGCCAAACTACGTCAATGTCTCTCTTCTCTGTTTTTGCTTTTTGGATGGCATCCCAAATCAACGTGGCATGTTCCAAGCATCCAGGCATTCCTGGTATGCCTCCCTTTTGGACTGACATATCCAGATACTTGTTTTCAGTCAGGTATTTTGTCAATCTTGCTGCCATAACAGAGAAGAAGATTTTCCCCTCGACGTTCAGAAGTGATATTGGCCTGAACTGATTGATGCTGCTGGAGTTCTGCTCCTTCGGAATGTACACTCCTTCAGCTCTCATCCATTGGTCGCTGATCTTCTGGTTCCTCCATGCTGATCGAATCATCTTGTGGAGCCACTCGAGCACTTTTGGGCATTTCTTGTAGAGCAGGTATGGTATTCCGTTTGGTCCAGGTGCTGACTTGGCTCTGGCTTTCTTTACTACGTTCTTCACTTCATCCAGTGTTGGTGGTTTGTTATTGAATTTTCCTTCTGGCGCTGCAGGCCAAACCAGATTCTGGATTTCAAGTGGTGCCTCGCGCTGAGAATCGGAATATGTTTCCCTGAGATGCTGCTCTAGGGTTTCCTTGCCCACTGTGAGAGTCCCTGATTTGGGTTGTTCAAACAGCTTTCTTGCAAAGTCAAAGGGATCTTTGAAGAAACGATCTTGAGTCTTCTTCTTTTTGCTCTTTCTTCGCCTTGCTGATTCCACTTTGCTGAGAGCATTGTGTTTGGCCTTCAGATCTTTCCAGAGTTCCAGGAGCCCTTGCTTCTCGAATTCTGAGGCAGTTTTCATTCGCTTTTTAAGCTTCCTTTTCTCCCTCCGGATGCTCTCCATCTGTTGCTGTCTTCTGGATTTCTGGGGAGGCGTTTTTGTCTTTGGCTGCTTCACTCCATAAGTGTCCCTGCAGATAGAGTATATGATGTCTCCGTATGTGTCAAGTTTGTGTTCCAGCGTACTGTTCCCTATTAGCGCATTCAGCTTAAGGACAAGTTCCTCATCTAATTTCTCCCATTGTTCTTTTGCACCGGCAGGCGGCAAATTCAGTTTTCCACGTTTGGCGTTAAGAGCTTGTGCAAAATCCGCATCAGAACCGTCAGCGTGGATGTCCTTGGCACTATGGTTTAATTCCTGGCCTTGGTCATCCAACGTCTCACCTGCTATCGCAGTGCGCTGCTGCTGGTTCGTATGTGTCTTCAAACAGCCCATTTTTGTCCTGTGGATCTTCATGCCGCGTTTGGTGGTGAATCTCCTTCCACACGCACACGGAAATTCCAACTGGTCATTAATCATGATCCGTTGTGCGTTTCCAGTCGTGATGGAGTCAGTGCCGATGGATTCATCATTCTCTCCCCCTTTCAGTGAATGTTATATAGAACCGATAAGGTTATGCGGTTGTGAGACGTGGACAGTCAACATGCAAAGCCAGAACAAGATTGAGGCAGCCGAAATGTGGTTTCTAAGAAGAATTCCAAAACAAGTGTGACTGACGCGTTCAAGCAAACAGGAACCAGAAAAAAACACGAAAAAAAAAAGAATGCGTATTTAATACAAAAGACAAGACAGGCGCAGATTTTTGGCCAACTGGCCTTTGTCAAGCGTAAGATCACAAACAAACAAACACCAGATACAAAAATTAGGAGAAAAAAATTTGACCATGCCCACAGCCATCTAAACACACAACACTTCCTTGACCCTGACAAGAAAATTGTTGGAAAACAATTATGTATCAATGCATCCAAGGTCAAAATGTAAGGATATGACCCGGACGTTGTTCATTCTGTCAATTTATCACCAGGGCATTAAAACAACAACAAACGTATAAATACAAATGTAAAAAATTATTAAGTACACTATAACGTACTATAAGTTGACCTAGACTACATAAAATTGCTTCTGCACTTGACATTTCCTTGAAACCAAACATGCAGCAAATGTATGTACCCAGTTATCGATCATTTTGGATACAGAGGGTTCAAAGGTCAGCATCGTCCATGATATCCATTGAAACGACCAAGTTGATTGGTTTTCAAATTTACCTAACAGCACACTTTCTTAAATTAAGGGCATCAAGCATTTTTCGACATGGACTGTCTCCGCTAGACATTTGGAGGTCGGAGTTTTGGAGGGCTTTTTGTTTATTTGTTTTGTTGTTGTTGTTGTTGTCGTTGTTGTTGTTTTCAAGGATTTACCACGTTCGGACAACTCCATATGCGCCATCCAATTCTACCAGCAATGATCTAGCAGACTCACAGAACCTGTGCAAAGCCTTTCGCGCTGGCACGGCCTTGATGTGGGGGTGGAGGGGGGGAAGGGTTAGGGTAACCACACAGCTGACACCACCACAATGATGGAAACATCAACACACAGCTGACACCACCACAATGATGGAAACATCAACACACAGCTGACACCACCAGAATGATGGAAACATCAACAGGCCA
>JAPXFY010000026.1:59944964-59947464 GCA_030674185.1 Monoplex corrugatus | reverse complement strand
TATACAGTACATAGTACACAGTACACAGCACACAGTACACAGTACACAGTACACAGTACACAGTAAATAGTAAATAGTACACAGTACACAGCACAAGAAGGGGGAGAAGAACAAGAAACAAGAACAAGAACAAGAAGAAGAAGACGTAGAAGTAGAACAAGAAGAAGAAGACGTAGAAGTAGAAAAAGAAGAACAAGAAGTAGAAGTAGAAAAAAAGAAAGAAGAAGACTAAAGTAGAAAAAAGAAGAAAGAAGAGTAAGAAGAGAACAAGAAGAAAAGACGTAGAAGTAGAAAAAGAAGAAGAAGACGTAGAAGTAGAAAAAGAAGAAGAAGACGTAGAAGTAGAAAAAAGAAGAAGAAGACGTAGAAGTAGAAACAAGAAGAAGAAACGTAGAAGTAGAAAAAGAAGAAGAAGACGTAGAAGTAGAAAAAGAAGAAGAAGAACGATAGAAGAAAAAGAAGAAGAAGACGTAGAAGTAGAAAAAGAAGAAGAAGACGTAGAAGTAAGAAAAAGAAGAAGAAGACGAGAAGTAGAAAAAGAAGAAGAAGACGTAGAAGTAGAACAAGAAGAAGAAGAACGTAGAAGTAGAAAAAAGAAGAACAAGAAGAAGAACAAGAACAAAGAAGAACAAGAAAAAGAAGAAGTAGAAGAAGAAGAAGAAGAACAAGAACAAACAAGAACAAGAAAAAGAAGAACAAGAACAAGAACAAAACAAGAACAAGAAGAAGAACAAGAAGAAGAACAAGAAGTAGAAGAAGAAGAAGAAGAAGAAGAAGAAGAATAACAAGAACAAGAAAGAAGAAGAAGAAGAAGAACAAGAACAAGAACAAGAACAAGAAGAACAAGAACAAGAAGAAAAAGAAGAACAAGAAGAAAAGAACAAGAAGAAGAACAAGAAGAAGAAAAGAACAAGAACAAGAAGAAGAAGAGGAACAAGAACAAGAAAAGGAACAAGAAGAACAAGAAGAAGAAGAAAAAGAAGAACAAGAAGAAGAAGAACAAGAAGAAGAAAAGAACAAGAAGAAGAAGAACAAGAAGAAAGAAAAACAAGAAGAAGAAAAAAGAACAAGAAGAAGAAGAAAAAGAACAACAAGAAGAAGAACAAGAAGAACAAGAAGAACAAGAAGAAGAACAAGAAGAAGAAAAGATGAACAAGAACAAGAAGAACAAGAAAAGAACAAAAAAAGAAGAAGAGAAGAAGAAGAAGAAAACAAGAAGAACAAGAACAAGAACAAAAAGAAAAAGAAGAGAAGAAGACGAACAAGAAGAAGAAGACGAAAAGAAGAAGAACAACAAAAAGAAGAAAATGAAGAACAAAGAAGAACAAGAACAAGAAGAACAAACAAGAAGAACAAGAACAAGAAGAAGAAAAACAAGAAGAACAAGAAGAACAAGAAGAAGAAGAACAAGAAGAAGAAGAAGAAGAAGAAGAACAACAACAACAACAGCAACAAGAAGAAGAAGAAGAAGAAGAAGAACAACAACAACAACAAGAAGAAGAAGAAGAAGAAGAAGAAAGAAAACAAGAAGAAGAAAAAGAACAACAACAACAAGAAGAACAACAACAGAAGAAAGGAGCAGCATGACAGGGGCTATAAAACAAACAGGACACACACATATTCACACACACACAACAACACATACAACACACACATATCACACATATTCACACAATATTCACACACAACAACAACACACATATTCACACATATTCACCACATAACAACACACTACACATACACAAACATATCAAACAACAAACATACACACAAAAAACAATAACAACACAAAACAACACACATTAACACAAAAAAAAAAAAAAAAACATATTCACAACATATCACACATACACACACATCACAAACACACATATTCACACACACATACATACACACACATATTCACACATATACACAAACACACACATACACACATATTCACACACACCTACATCACAACATTACACAACAACACAAAACACACACACATTACATATTACACATATTCACACTACACACACATAACACACATATTCACACACATTCACACATATCACAACACATAACACACATATTCACACATATCACACATACACACACACACATCACACACATATTCACACACACACAATCACAACACACACACATACACCAAAAACACTACACACATACATAACATATTCACCCCACTACAACACATTACACAACACAACATACACACATATTCCACACACACAACATCCCACACACACACACACACACATAATATATATATATATATATATATATATATAATATATATATATATATATAACACATATTCACACACACACATACATACACATATTCACACATATTCACACACACACACATACACACACATATTCACACACACATTACACACACACACACACACACACAACACACAACATATACACACATACACACACACACACACACACACATATTCACACATACACTCACACACATACACACACAT
>JAPXFY010000026.1:59924964-59927464 GCA_030674185.1 Monoplex corrugatus | reverse complement strand
CACAAGAAGAAATTCTCAACACAATCAGATCCATGTCGTTCAAAACCTGCGAACTGGATCTCTTCCAGGTTCTCTCTACTCTGACTGTCTCCCTACTCTCCTCCCATTCATCACTGACATCATCAACACTTCTCTCCAAACTGGAACTGTCCCAGATTCTTTCAAGTCTTCTATTGTTCACCCTCTCCTCAAAAAATACAATTTAGACCCAAACGAACTGAAAAATTACCGGCCTATCTCTAATCTCTCTTTCTTGTCAAAACTGCTTGAAAAAGTTGTCCTCAACCAACTGAACTCTCACCTGTCTGCCAACAATCTCCTCAATCCTTTCCAGTCAGCCTACCGCCAGTGTCATAGCACTGAAACTGCCTTGCTACACATTCTCAACAATCTCCTCCTTGCAACTGATACTGGCAAAGTCTCTCTCCTCACACTCCTTGATCTGTCTGCAGCCTTTGATACCATTCATCATGGTATTCTCCTTTCTAGACTTCATCATACTTTTGGCATCTCTGACATTGCTCTCTCCTGGTTCACTTCATATCTAACAAACAGAAAACAACTGTTCTCATCAATGGCACTTACTCTCAACCTGCATACCTGACCTGTGGTGTTCCACAAGGATCTGTCCTTGGCCCTGTTCTTTTCACTCTTTACACCTCCCCCCTGTCCACCATCATCAACTCCCACTCTATAAAACACCACTTCTATGCTGATGATACCCAACTTCAAGACAGTGACTCACCTGCAATATACAGTGCCTCCTGACTCGCACCACTGAGTGTTACACGGACATCAAAAATTGGATGACATACAACACACTTC
Organism: Monoplex corrugatus; assembly: GCA_030674185.1. Classification (NCBI taxonomy): domain Eukaryota; kingdom Metazoa; phylum Mollusca; class Gastropoda; order Littorinimorpha; family Ranellidae; genus Monoplex; species Monoplex corrugatus. The sequence goes on along the minus strand of JAPXFY010000026.1, from coordinate 59,926,639 downwards.
AGCTAAATGATGACAAGACAGAAGCTATCCTCATTGGCACCCGTCAGAAACTTTCTCAGCTGTCTCCTCTTTCTCTCCCATTATGTAACACATCAGTCCCAATTTCTGATTCAGCTAAAAACCTTGGTGTCTGCATTGACTCTACCCTCTCCATGAACAACTTTGTTTCTCAAACTGCCAGATCTTGCTACTATCACCTCCATCGTATAAGCCTGATCAGGAAGTATCTCTTGTGGAAACAACTGCAAAACTCGTTCTCTCCTTCATAATGTCTCGCATTGACTATTGCAATTCACTCCTGTCCGGTCTTCCTGCCTCCACCACTCACATCCTACAGCGCATTCAAAACAATGCTGCACGCCTTGTACTCAAAAAGAAAAAAGCTGACCACATATCTCCTCTCCTGGCACAACTTCACTGGCTCCCTGTATCAAAGCGCATACAGTACAAACTAGACACATGTGCTACAAAAGCCTCAATAACGCAGCCCCCGATTACCTGTCAAGCCTACTTGAGATCTATGTTCCCTCACGTACCCTCTGCTCTGCCTCCGATCCTCTGACTTTTCGCTTTCCACGCACTAAGCTCAATACATATGGTCCACGAGCCTTCTCTGTTTCTGGTCCGCTCTCCTGGAACAAACTTCCTCTCTCAGTCCGTCAGCAACCTACTTTTGTCTCCTTCAAGTCCGCTCTCAAAACTCACCTTTTCTCCTCTGCATAAAATCCTGACCTCACTCAATCCCCTTGCAGCCTGTCTCCACTCGGAGGGAATCACATTGCAATATATAATTGTATATAATATGCTCTCTATATTTTCCATTGCTTTTATTCTTTCTCCCCATTTATAGCCGTGTGCGTGTGTGTGTGTGTGTGTGGTGTGGGTGTGTGTGTGTGTGTGTGTGCGTGAGTGCGTGTGTGTGTGCGTGCGTGCGTGCGTGTGTGTGCGTGCGTGCGTGTGTGTGTGTCTGTTTCAGCGCTTAGATTTGATTTTATCAAGATTTTGCTATATAAATATTGTACTTATTATATTATTAATAGATATAGATAAATAGATAATAGATAATAGATAGATAGACAGATAGATAGATAGATAGATAGATAGATAGATAGATAAGATAGACAGATAGATAGATAGAAGATAGATAGATAGATAGATAGACAGATAGATAGATAGATAGATAGATAGATAGATAGATAGCAGATAGATAGATAGATAGATAGATAGATAGAGAGAAGATAGATAGATAGATAGATAGAGATAGATAGATAGAAAGATGAAGAGAAGATAGATAGATACATAGATAACATAGATAGATAAGATAGATAGATAATAGACATAGACAATAATAGATAATAGATAGATAGATAGATAGATAGATAGATAGATAGATAGATAGATAGATAGATAGATAGATAGATAGATAGATAGATAGATAGATAGAATAGATAGATAGATAGATAGATAGATAGATAGATAGATAGATAGATTAATAATGTCCCAGGGGAAAGTATGAAATAATTTCCCGTTTCTCGAAAGGAAAGGGAGGTTAAAAACGTATGTAAAAATTGTAATACTGGCCTTTATGTTCCTGGTGAAATGTTTTCTCATGCGCACGTGCATAGAATCCCCAAGTGTGGAGTAAACAAACCACGTGACATACACTGCCAACAGT
>JAPXFY010000026.1:59902464-59907464 GCA_030674185.1 Monoplex corrugatus | reverse complement strand
ACTTTTCCCTGCATTATGTATTTATCAGTTGTTGTTTTTTTAATTCAGCTTCTGTCAGAAGACACAGGTGTTTAAAAACCACACTTTTATTGCACTGTGCCGATATTCTCTTTGCCGTTGAGGCAAAAACCGTTGCGCATCAATTGCTTGTTACAGTTACTGTTATTAAATTAATTTAAAGCCCAGCCGACTGCATAGAGCCATATCAGGGCTATAACCTGAAAATTAAGTACACATATCAATGCAAGTTCTCACATAATCTAAGGAAATGCCCCTGACGCCATCCAATTTATCACATAGGGAATTAAAACAAAAACCACCTGAATACAAATTGAAACACAACTACAGACGTCAATATATATATAGGGAGTCTTTTTGGATGAACAAAATGAAAACCATATTTCCTCTGGGCCTGAACTCTGTCAATTGACGTCACAACAATATCGAGTCAAAACTACGTAATGTAGCCTACGTAAAATATTCTGATGTGTTTGTGTAGCATATCGTAGTCAGTGACTAAAGTCCCCTTGAGGAAGGCGGGTGTACCGCCGAAAATTTGGGAAATTTTTACATTCATTTGTTGCCTTTTCTGTGCACATGCTGCTTCAATTATATATAAATATAAAATATATGTAAACGGGCCTAAATCACCTACAATTGCCTTTGCATACTCATTTCCTCGAGCCAAAAATGCACATGTACCCACATCAATTCTAAGAGAAATTACGTAAGACTGTATCGAACACATACAGTTGAATGGATCATCAAGGAAGAAAATAACAGTAAAAATGACAGAAAGCAGAAGCAAAGAGAGTGACAGAAAAGAGGACATTTCTAGCGCAGAATTTCCAGAAGGTAGTGATACTTTTTATTTTGAAGGAGCCCCTGGCATTCCCACGGACACAAATACACACATAAGCTTATTCTAAAAGAATTCTATTTATAGAAATACAAAACAACTTTTGTTCTTACCCCTATAGGCTACAGAAATTCGATTCCTTACATTTTGGCAATTCTTGTTTTAGACATTGTGATCATGAAGATGCAGATGATCTAGAATAGCAGTCACAATGACCTTGAAAGAAAAACGCTTCATATGAAATACAATCTGGCGTGAGTCGAGGGTAATGGTAGACTGCACTACCAGAACAGCAACAACAGATTTCAAACATTGTCACACACTGTCAGAACAACAACAACAGATTTCAAACATTGTCACACACACACTGTCAGAACAACAACAACAGATTTCAAACATTGTCACACACTGTCAGAACAACAACAACAGATTACAAACATTGTCACACACTGTCAGAACAACAACAACAGATTACAAACATTGTCACACACACACTGTCAAAACAACAACAACAGATTACAATCATTGTCACACACTGTCAGAACAACAACAACAGATTACAAACATTGTCACACACTGTCAGAACAACAACAACAGATTACAAACATTGTCACACACTGTCAGAACAACAACAACAGATTTCAAACATTGTCACACACACACTGTCAGAACAACAACAACAGATTTCAAACATTGGCAACACACTGTCAGAACAACAACAACAGATTTTAAACATTGTCACACACTGTCAGAACAACAACAACAGATGTCAAACATTGTCACACACTGTCAGAACAACAACAACAGATTTCAAACATTGTCACACACACACTGTCAGAACAACAACAACAGATTTTAAACATTGTCACACACACACTGTCAGAAAAACAACAACAGATGTCAAACATTGTCACACACTGTCAGAACACAACAACAGATGTCAAACATTGTCACACACACACTGTCAGAACAACAACAACAGATTACAAACATTGTCACACACTGTCAGAACAACAACAACAGATGTCAAACATTGTCACACACTGTCAGAACAACAACAACAGATTTTAAACATTGTCACACACACTGTCAGAACACAACAACAGATTTCAAACATTGTCACACACTGTCAAAACAGCAACAACAGATTTCACACATTGTCACACACTGTCAGAACAGCAACAACAGATTTCACACATTGTCACACACTGTCAGAACAACAAATACAGATTTCAAACATTGTCACACACTGTCAGAACAACAAAACAGATTACAAACATTGTCACACACATTGTCAGAACAACAACAACAGATTTTAAACATTGTCACACACTGTCAGAACAACAACAACAGATTTTGAACATTGTCACACACTGTCAGAACAACAACAACAGATGTCAAACATTGTCACACACTGTCAGAACAACAACAACAGATTTCAAACATTGTCACACACACTGTCAGAACAACAACAACAGATTTTAAACATTGTCACACACACACAGTCAGAAAACAACAACAGATGTCAAACATTGTCACACACTGTCAGAACACAACAACAGATGTCAAACATTGTCACACACACACACTGTCAGAACAACAACAACAGATTACAAACATTGTCACACACTGTCAGAACAACAACAACAGATGTCAAACATTGTCCACACACTGTCAGAACAACAACAACAGATTATAAACATTGTCACACACACTGTCAGAACACAACAACAGATTTCAAACATTGTCACACACTGTCAAACAGCAACAACAGATTTCAACATTGTCACACACTGTCAGAACAGCAACAACAGATTTCACACATTGTCACACACTGTCAGAACAACAAATACAGATTTCAAACATTGTCACACACTGTCAGAACAACAAAAACAGATTTCAAACATTGTCACACACTGTCAGAACAACAAAACAGATTTCAAACATTGTCACACACTGTCAGAACAACAACAACAGATTTCAAACATTGTCACACACTGTCAGAACAACAACAAAACAGATTTCAAACATTGTCAACACTGTCAGAACAACAACAACAGATTACAAATTGTCACACATGTCAGAACAACACAACAATTACAAACATTGTCACACACTGTCAGAACAAACAACAGATTTCAAACATTGTCACACACTGTCAGAACAGCAACAACAGATTTCACACATTGTCACACACACACACTGTCAGAACAACAACAACAGATTTCAAACATTGTCACACACAAACTGTCAGAACAACAACAACAGATTACAAACATTGTCACACAACACAACTGTCAGAACAACAACAACAGATTTTAAACATTGTCACACACACCACTGTCAGAACACAACAACAGATTTTAAACATTGTCACACACTGTCAGAACAACAACAACAGATGTCAAACATTGTCACACACTGTCAGAACAACAACAACAGATTTCAAACATTGTCACACACACACTGTCAGAACAACAACAACAGATTTTAAACATTGTCACACACACACTGTCAGAACAACAACAACAGATTACAAACATTGTCACACACTGTCAGAACAACAACAACAGATGTCAAACATTGTCATACACTGTCAGAACAACAACAACAGATTTTAAACATTGTCACACACACTGTCAGAACACAACAACAGATTTCAAACATTGTTCTACCCCTGTATACAAGCAACAACGATTTCCATGTAACATTGAAAGCACACAGATTCACATTGTCACACATGTCAGAACAAACAACAGATTCAAACATGTCACACAGACACTTCAGAACAACAAAACAGATTCAAACATTGCACACACTGTCAGAACAAATACAATTCAACAGTAACATGTCAGATCAATTTCAAATGCACACACTGCAACAACAACAACAGATTTCAAACATTGTCACACACTGTCAGAACAACAACAACAGATTTCAACATTGTCAACACTCAGAACAACAAGATCAACATGTCACACACTGCAGACAACAACAGATTTCAAACATTGTCCACACACTGTCAGAACAAACAACAACAGATTACAAACATTGTCACACACTGTCAGAACAACAACAACAGATTTACAAACATTGTCACACACACATGTCAGAACAACAACAACAGATTTCACAACATTGTCCACACACTGTCAGAACAACAACAACAGATTCAAACATTGTCACACACTGTCAGAACAACAACAACAGATTACAAACATTGTCACACACTGTCAGAACAACAACAACAGATTTCAAACATTGTACCACACACAACACTGCCTCAGAACAACAACAACAGATTTCAAACATTGTCACACACACTGTCAGAACAACAACAACAGATTACAAACATTGTCACACACTGTCAGAACAACAACAACAGATTACAAACATTGTCACACACACACTGTCAGAACAACAACAACAGATTCAAACATTGTCACACACACACTGTCAGAACAACAACAACAGATTACAAACATTGTCACACACTGTCAGAACAACAACAACAGATTACAAACATTGTCCACACACTGTCAGAACAACAACAACAGATTACAAACATTGTCACACACTGTCAGAACACACAACAACAGATTCAAACATTGTCACACACTGTCAGAACAACAACAACAGATTTCAAACATTGTCACACACACACTGTCAGAACAACAAAACAGATGTAACACAGATTTCACACACACTGTCAGAACACAACAACAATTTCAAACATTGTCACACACACTGTCAGAACAACAACAACAGATTTAAACATTGTCACACACTGTCAGAACAACAACAACAGATTTCAAACATTGTCACACACTGTCAGAACAACAACAACAGATTTCAAACATTGTCACACACACTGTCAGAACAACAACAACAGATTTCAAACATTGTCACACACACACTGTCAGAACAAACAACACAGATTTCAAACATTGTCAACCACACTGTCAGAAACAACAACAACAGATTTCAAACATTGTCACACACAACTGTCAGAACACACAACAACAGATTTCAAACATTGTCACACACACATGTCAGAACAACAACAACAGATTTACAAACATTGTCACACACTGTCAGAACAACAACAACAGATTTCAAACATTGTCACACACTGTCAGAA
>JAPXFY010000026.1:59859964-59897464 GCA_030674185.1 Monoplex corrugatus | reverse complement strand
TGCTAGATCTGATAAGGTCTTTACACACCTCCAGTGTAGACATAATGCTAGACCTGATAAGGTCTTTACACTAATCCAGTGTAGACATAATGCTAGATCTGATAAGGTCTTTACACACCTCCAGTGTAGACATAATGCTAGATCTGATAAGGTCTTTACACACCTCCAGTGTAGACATAATGCTAGGCCTGATAAGGTCTTTACACTAATCCAGTGTACACATAATGCTAGGCCTGATAAGGTCTTTACACTAATCCAGTGTACACATAATGCTAGGAGTGATAAGGTCTTTACACTAATCCAGTGTAGACATAATGCTAGGCCTGATAAGGTCTTTACACTAATCCAGTGTAGACATAATGCTAGGCCTGATAAGGTCTTTACACTAATCCAGTGTAGACATAATGCTAGGACTGATAAGGTCTTTACACTAATCCAGTGTAGACATACTGCTAGGCCTGATAAGGTCTTTACACTAATCCAGTGTAGACATAATGCTAGGCCTGATAAGGTCTTTACACTAATCCAGTGTAGACATACTGCTAGGCCTGATAAGGGCTTTACACTAATCCAGTGTAGACATACTGCTAGGCCTGATAAGGTCTTTACACTAATCCAGTGTAGACATAATGCTAGGCCTGATAAGGTCTTTACACTAATCCAGTGTAGACATACTGCTAGGCCTGATAAGGTCTTTACACTAATCCAGTGTAGACATAATGCTAGGACTGATAAGGTCTTTACACTAATCCAGTGTAGACATACTGCTAGGCCTGATAAGGTCTTTACACTAATCCAGTGTAGACATAATGCTAGGCCTGATAAGGTCTTTACACTCCTCCAGTGTAGACATAATTACAGATATAAATGGATGCATGCCGATTTACAGATATAAATTGGAAGGTTGGCACTCAGCAAACTTCACCAGTCGTTGTGGTGTAGTGGTATAGTGGTGTAGTGGTATAATGATGTAGTTGTGTAGTTGTGTAGTTGTGTGGTTGAGTAGTGGTGTAGTTGTGAAGTGGTGTAGTTGTGTACTGGTGTAGTTGTGTAGTGGTGTAGTTGTGTAGTGGTGGGAGTTGTGTAGTGGTGTAGTTGTGTAATGGTGTAGCTGTGTAGAGGTGTAGTTGTGTAATGGTATAGCTGTGTAGTGGTGTAGTTGTGTAGTGCTGTAGTGGTGTAGTGGTATAATGATGTAGTTGTTTAGTTGTGTAGTTGTGTAGTTGAGTAGTGGTGTAGTTCTGAAGTGGTGTAGTTGTGTAGTGGTGTAGTTGTGTAGTGGTGTAGTTGTGTAATGGTGTAGCTGTGTAGTGGTGTAGTTGTGTAGTGGTGTAGTTGTGTAGTGGTGTAGTTGTGTAGTTGTGTAATGGTGTAGTTGTGTAATGGTGTAGTTGTGGTAGTTTGTGTAATGGTGTAGTTGTGTAATGGTGCAGTTGTGTAATGGTGTAGTTTGTGTAGTGATGTTGTTGTGTAATGGTGTAGTTGTGTAATGGTGTAGTTGTGTAATGGTGTAGTTGTGTAGTTGTGTAATTGTGTAGTTGTGTAATGGTGTAGTTGTGTAGTGGTGTAGTTGTGTAGTTGTGTAGTTGTGTAATGGTGTAGTGGTGTAGTTGTGTAGTTGTGTAGTTGTGCAGTTGTGTAGTGGTGTAGTTGTGTAATGGTGTTATGGTGTAGTGGTGTAGTTGTGTAATGGTGTAGTTGTGTAGTGATGTAGTTGTGTAATGGTGTAGTTGTGTAGTTGTGTAATGGTGTACTTGTGTAGTTGTGTAGTGATGTAGTTGTGTAATGGTGTAGTTGTGTAATGGTGTAGTGGTACAGTGGTGTAGTGGTGTAGTTGTGTAATGGTGTAGTGGTGTAGTTGTGTAGTGGTGTAGTTGTGTAATGGTGTAGAGGTGTAATGGTATAGTTGTGTAATGGTGTATGGTGTAGTTGTGTAATGGTGTAGTTGTGTAATGGTGTAGTTGTGTAATGGTGTAGTTGTGTAGTGTGTAGTTGTGTAGTGGTGTAGTTGTGTAGTGGTGGAGTGGTGTAGTGGTGTAATGGTGTAGTGGTGTAGTTGTGTAATGGTGTAGTTGTGTAATGGTGTAGAGGTGTAGTTGTGTAGTGGTGTAGTGGTGTAGTTGTGTAATGGTGTTATGGTGTAGTGGTGTAGTTGTGTAATGGTGTAGTGGTGTAATGGTGTAGTGGTGCAGTTGTGTAATGGTGTAGTTGTGTAATGGTGTAGTTGTGTAGTGGTGTAGTTGTGTAGTGGTGTAGTGCTGTAGTTGTGTAATGGTGTAGTGGTGTAATGGTGTAGTTGTGTAGTTGTGTAGTGGTGTAGTTGTGTAGTGGTGTAGTTGTGTAATGGTGTAGTTGTGGAGTGGTGCAGTTGTGTAATGGTGTAATGGTGTAGTGGTGTAGTTGTGTAGTGGTGTAGTTGTGTAATGGTGTAGAGGTGTAATGGTATAGTTGTATAATGGTGTAGTGGTGTAGTTGTGTAATGGTGTAGTTGTGTAATGGTGTAGTTGTGTAGTGTGTAGTTGTGTAATGGTGTAGTGGTGTAATGGTGTAGTGGTGTAGTTGTGTAATGGTGTAGGTGTGTAGTTGTGTAATGGTGTAGTTGTGTAATGGTGTAGAGGTGTAGTTGTGTAGTGGTGTAGTGGTGTAGTTGTGTAATGGTGTTATGGTGTAGTGGTGTAGTTGTGTAATGGTGTAGTGGTGTAATGGTGTAGTGGTGCAGTTGTGTAATGGTGTAGTTGTGTAGTGGTGTAGTGCTGTAGTTGTGTAATGGTGTAGTTGTGTAATGGTGTAGTTGTGTAGTTGTGTAGTGGTGTAGTTGTGTAGTGGTGTAGTTGTTTAATGGTGTAGTGGTGTAGTGGTGCAGTTGTGTAATGGTGTAATGGTGTAGTGGTGTAGTTGTGTAGTGGTGTAGTTGTGTAATGGTGTAGAGGTGTAATGGTATAGTTGTGTAATGGTGTAGTGGTGTAGTTGTGTAATGGTGTAGTTGTGTAATGGTGTAGTTGTGTAGTGTGTAGTTGTGTAGTGGTGTAATGGTGTAGTGGTGTTGTTGTGTAATGGTGTAGTTGTGTAATGGTGTAGATGTGTAGTTGTGTAGTGGTGTTGTTGTGTAATGGTGTTATGGTGTAGTGGTGTAGTTGTGTAATGGTGTAGTGGTGTAATGCGGTAGTGGTGCAGTTGTGTAATGGTGTAGTTGTGTAATGGTGTAGTTGTGTAATGGTGTAGTTGTGTAATGGTGTAGTTGTGTAGTGGTGAGTTGTGTAGTGATGTAGTTGTTGTAATGGTGTAGTGGTGTAGTGGTGCAGTTGTGTATGGTGTAATGGTGTAGTGGTGTTAGTTGTGTAGTGGTGTAGTTGTGTAATGGTGTAGTTGTGTAGTTGTGTAGTTGTGTAATGGTGTAGTTGTGTAATGGTGTAGTTGTGTAGTGGTGTAGTTGTGTAATGGTGTGGTGGTTGTAGTTGTGTAGTGGTGTAGTTGTGTAATGGTGTAATGGTGTAATGGGGTAATGGCGTAGTGGGGTAATGGTGTAATGGTGTAATGGTGTAGTGGTTTAGTGGTGTAATGGTGTAGTGGTGTAGTTGTGTAATGGTGTAGTTGTGTAGTTGTGTAATAGTGTAGCTGTGTAGTTGTGTAGTGGTGTAGTTGTGTAGTTGTGTAATGGTGTAGTTGTGTAGTCGTGTATTTGTGGAGTGGTGTAGTTGTGTAGTTGTGTAATGGTGTAGTTGTGTAATGGTGTAGTTGTGTAATGGTGTAATGGTGTAGTTGTGTAGTTGTGTAATGGTGTAATGGTGTAGTTGTGTAGTGGTATAATGGTGTAGTGGTGTAATGGTGTAGTTGTGTAATGCTGTAGTTGTGTAATGGTGTAGTGGTGTAGTTGTGTAGTGGTGTAGTTGTGTAATTGTGTAGTGGTGTAGTTGTGTAATTGTGTAGTTGTGTAATGGTGTAGTTGTGTATGGTGTAGTGGTGTAGTTGTGTAATGGTGTAGTTGTGTAATGGTGTAGTTGTGTAATGCTGTAGTTGTGTAATGGTGTAGTGGTGTAGTTGTGTAATTGTGTAGTTGTGTAATGGTGTAGTGGTGTAGTTATGTAGTGGTGTAGTTGTGTAATGGTGTTGTGGTGTAGTTGTGTAATGGTGTAGTGGTGTAATGGTGTAGTGGTGTAGTTGTGTAATGGTGTAGTTGTGTAATGGTGTAGTGGTTGTAATGGTGTAGTTGTGTAATGGTGTAGTTGTGTAGTGATGTAGTTGTATAGTTGTGTAGTTGTGTAGTGGTGTAGTTGTGTAATGGTGTAGTTGTGTAATGGTGTAGTGGTGTAGTGGTGCAGTTGTGTACTGTTGTAATGGTGTAGTGGTGTAGTTGTTGTATTGGTGTAGTTGTGTAGTTGTGTAGTTGTGTAATGGTGTAGTTGTGTATTTGTGTACTGGTGTAGTTGTGTAGTTGTGTAATGGTGTAGTTGTGTAATGGTGTAGTTGGGTAGTGGTGTAGTGGTGTAGTGGTGTAGTGGTGTAATGGTGTAGTTGTGTAATGGTGTAGTTGTGTAGTGGTGTAGTTGTGTAATGGTGTAATGGTGTAGTTGTGTAGTGGTGTAGTTGTGTAATGGTGTAATGGTGTAGTATTGTAGTGGGGGTATTTTTAAAGGGTATTGGGGGAAAGGTGTGTTGTGTAGTGGGTATTTGTATTGGGGTAATGGTGTAAGGTGTAGTTGTGTAAAAGGGGGGATTTGTTTAAAAATGTAGTTTGTATTGTGTATTGTATTGTGAGTGGTGTAGTTGTGTAATGGTGAGTTTGTATTTTTTTTAATGGGGTTTAAAGGGGGAGGGGGTTTTTTTTGGGGAGTTGTGTAAAAGGGGTTTTGGTTAATTTGGGGGATTTTTGTAGTAGTGTATTTTTTTAATTGAATGGTGTATTGTGAAAGGGGGTAAAAGGGTTTGTTGTGTAGTTTTTAAGGTGTATTGTGTAAAAGGGTAATGGGGGATGGTATTGTGTAAAAGGGGAAAAAGTGAAAAATTTTTAGTTTTTTAATGGGTAAGGTGTTTTGGTATTTTTTTAGTTGTGTATAGTTTTATGGGGTATTTTGTAGGGGAAATTTTGGGGGGGGTAGTTGTGTGTTGGAAAAGGGTAGTGGGTAGTGGTTAAATTTGTAGTGGTAATGGTGGGAAAGGGGTTTTTGGTAAAAAAAGGGGGGGTAAAGGGGGTTAAAGTGAGTTTGTGTATTGTCAAAGGCCGGAATGGTGAATTGTTTTATTTTTTGTATTTGGGAATGGGTTTTTTGTAAGGTTTTAAATTTAAAAGTAAAAAAGGGGTGTTTGTGGGGAATGGTGTAAAATTTGTAGTTTTTAAAATTTTTTGAAAAGGTGTAAAAATTTATAAAAAGGGTAAAAAGGTGTAAATTTGGGTAAAAAGGTGTAGTTGGTGGGGAAAAATTTGGGATTGGGGTAAAGGGGGAGTTGGGGGAATGGGGAGGTTGGTAAAAGGGGCCCCTTTTAAAAGTGTTTAAAATTGTTAAAGGGGTGTAAAAAGGGGTTTTTGTAAGGTAAAAAATTTTTAAAATTTTGTATTTGTTTTTAAATTAAATTTTGGGAGGAGAGTTTATTTGGTAAAAAGGTTAGGGTGTTGATGGGGGAAGTGGGGGTTTTTTTAATTCTTTTGGGGGGAGTTGTGGTAGTTGTAGTTGGTGGGGATTTTTTAAAATTTTTGTTTAATAATGGTTGTTTAAAGGGTAGATATTAAATGGGGGGAACGAAAGAAAGTTTTATTTGGAAAGGGGGAAAGAAAAGGGCCCCAAAAGGAAATAAAAAAGAAATTAAAATTTAAAAATTTTAAAATACCATTTTTTCGAAATACCCCGAACCAAAAAGGGGCAAAGGGGTTTTATAGTTTTAAAAAGTTTTAAGGATTATACAATACCCCGGTTAAATTTTTAAAATTTTTAACCCAAATACCCATTTAAATTTCAGAGCGAATGAAAAACCCGGGAAAAAATTCCCGGGGGTTTTAGGGAGGAGGGGTAAAGACGTTATATCATTATAAAAAGGGAAAAATATACGTTATTAAAAAAATTTTTTTAAAAAATTAACAATACGATAAAAAACCAAAAAAAAGAGTGACAAAATAAACAGGTACTAAGGAAAGGGGGTCAATGACGAAAACGAAATTTTCGTTGAAGAAGGGAAAAAAAGAAAGTAAGAATATAAAATATCTTTAGTTTAAGAGGAGGAGAAGAATATAAATTTTCGAAATAAATTTCTTTAAAAAAAAACCTTTGAAAGCGAATAGCGAAAGACAACAGCGTTAGAACCTTTTAAACAAACCGGTTTAAAAAATATGGAAATAAAAAAGAGACCCCTTTAAACCGGGGAAAAAGAAAACGGGGAAAAAAAATGATGGACAAAGCTAGAACATAACATTAGACCCCATACATAACCATTAAAAAGTAGAAATTTTAAAAAAAGCAAAACATTTCAAGACTAAAAAAAAAAAAAAATAAAATAAAAAATAAAACCCTTGAACAAAAAACCAAAACAAAACCGTATACAAAAAAAACGATAAAAACAAACTTTAACCGTAGAGATAACCCCAAATTAAAGATACCCCAAACAAAAATTTCCATTACAAAATTTCTATTAACAATTACCATTTTTCTAATATACATTTAAAAATAACAAAAACCCAATAAAAATAAACAATATAAAAATTAACCAAGGGAAAAGACCCTGTGCCAAAGGGAAAGAAAGCCCAATTTTTAATTTTAAAAAATACAATTTAAAAAATACCATTTACTAAAAATAAAAATACCTTTTTACCAAAAAATTTTTTAATTATACCCTTTACTAAATATTTAAATTTCATATCAAAGAATATTTTTACATAACAAATACCAAAAAAATACTAAGATACGCATTAACCTTTTTGCTAATATTACTAAAACCCCCATACCAATATACTAATATACAAAAAATAACCATTTACAATATACCATTAACTAAAAAAACCCAAAAACTAATTTACCAAAAAATAAGATACTATTAACGTATACCAGATACAAAAAACCCTTTACGAAAACCCTTTTACAAATACAATATCAAATAAAAATTTTAACCCCTTTTTACAATATAAAAAAATATACAAAATTTTAAAAAATACCCAAAAACTAATATAAAAACCCTTAACTAAAATACCATTTTTTTAAAAAAAATTAAAAAATTATACCAAATAAATAACCATTTTAAAAAAAAACCAATAACTAAAAATAAACCAAAAAATTTCCCTTTTCAAAAAATTTTTTATAACCCTTAAAACCCTTATACCAAAAACAAAAAAGAACAAAAAACAAAAATACCAATTTTAAATTAACCCTTAATAAAAAAAATCCTTATACAAATTTCATATACAAAACCATTTTTAAAAAATACAATTAAACCCCTTTTTACCCTTAACAAAAATACTAAAATACTTTTTTTATACCCTAATATCTAAAAATTTTACCAAAACATTTACAAAAACATTATAAAAAAACCATTAACATTTTAAAAAAACCTTTAAAAATTTTTTTAAGAAAATTATTAAAAAATAACAAAAAATTTTAAATAAGACAAAACCAATAAAAAGGGGCCATTAACAAATATTTTAAAATACTATTTCATTAAGATTTTTTAACCCGATCCCAATTTTACCAAAAACTAATAGACAATTTTACTATTTAAAAAATAACCAGGATCAGACCAAAAAGACCATTTCACAATAACCAGGGAACTAATATACTAAACTATATACTAAATTTTCCACTAAAATACCAAAACTAAAACCATTTTAAAAAAATTTTACAATAACCTAGAGACAATACGAAATTACCAAACAAGAACCATTAACCCATATACATGAGAAAAAAAATACGAGGGGAAAAAAATATACAATTTAACTAAATACCAGGATCTAATATACCATTATACATTATACTAAAAACACTTTGGGGAATATAATTAATAGACAAAGAAGATATAAATAAAATACATTTAAATAAACTAATAACCATTTTTAAAATAACTAATAACCTATAAACAGGGGGACAAAGAAAAGGAGAAAAACACAGGAGAAGGGTAAAATAGAAAAAAAGATACATTTTAAATATTAGACCTAATTTTTTATTAACCAAAATACCCCAAAAATACAAAGACCATTTTACAAGACAAGAAAAATGAATAGACTAGTAGAAAAAAAATTTCCATTTGCGAATAACCCAGATACCAAATAGACCAAACATTACTAAACACGATTATATGAAAAGAAAGAAAAACGTAGAGACGAAAATTTTTTAAAAATACCAGTGAGCCAAAACCAGGGTACGTAAAACCCATAGACGGAAATAGGGAAAAAAGAGGAAAGAAGAATTTAAAACATTTTTAAAACCCCCAAAACATGAGAAAAAAGAAATGAGACACCCCAAAAGACCAAGGGTAATCTTAAAAATTTTTCCAATAAAATAATTTCCCAGTACAGGGGAACCCAAAACGGGGGAAAATGAACACAGACCGAAAAATTTTACACCAGACGATAACGACAAAACCTACAAAGGAAGAAAAAGGACCCAAATATACACAACACAGACTAAGACAAACAAGGGCACCCAAAAACACAACCACCCAAAAATCTATTATACAAACCCAAGTAAGGCTTGACACATTTCACAACAGGGTGACAAGTGAAAAACCCCAAGGGGAAGACAAAATGCATCATGAACAAATTTTCAGCAATTTAAATTATACTATTATAATTTTACCCTTTACAGAAAACTAAAGAACCCTTATAACATCAGAAGAATACTATCATACGGGGGATACCTTTTCGTTATTATTGCATACTATTGTACTATTTTACTACAAACCATTATACCATGTTACAAAAAAAACAACACAAATGAACAACAACAAGAACATCATAAAAAAAATACATCAAAATATTAACCAGTTATACATCAAAAGGATTTTACTGCAGACCCATTATACCATTTTACTATAACACATACAATTAACTATTTTACATCATAAAACATACCATTTTACAAGATACTACAACTATTTAAAATTAAACTATCAACTATTTTAAACCCAAATACAACTATTTTTCCATTTTAAAAAATCAACAATACCTTAACACTTAAAATTTTAAACCCCAAACCATTTTCACATACCCTATACCATAACTATTATACTAATTTTAATTTTAACCCAAAATACTTAACATTTTTCCAATCATCATTTTAAACCATTAACCTATCAACAATTTACCATTAACCACAACCATTTTTACATTAACTACATACTATTATACACATACCCTTTTTAAAATCATCAAATTTTAAAAACATACCATTTTCATCAAATTTAACCCCAAACCACATTTCCCCCCCCAAACCCTTTAAATATTTATCCTATTATACCATTATACTATCATACAATTATACCAATTTTACATCAACAAACCAATACTTTAACTATTATACCTTAACATCAACATTAACCAATACCTTTCAAAATAAATTTTACTACAACATAACCCCAAAAATATCAAAATTAACCATTTTACACATACATATACCATTATACTATCATACATTAAACCCTTTTTCCATCATACATTATACCAAAACCTTAACATCATACTATTAACCATATACACAAAAATTTAACCATAACTAAACCCCTCAACCAGGAACCAAACCCCCAAACAACCCCAATTAACTTTAAAAAAAACCCCCCCTTCCCCCCCCACGGGTTTTTAACCTTAAACCCCCCCCCCCCCCCTTACCACCTAATTTTTCCTTTTAAAAACCCCCCCCCCCCCCCCCCCCACCCCCCACCCCCCACCCCAAAACTTCCTTGGGAGAAAAACAAACACCCCCCCGCGGGGCCCCGGGGGCCCCCCCCCCGCCCGGAAAAAAAACCCCAAAAGGGGGCCGAGTAAACCGCTCAAACCGCGTTTCCCCAAAACCCCTCTTTCGCCCCCCTGACAAAAACCCCCCGTCTCACTAAAAGCCCCACAAGGAAAACAGGGGCGCCCGGGACCCCCCCACATACAAAAACCCCCCCCCCCCAAACCCCCACCCCACTTTCCCCCCACCATACGCACCCACCAACCACCCACAACCCCCCACAACACACCCCCCCAACCCCCCAAAAACAACACACCCCTAACACACCCCCACACAAACCACACACCCACCCACCCCCCACCCCAACACCCCCCAAAACCTCCACACAAAACACACACACAAACCCAACCAAACAACCCCCCAAAAACCCCCCCCATACACACAAAAAACCCCAAAAACCCCCCACAAACCACACAAAAAACCCACCCCCACCCAAAACCCACACACACACACACAAAAAACAGGCCTGGGGAGTGACAGAGAGAGACACACAGGAGAAAACAGAAAAGAAAAGACAGGTTTTTAAAAGAAAGGGAAATTTTTTTGGGACAGAAAAAAAAATCAAAATTTCTACTGTTTTTGTGTGTGTGTGTGTGTGGTGTGTGTTGTGTGGGGTGTGTGTGTGAGTGGTGTTGGGAGTGTGGGGGTGTTTTGTGGTGTGTGTGGGCAACAGAGTTTACAGGCAGGCAGGCAGGGAAAGGGAGCAGGCACGGGAACACCACAGACACACAGACCCCCAAAACAGACAAACCCAAAAGAATGTAAACCATAAACAAACATATCTGTTTAGTTTTTGTCCAATCTTTTTTTCAAAAATGTTGTTGATGAAAAACCCAAAAGGACGCCTCGTTTTTCTTGCCGACCAAAGAAAAAACACATGGGAATGATGAAAGCATGCACGCTGACTGAATCACACATCATACTGAAACAAAATACACACAACATCACTTGAAAGCATCACTTTTTTGCCCAGCACTGACTTCTCGCTACCACCACCACCCACTTAATCTACCCCTCCTCCTGTTCCCCCGTCTCTCCTGTCCTCCCCCCCTATCCCCCCCCCCCCCGTAGACACGTGCTATTGGGAAAACCCTTTAAAATAGTTGTTTTTCGAAGTGAGTGAATGTTTGAGTGAGCAAGGACAGTGTGCCTTTTGAGTTCATTTATTCATCAACACTGAACGCCTTATGAATGTTATTGTTAGTAATAATTATACATCAACACTAAACGCCTTATGAATGTTATTGTTAGTAATAATTTATACATCAACACTAAACGCCTTATGAATGTTATTGTTAGTAATAATTTATACATCAACACTAAACGCCTTATGAATGTCATTGTAGTGATACTTAATTTATACATCAACACTATACGCCTTATGAATGTCATTGTTAGTGATACTTAATTTATACATCAACACTAAGCGCCTTATGAATGTCATTGTTAGTGATAATTTATACATCAACACTAAACGCCTTATGAATGTTATTGTTAGTGATACTTAATTTATACATCAACACTAAACGCCTTATGAATGTTATTGTTAGTGATATTTAATTTATACATCAACACTAAGCGTCTTATGAATGTTATTGTTAGTGATACTTAATTTATACATCAACACTAAGCGTCTTATGAATGTTATTGTTAGTGATACTTAATTTATACATCAACACTAAACGCCTTATGAATGTTATTGTTAGTAATAATTTATACATCAACACTAAACGCCTTATGAATGTTATTGTTAGTAATACTTAATTTATACATCAACACTAAACGCCTTATGAATGTTATTGTTAGTAATAATTTATACATCAACACTAAACGCCTTATGAATGTCATTGTTAGTGATACTTAATTTATACATCAACACTAAACGCCTTATGAATGTCATTGTTAGTGATACTTAATTTATACATCAACACTAAACGCCTTATGAATGTTATTGTTAGTGATACTTAATTTATACATCAACACTAAACGCCTTATGAATGTCATTGTTAGTGATACTTAATTTATACATCAACACTAAACGCCTTATGAATGTCATTGTTAGTGATACTAATTTATACATCAACACAAACCCTTATGAATCATTTTATGATACTTAATTTATACATCAACACTAAACGCCTTATGAATGTCATTGTTAGCAATACACACCGATTCACAAGCATTTTCACGCCGATCCCAACAAGAGAAATCACCAGCTCATTTCATGTTCATCCAACACAAAAGAAACAAATTCGTCAAACACACAAAAGCACGCTCAGTGAAATGGCATTTCCAAACAAAAAACTGTGTTTATCAGTTATATATCTAATATTTGTGACAAATTCAGACAATTAACATGATCAAATCTCAATCAGAATAACAAAAGCTATAACACTCCAATGATTGGTGAACAAGCAAAATGAATAAAAGTCAATGAAGCCTCAAGCAAAACTATTTGGGACAATCTCTCTAAGGGTTTGGGCAACAAGTTCATACACAATTCTATACCATCAAGATAAGTGGCTGGGGTAAACGAATTCACAGATTAATAAGTTAATCCCATCATTTTTTTTTTTACAATAGGGCATTACAAGAATTTGTAAACATCAGTGAAGGTTAAGATTCTTCATCATTATCCATAAGGTATAAATATTCTAAACATTATAAAAGTTAGCATGATACTAGGATTACTTAATAACATCGGAGATCATTCAAATTAAATCAGCTAAAGCATACATCGTTATTTTGGGCTGATTTCATCATAGAACAAAAAAAAACGTGTACACAAATATAGCGGCCTCTGTGCATTAACAGATAAACATTGTTGTTTAATTAAAGCAGAAAACTGTTTTACCAAAACACTGTTAAAGGTTCCTAAGACGCTTAAGTGAGGCTTCTCCTCAATCAATGATTTCCACAATTTCTCTGCTCAAACAGCAAAATAATTTAATCAAAGGACACAACTCTTGAGAATTGGAGGAGTGTTCTGAGCTTGCTGTTTTTGTACTTTGTGTCTGCTTCTATGCTAGCTGAATGGGTAGCGTAAGCTGTGTTGGATTTGAGAAGTTCTATACAACATGGGAGATAATTCTCTTGATTATATTAAAAAATTCTCCCTGCTTCCCTCTTATTTCTTTAGTAAAATAATTGTATTTTATATCACACCATCCTTTCTTCACTACCATTTAATAAAAAAAAAAAGCACAAGTATCTATCCTGCCACAATATCAACTCTATGTTCAGTGACTCAGAAAATGATTTGCATGTAAACACATTCTACGTTTGACGGAGAAAGAGTTAAAAAGAGAGCAGAACCAGTCTGTATCCATATCTACAATCCATGTTGTATGTAAACACACGCTATCTCTGACAGACAAAACAAAGAAGGTTGACCAGAACGTATCTCTATCCACATCTACGATCCACGTTCTCATTAAAACCCAGGTGTGTGTACACAGCAGGCGTTATCATGTCATTTCCTATCTAGAAGAACCCATTGTCAATCAGAATGGAGCAAACTTTAGAAATGATAAAGCGAATAGATCTACATGCTATCAGTGAGAATCAGCTTGCCACAGGGACAAACTGGTTTAGCTGATCACATAAATCTTTGTTTTGGGTTCGTTTCTGTTTTGTTTGTTGATTGCTGTTCTTTGCTTTATAATCGTACTCTCTGGAAGGACCCCTATATCTGAAACATATATAGAGAAACACTGTAATCAAACAATAGACAGGAACAGGATTACTATATTAGTGTGTATGTAAAATAGATGAGTTGTCTAGTTTATATCATTTTATAGAGAAACACTGTAATCAAACAATAGACAGGAACAGGATTACTATATTAGTGTGCATGTAAAATAGATGAGTTGTCTAGTTTACATCATAAACTATTATATATGCGGCTGACATGGGTACTGAGTTATTTCAGGCAATTACATACGTTTTAACAGCAGGCTACATTTTAAAAAAAAGGCCACACTTTCAAAGCTCTGGATAAACACATGCACTAACAAACGAGAGAATTTGCACTACACAAGTTTCTTCTTCTTCTTTTTCTTCTTCGTCTTCTTCTTTCTTTCTTTCTTTTCTTTCTTTTTCGTCGATTATTTTCTGTGACAGACTATGGCATTCACACTTTGTATGGCATTCACACTTTGTATGGCATTCACACTTTGTATGGAATTCACACTGCCTATGGCATTCACACTTTGTATGGCATTCACACTTTGCCTATGGCATTCACACTTTGTATGGCATTCACACTTTGCCTATGGCATTCACACTTTGTATGGCATTCACACTGCCTATGGCATTCACACTTTGTATGGCATTCACAGTGCCTATGGCATTCACACTTTGTATGGCATTCACACTTTACCTATGGCATTCACACTTTGTATGGCATACACACTTTGCCTATGGCATTCACACTTTGCCTATGGCACTCACAATTTGCCTATGGCATTCACACTTTGTATGGCATTCACACTTTGTATGGCATTCACACTTTGTATGGCATTCACACTTTGCCTATGGCATTCACACTTTGTATGGTATTCACACTGCCTATGGCACTCACACTTTGCCTATGGCATTCACACTTTGTATGGCATTCACACTTTGCCTATGGCACTCACACTTTGCCTATGGCATTCACACTTTGTATGGCATTCACACTTTGTATGGCATTCACACTTTGTATGGCATTCACACTTTGTATGGCATTCACACTGCCTATGGCATTCACACTTTACCTATGGCATTCACACTTTGTATGGCATACACACTTTGCCTATGGCATTCACACTTTGCCTATGGCACTCACACTTTGCCTATGGCATTCACACTTTGTATAGCATTCACACTTTGTATGGCATTCACACTTTGTATGGCATTCACACTTTGCCTATGGCATTCACACTTTGTATGGTATTCACACTGCCTATGGCACTCACACTTTGCCTATGGCATTCACACTTTGTATGGCATTCACACTTTGCCTATGGCACTCACACTTTGCCTATGGCATTCACACTTTGCATGGCATTCACACTTTGTATGGCATTCACACTTTGTATGGCATTCACACTGCCTATGGCATTCACACTGCCTATGGCATTCACACTTTGTATGGCATTCACACTTTGTATGGCATTCACACTGCCTATGGCATTCACACTGCCTATGGCATTCACACTTTGTATGGCATTCACACTTTGTATGGCATTCACACTTTACCTATGGCATTCACACTTTGTATGGCATTCACACTTTGCCTATGGCATTCACACTTTGCCTATGGCATTCACACTTTGTATGGCATTCACACTGCCTATGGCATTCACACTTTGCCTATGGTATTCACACTTTGCCTATGGCATTCACACTTTGCCTATGGCATTCACACTTTGTATGGCATTCACACTTTGCCTATGGCATTCACACTTTGTATGGCATTCATACTTTGCCTATGGCATTCACACTTTGCCTATGGCATTCACATTTTGTATGGCATTCACACTGCCTATGGCATTCACACTTTGCCTATGGCACTCACACTTTGCCTATGGCATTCACACTTTGTATGGCATTCACACTTTGTATGGCATTCACACTTTGTATGGCATTCACACTTTGCCTATGGCATTCACACTTTGTATGGCATTCACACTTTGTATGGCATTCACACTGCCTATGGCATTCACACTTTTCCTATGGCATTCACACTTTGTCTATAGCATTCACACTGTGTATGGCATTCACACTTTGTCTATGGCATTCACACTTTGTATGATTTTCACACTTTACCTATGGCATTCACACTTTGCCTATGGCATTCACACTTTGCCTATGGCATTCACACTTTGCCTATGGCATTCACACTTTGTATGGCATTCACACTTTGACTATGACATTCACACACTGCCTATGGCATTCACACTTTGCCTATGGATTCACACTTTGCCTATGGCATTCACACTTTGCCTATTGCATTCACACTTTACCTATGGCATTCACACACTGACTATGGCATTCACACTTTGCCTATGGCATTCACACACTGTCTATGGCATTCACACTTTGCCTATGGCATTCACACACTGCCTATGGCATTCACACTTTACCTATGGCATTCACACACTGCCTATGGCATTCACACTTTGTATGGCATTCACACTTTACCTATGGCATTCACACTTTGCCTATGGCATTCACACACTGCCTATGGCATTCACACTTTACCTATGGCATTTACACACTGCCTATGGCATTCACATTTTGCCTATGGCATTCACACACTGCCTATGGCATTCACACTTTGCCTATGGCATTCACACACTGCCTATGGCAATCACACTTTGCCTATGGCATTCACACTTTGCCTATGGCATTCACACTTTGCCTATGGCATTCACACTTTGCCTATGGCATTCACACACTGCCTATGGCATTCACACTTTGCCTATGGCATTCACACTTTGCCTATGGCATTCACACACTGCCTATGGCATTCACAAACTGCCTATGGCATTCACACTTTGCCTATGGCATTCACACACTGCCTATGACATTCACACTTTGCCTATGGCATTCACAAACTGCCTATGGCATTCAAACTTTGTATGTATTCACACACTGCCTATGGCATTCACACTTTGCCTATGGCATTCACACACTGCCTATGGCATTCACACACTGCCTATGGCATTCACACTTTGCCTATGGCATTCACACTTTGCCTATGGCATTCACACTTTGCCTACGGCATTCACACACTGCCTATGGCATTCACACTTTGCCTATGGCATTCACACTTTGCCTATGGCATTCACACTTTGCCTATGGCATTCACACACTGCCTATGACATTCACACGTTGCCTATGGCATTCACAATCTGCCTATGGCATTCAAACTTTGTATGCATTCACACACTGCCTATGGCATTCACACTTTGCCTATGGCATTCACACACTGCCTATGGCATTCACACTTTGCCTATGGCATTCACACTTTGCCTATGGCATTCACACTTTGCCTATGGCATTCACACACTGCCTATGGCATTCAAACACCAAATGACGGAACAGTCAACTCACTGTGTCAGGAACAGGGACAATGACTACATCTCCGAGTTGTACATGGGGTTTTCCAACCCTGTTCCTGTGTTCCCCGCGTTGGTTTGCCTGCAAGACAAAGCAAACATCAGCACAATCAAACATGAAGTCAGAAGTTTCAAAATACATGTTTACATACAACACAACAACTAGATAGTACACGAAGACAAGAACAACTGATGTAGCTTTCAACTTCCCAGTCAACTATGACTTGACAAAAAGTTTGAAGGCGAAAAGAAAAATCAAATCGTGTTTGGGCACGGATATCTACGGTGTGCCTCTGTGTCCGTGTGTCTGTACGTGTCTCAGTACAACTTACTTATATGCAGTGTGCTCACTGCAAGCAGACAAACCACAACGAACCCATCACAAAACTGTAGACACTACATAGCTGTGACTACCCACAAACCTGTAGACACTACATAGCTGTGACTACCCACAAAACTGTAGACACTACATAGCTGTGACTACCCACAAACCTGTAGACACTACATAGCTGTGACTACCCACAAACCTGTAGACACTACATAGCTGTGACTACCCACAAAACTGTAGACACTACATAGCTGTGACTACCCACAAACCTGTAGACACTACATAGCTGTGACTACCCACAAACCTGTAGACACTACATAGCTGTGACTACCCACAAACCTGTAGACACTACATAGCTGTGACTACCCACAAAACTGTAGACACTACATAGCTGTGACTACCCACAAACCTGTAGACACTACATAGCTGTGACTACCCACAAACCTGTAGACACTACATAGCTGTGACTACCAACAAACCTGTAGACACTACATAGCTGTGACTACCCACAAAACTAGACACTACATAGCTGTGACTACCCACAAAACTGTAAACACTACATAGCTGTGACTACCCACAAAACTGTAGACACTACATAGCTGTGACTACCCACAAACCTGTAGACTACATAGCTGTGACTACCCACAAAACTGTAGACACTACATAGCTGTGACTACCCACAAAACTGTAGACACTACATAGCTGTGACTACCCACAAAACTGTAGACACTACATAGCTGTGACTACCCACAAACCTGTAGACTACATAGCTGTGACTACCCACAAAACTGTAGACACTACATAGCTGTGACTACCCACAAAACTGTAGACACTACATAGCTGTGACTACCCACAAACCTGTAGACACTACATAGCTGTGACTACCCACAAAACTGTAAACACTACATAGCTGTGACTACCCACAAAACTAGACACTACATAGCTGTGACTACCCACAAACCTGTAGACACTACATAGCTGTGACTACCCACAAACCTGTAGATACTACATAGCTGTGACTACCCACAAACCTGTAGACACTACATAGCTGTGACTACCCACAAAACTGTAAACACTACATAGCTGTGACTACCCACAAAACTGTAGACACTACATAGCTGTGACTACCCACAAAACTGTAAACACTACATAGCTGTGACTACCCACAAAACTGTAGACACTACATAGCTGTGACTACCCACAAAACACACAGAACCCATCACAAACCTATAGACACTACATAGCTGTGACTACCCACAAAACTGTAGACACCACATAGCTATGACTACCCACAAAACATAGACACTACATAGCTGTGACTACCCACAAAACATAATAATAATAATAATTACAATATTTATATAGCGCAAAATCTTGATAAAATCAAATCTAAGCGCTGAAACAGACACACACGCACGCACGCACACACACGCACGCACGCACACACACATACACACACACACACACACACACACACACATACGCATGGCTATAAATGGGGAGAAAGAATAAAAGCAATGGAATATTATAGAGAGCATATTATATACAATTATATATTACAATGTGATTCCCCTCCGAGTAGAGACAGGCTGCAGAGGGGATTGAGTGAGGTCAGGATTTTATGCAGAGGAGAAAAGGTGAGTTTTGAGAGCGGACTTGAAGGAGACAAAAGTAGATTGCTGACGGACTGAGAGAGAAAGTTTGTTCCAGGAGAGTGGACCAGAAACAGAGAAGGCTCGTGGACCATAGGTATTGAGCTTAGTGCGTGGAAAGCGAAAAGTCAGAGGATCGGAGGCAGAACGGAGGGTACGTGAGGGAACATAGATCTCAAGTAGGCTTGACAGGTAATCGGGGGCTGCGTTATTGAGGCTTTTGTAGCACATGTTGTCTAGTTTGTACTGTATGCACTTTGATACAGGGAGCCAGTGAAGTTGTGCCAGGAGAGGAGATATGGGTCAGCTTATGTGGTCAGCTTTTTTCTTTTTGAGTACAAGGCGTGCAGCATTGTTTTGAATGTGCTATAGGATTGAATGGTGGAGGCAGGAAGACCAGACAGGAGTGAATTGCAATAGTCAATGCGAGACATTATGAAGGAGAGAACGAGTTTTGCAGTTGTTTCGACAGAGAGATACTTCCTGATCAGGCTTATACGATGGAGGTGATAGTAGCAAGATCTGGCAGTTTGAGAAACAAAGTTGTCCATGGAGAGGGTAGAGTCAATGCAGACACCAAGATTTTTAGCAGAATCAGAAATTGGGACTGATGTCGTCGTTAAGCTGAAGTTTATTGTATGTCATCCAGTTCTTAATGTCCGAGTAACACTCAGTGTTGCGAGTCAAGAGGCGCTGTATATTGTCACAAGGAACCCATCACAAAACGGTAGACACTACATAGCTGTGACTACCCACAAAACACACAGCAACAACAATGACAAGAACAATGACAACAACCACAACAACAGTTGCTGTGGTGCAGTGGTTACAGCAAAGGACTACCGACTGGAAGGTTGTGGCTTCCAATTCCATCAATCCTGTCAAAATCAGTGGGGGAGATTTCGGCACCAACCGGTTCCTACCCGGAGTTGAGTGTACTGACGGCGGCACCAACCGGTTCCTACCCGGAGTTGAGTGTACTGACGGCGGCACCAACCGGTTCCTACCCGGAGTTGAGTGTACTGACGGCGGCACCAACCGGTTCCTACCCTGAGTTGAGTGTACTGACGGCGGCACCAACCGGTTCCTATCCGGAGTTGAGTGTACTGACGGCTCACCGGAAGACTGGGACCACAGAGTTGAGTGTCATCTATTTCACGGATACGTCACTGAGGGTTTTACCAAATCCAAAACAAGTGGGACTGCCCGCGTTGAAGCAAACAGGAACCAGAAAAACACTAAAATAGAATCAGAACACGTATGTAATTCAACAGGCCAAAATTTGTCTCGTTGTATTAAATACGCGTTCTGATTCAATATTCGAGTTTTTCTCGTTATTGAGGGTTTTGCTTAAATTTCATGACAACACAGCATGTGCCTGCATCTCTCGAACCTGGTTGACACCGGTCTATATCATGATAATAAGCGTGGTCTATATATGATAATAAGCGTGGTCTATATATGATAATAAGCGTGGTCTATATATGATAATAAGCGTGGTCTATATATGATAATAAGCGTGGTCTATATATGATAATAAGCGTGGTGTATATATAATAAGCGTGGTCTATATATGATAATAAGCGTGGTCTATATATGATAATAAGCGTGGTCTATATATGATAATAAGCGTGGTGTATATATAATAAGCGTGGTCTATATATGATAATAAGCGTGGTCTATATATGATAATAAGCGTGGTCTATATATGATAATAAGCGTGGTCTATATATGATAAGCGTGGTCTATGTATGATAATAAGCGTGGTCTATATATGATAATAAGCGTGGTCTATATATGATAATAAGCGTGGTCTATATATGATAATAAGCGTGGTCTATATATATAATAAGCGTGGTCTATATATAATAAGCGTGGTCTATGTATGATAATAAGCGTGGTCTATATATATAATAAGCGTGGTCTATATCATGATAATAAGCGTGGTCTATATATGATAATAAGCGTGGTCTATATATGATAATAAGCCTGGTCTATATATGATAATAAGCCTGGTCTATATATAATAAGCGTGGTCTATATCATGATAATAAGCGTGGTCTATATATAATAAGCGTGGTCTATGTATGATAATAAGCGTGGTCTATGTATGATAATAAGCGTGGTCTATGTATGATAATAAGCGTGGTCTATATATGATGATAAGCCTGGTCTATATATGATGATAAGCGTGGTCTATATATGATAATAAGCGTGGTCTACATCATGATAATAAGCGTGGTCTATATATGATGATAAGCGTGGTCTATGTATGATGATAAGCGTGGTCTATATATGATAATAAGCGTGGTCTATATATGATGATAAGCGTGGTCTATGTATGATAATAAGCGTGGTCTATATATGATAATAAGCGTGGTCTATGTATGATAATAAGCGTGGTCTACATCATGATAATAAGCGTGGTCTATATATGATGATAAGCGTGGTCTATATATGATAATAAGCGTGGTCTATATATGATAATAAGCGTGGTCTATATATGATAATAAGCGTGGTCTACATCATGATAATAAGCCTGGTCTATATATGATAAGCCTGGTCTATATATGATAATATGCCTGGTCTATATATGATGATAAGCGTGGTCTATATATGATAATAAGCGTGGTCTATATATGATAATAAGCGTGGTCTATATATGATAATAAGTGTGGTCTATATATGATAATAAGCCTGGTCTATATATGATGATAAGCGTGGTCTATATATGATAATAGCGTGGTCTATATATGATAATAAGCGTGGTCTATATATGATAATAAGCGTGGTTATATATAATAAGCGTGGTCTATATATATAATAAGCGTGGCTATTATAATAAGCGTGGTCTATTATGATAATAAGGTGGTCTATTATGATAATAAGCGTGGTCTATTATGATAATAAGCGTGGTCTTATAATATATAAGCTGGTCTATATATTATAAGCTGGTCTTATATGATAAAGCGTGGTCTATATATGATAATAAGGTGGTCTATTGTGTGGTCTATATATAATAAGCGTGGTCTATATATGATAATAAGCTGGTCTATATATAATAAGCGTGGTCTATTATGATAAAAGCGTGGTCTATATATGATAATAAGCGTGGTCTATATGATAATAAGCGTGGTCTATATATATAAAAGCGTGTCTATATATGAATAAGCGTGGTCCTAATATGATATAAGCGTGTCTATATATGATAATAAGCGTGGTCTATATATGTAATAAGCTGTCTATATATGATAAAGTGGTCTATATATGATATAAGCGTGGTCTATATATGATAATAAGCTGGTCTATATATATAATAAGCGTGGTCTATATATGATAATAAGCGTGGTCTATAATGATAATAAGCGTGGTCTATATATGATAATAAGCGGTCTATATATATATAAGCGTGGTCTATATATTATGGGATAATTAAAAGCTGTCTAATATATTGTGTATATAAGCGTGGTTATATATGATATAAGCGTGGTCTATATATGATAATAAGCGTGGTCTATATATATAATAAGCGTGGTCTATATATGATATAGCGTGGTCTATATATGAAATAAGCGTGGTCTATATATGATAATAAGCGTGGTCTATATATGATAATAAGGTGGTCTATATATGATAATAAGCGTGGTCTATATATGATAATAAGCGTGGTCTATATGATAATAAGCGTGGTCTATATATATATAAGCGTGGTCTATATATATAATAAGCGTGGTCTATATATGATAATAACGTGGTATATATATATAATAACGTGGTCTATATATGATAATAAGCGTGGTCTATATGAAATAAGCGTGGTCTATATGATAATAAGCTGGTCTAATATATAATAAGCGGTCTATATATGATAATAAGCGTGTCTATATATGATAATAAGCGTGGTCTATTATATAATAACGGTCTATATATATATAAGCGTGGTCTATATATGAAATAAGCTGGTCTTTATATATAAGGTGGTCTATATATGATAATAAGCTGGTCTTATATATAAGCGTGGTCTATTATGATATAGCGTGGTCTTATGATAATAAGCGTGTCTATAAGATAGTATAAAGCGTGGTCTATATGATAATAAGCGTGGTCTATATATAATACGGTCTATATATGTATAAGCTGGTCTAATATATAAAGCTGGTTATATGATAATAAGCTGGTCATATATGATAATAAGCTGGTCTAAATGATATAAGCGTGGTAATTGATAATAAGCGTGGTCTATATGATAATAAGCGTGTCTATATATATATAAGCGTGGTCTTATATGATGATAAGCGTGGTCAATATGATAATAAGCGTGGTCTATATATGATAATAAGCGTGGTCTATATATGATATAAGCGTGTCATATATATATAAGCGTGGTCTATATATGATAATAAGCGTGGTCTAATATATGATAATAAGCGTGGTCTATATATGATAATAAGCGTGTCTATATATGATAATAAGCTGGTCTATATTGATAATAAGCTGGTCTATATATGATAATAAGCGTGGTCATATATGATAATAAGCGTGGTCTATATATATAATAAGCGTGGTCTATATATAATAAGCGTGGTCTATATATGATAATAAGCGTGGTCTATATATATATAAGCGTGGTCTATTATATATAGCGTGGTCTATATATGATATAAGCGTGGTCTTATATGATAATAAGCGTGGTCTATATATGATATATAAGCGTGGTCTATATATGATAATAAGCGTGGTCTATATATATAAGCGTGGTCTATATATGTATAAGCGTGGTCTATATTAAATAAGCTGGTCTATATATGATAATAAGCGTGGTCTATATGATAATAAGCGTGGTCTAATATGATAATAAGCGTGGGTCTATATGTAATAAGCGTGGTCTATTATGATAATAAGCGTGGTCTATATATGTATAAGCGTGGTCTATTATTATAAAGCGTGGTCTATTATGATAATAAGCGTGGTCTATATATGATAATAAGCGTGGTCTAATATGATAATAAGCGTGGTCTATATTATATAAGCTGGTCATATATATAATAAGCTGGTCTAATATGATATAAGCGTGGTCTATATATGATAATAAGCGTGGTCTATTATGATAATAAGCGTGGTCTATATATGATAATAAGCGTGGTCTAATATGATAATAAGCGTGGTCTATTATGATAATAAGCGTGGTCTAATAATTAGCTGAATGATAATAAGCTGGTCTATATATGATAATAAGCGTGGTCTATATATGATAATAGCTGGTCTATATATGATAATAAGCCTGGTCTATATATGATAATAAACGTGGTCTATATATGATATAAGCGTGGTCTATATATCAATAACGTGGTCTACATCATGAAATAAGCGTGGTCTACATCATGATAATAAGCGTGGTCTATATATGATAATAAGCCTGGTCTATATATGATAATAAGCCTGGTCTATATATGATAATAAACGTGGTCTATATATGATTAATTAGCGTGGTCTATATATGATAATAAGCCTGGTCTATATATGATAATAAACGTGGTCTATATATGATTAATAAGCGTGGTCTATATATGATAATAAGCGTGGTCTATATATGATTAATAAGCGTGGTCTATGTA
Source organism: Monoplex corrugatus (assembly GCA_030674185.1). Lineage (NCBI taxonomy): Eukaryota > Metazoa > Mollusca > Gastropoda > Littorinimorpha > Ranellidae > Monoplex > Monoplex corrugatus. Next base: position 59,872,840 of record JAPXFY010000026.1, on the reverse strand, counting down.
TGATAATAAGCGTGGTCTATATATGATTAATAAGCGTGGTCTATGTATGATAATAAGCGTGGTCTATATATATAATAAGCGTGGTCTATATATATAATAAGCGTGGTCTATATATGATTAATGAGCGTGGTCTATGTATGATAATAAGCGTGGTCTATATATATAATAAGCGTGGTCTATATATATAATAAGCGTGGTCTATATATGATTAATAAGCGTGGTCTATATATGATAATAAGCGTGGTCTATATATGATTAATAAGCGTGGTCTATGTATGATAGTAAGCGTGGTCTATATATATAATAAGCGTGGTCTATATATATAATAAGCGTGGTCTAGGTAGAAAGAAACTCTAGGGAGAGCTAGACAACAGAAGGTCTTCAGAGAAGTAACCCCCTTTAGACAAGTGTTTCGGCCCTGAATTCCTTACACTCTCGGGGGGCCGGGCCACATCCAGGTCATGACTCCTGGATGCCCTTCTGCTGTTGTCTATTTTTTTTTTTTTTTTTTCCCACGCCGGGGATCGAACCTGGGCGATTCTGCGCTTCAGAACTGCGGTACGCGGTTTTACCAATGTGCTAACGGGGCACACATCATCTGTAGGGAATTTAATCCTTATGAAGTTCACTTTTTTCGTTCCTCCTTGCCCAGATCCAGCTTGAGCTCCTTTCTGCTGCCTCCGCCATCGCTTTAAGGGCTCTAGTCCTCTTCTTCCCAGAAATGGCGAGTTGTTTCATGAGATCATAAGCGGAGGTGCCCACAAACCCTCTTGCCCCGACCTCTATGGCGAAGATTTTGACCCGCAGTCCTGCTTTCTTCAGGGTGCTGGCAAGACCGGCGTATTTTTCGGTCTTGTAGATATGTGCTTCTTCCATTCTGCTTTCGTATGGCACAGTGAGTTCTATCAGAATCACTTGTTTCGAGGAGTCAGAGTGGAGAGCGATGTCTGGTCTCATGCCTGTCTTGCTGATGACATCTGGGTAATTTCTCCACTCTGGGAGGTCTGCTGTACACTCCCAGTCGACTGCTCCATCCAGAAGACCCTTTGGCAATGTGCTGGTTGTCATAGCACTTTCGGGCCAGACCTGTTTCCCTCCTGCTTTGTAGAACGTTGTCATAGCAATTGGTGCGTTTGGGGTCATGGTTTTTTCGCTAACCACATCTGTGATCACTTTCAGAACTTGGTTGTGCCTCCATGTATACCTTCCTTGGGCTAGCGCTACTTTGCAAGAGCTTAGGACATGTTCCACTGTTTGTTTCTTCTGACAGAGCGGACATGCTGGGTCGTCTGCTTTCCCCCATTTCACTAAGTTTGCATTCGAGGGGAGCAGGTCATATACAGATCTGAGGAGGAAGCTTATCCTTAGAGGAGCCATGTGCCACATATCGTTCCAGCTGAGACTTCTTTGGAGTGCACTGTCCCATGTTGTCCATTGCCCCTGTTGACCTTGCTGGACTGCCTTCTGCACTCTTTTGACATCTTCTTCTTCCTTCAACTCCTGTATGATCATGTCTCTTTTTTCCTTCCCTTTGGCTTTGGACCACCACTGCATTTTTGTTGCTCCCAGTCCCTGTCTGTTGGTTTGCGTGTGTCCAATTATTTCTTTGATGCTGAGGTTTCTCTTGGCATTGTTTACAGCCTCTTGGACTTTCCACTTTCTGCCAGTTCTCAGCTTTGGATGAACTGATCTCACGATATTGTCTTCCGATTCCTCCAGCATGCTCAACAGTCTTGCTTTTCCAACTTTGTATTCCTCCACTATGGATTTGAGAGGTAGCTTCAGCATTGCTTGACGACAGTAGAATGCAACATCAGTGAGACCAGGTGGGACACCGAGCCATTTTCTTGTGTATTTGTTGATTTTGGCTTCCATTGCTTCGACTGTGCTGGTGCAAATGTCATAGATTAGCAGTGGCCACAGCAGCTTTGGTATCAGCATGAACTGTAGACACCAGACTTTGTATTTGCCTGGCAGTCCGCAGTTATCTATTTTCTTCAGGCCTTCTTCTGCTGTTTGCTTGGTTTCACATCCCCTTTGTGTGTCTTTCAGGGAGTCATCATACCATCTTCCGAGACTTTTTACTGGCTCTTCTGTGACAGTGGGGATGGCTTGGTTGGCTACCATGAATTTGACTGAATCTGCCACTTTTCCTTTCCGCAGTGAGAGACTTCGGGATTTCTTAGGTTTGAACCTCATTCTTGAAGAGGCCACCAGCTCATCCAGCTGCTTTAAGATTTGGTGTGTCTCTTCCTCATCCGTGGACAAGACTGTTGTGTCATCCATGAAAGCTTTCAGAGGAGGCATCTGGTATCCATCTCCCAGATTCACTGGACCTGAACTCTTCATTGCAGCTTTCAAGATGACTTCCATTGCCAACACGAACAGTATGGGAGAGATTGCACAGCCCATTGCAATGCCCACCTCTAGGTCTATCCAGTCCGTGGTGTATTCTTTGGTAGAGAACCGCATTGAGAACCCTTGGAAATACTTCCTCAGCATTGTTCGGATGTTTTCTGGGATGTGATACATTTCAAGAGCCAGCTGGATCATATCGTGTGGAACTGATCCATATGCATTCGCCAGATCAAGCCAAACTACGTCAATGTCTCTCTTCTCTGTTCTTGCTTTTTGGATGGCATCCCAAATCAACGTGGCATGTTCCAAGCATCCAGGCATTCCTGGTATGCCTCCCTTTTGGACTGACATATCCAGATACTTGTTTTCAGTCAGGTATTTTGTCAATCTTGCTGCCATAACAGAGAAGAAGATTTTCCCCTCGACGTTCAGAAGTGATATTGGCCTGAACTGATTGATGCTGCTGGAGTTCTGCTCCTTCGGAATGTACACTCCTTCAGCTCTCATCCATTGGTCGCTGATCTTCTGGTTCCTCCATGCTGATCGAATCATCTTGTGGAGCCACTCGAGCACTTTTGGGCATTTCTTGTAGAGCAGGTATGGTATTCCGTTTGGTCCAGGTGCTGACTTGGCTCTGGCTTTCTTTACTACGTTCTTCACTTCATCCAGTGTTGGTGGTTTGTTATTGAATTTTCCTTCTGGCGCTGCAGGCCAAACCAGATTCTGGATTTCAAGTGGTGCCTCGCGCTGAGAATCGGAATATGTTTCCCTGAGATGCTGCTCTAGGGTTTCCTTGCCCACTGTGAGAGTCCCTGATTTGGGTTGTTCAAACAGCTTTCTTGAAAAGTCAAAGGGATCTTTGAAGAAACGATCTTGAGTCTTCTTCTTTTTGCTCTTTCTTCGCCTTGCTGATTCCACTTTGCTGAGAGCATTGTGTTTGGCCTTCAGATCTTTCCAGAGTTCCAGGAGCCCTTGCTTCTCGAATTCTGAGGCAGTTTTCATTCGCTTTTTAAGCTTCCTTTTCTCCCTCCGGATGCTCTCCATCTGTTGCTGTCTTCTGGATTTCTGGGGAGGCGTTTTTGTCTTTGGCTGCTTCACTCCATAAGTGTCCCTGCAGATAGAGTATATGATGTCTCCGTATGTGTCAAGTTTGTGTTCCAGCGTACTGTTCCCTATTAGCGCATTCAGCTTAAGGACAAGTTCCTCATCTAATTTCTCCCATTGTTCTTTTGCACCGGCAGGCGGCAAATTGAGTTTTCCACGTTTGGCGTTAAGAGCTTGTGCAAAATCCGCATCAGAACCGTCAGCGTGGATGTCCTTGGCACTATGGTTTAATTCCTGGCCTTGGTCATCCAACATCTCACCTGCTATCGCAGTGCGCTGCTGCTGGTTCGTATGTGTCTTCAAACAGCCCATTTTTGTCCTGTGGATCTTCATGCCGCGTTTGGTGGTGAATCTCCTTCCACACGCACACGGAAATTCCAACTGGTCATTAATCATGGTCCGTTGTGCGTTTCCAGTCGTGATGGAGTCAGTGCCGATGGATTCATCATTCTCTCCCCCTTTCGGTGAATCCTGGGAGCATCTTTCATTTGAAAAACTCGTGGCATGTTATCAAAGGCAAGGTGGGAAGCCAACCCACAAAGCCCGCAGATCTAGTCTTTCCCAGTGTCCTTCGGTCTTTCCCGAATGTCCTCCGAACTATTCCCGGAAGTCAATGGACTGACCATGTGCAGGTAGAAAGAAACTCTAGGGAGAGCTAGACAACAGAAGGTCTTCAGAGAAGTAACCCCCTTTAGACAAGTGTTTCGGCCCTGAATTCCTTACACTCTCGGGGGCCGGGCCACATCCAGGTCATGACTCCTGGATGCCCTTCTGCTGTTGTCTATTTTTTTTTTTTTTTTTTCCCACGCCGGGGATCGAACCTGGGCGATTCTGCGCTTCAGAACTGCGGTACGCGGTTTTACCAATGTGCTAACGGGGCACACATCATCTGTAGGGAATTTAATCCTTATGAAGTTCACTTTTTTCGTTCCTCCTTGCCCAGATCCAGCTTGAGCTCCTTTCTGCTGCCTCCGCCATCGCTTTAAGGGCTCTAGTCCTCTTCTTCCCAGAAATGGCGAGTTGTTTCATGAGATCATAAGCGGAGGTGCCCACAAACCCTCTTGCCCCGACCTCTATGGCGAAGATTTTGACCCGCAGTCCTGCTTTCTTCAGGGTGCTGGCAAGACCGGCGTATTTTTCGGTCTTGTAGATATGTGCTTCTTCCATTCTGCTTTCGTATGGCACAGTGAGTTCTATCAGAATCACTTGTTTCGAGGAGTCAGAGTGGAGAGCGATGTCTGGTCTCATGCCTGTCTTGCTGATGACATCTGGGTAATTTCTCCACTCTGGGAGGTCTGCTGTACACTCCCAGTCGACTGCTCCATCCAGAAGACCCTTTGGCAATGTGCTGGTTGTCATAGCACTTTCGGGCCAGACCTGTTTCCCTCCTGCTTTGTAGAACGTTGTCATAGCAATTGGTGCGTTTGGTCTATATATATAATAAGCGTGGTCTATATATATAATAAGCGTGGTCTATATATATAATAAGCGTGGTCTATATATATAATAAGCGTGGTCTATATATATATATACTAAGCGTGGTCTATATATATAATAAGCGTGGTCTATATCATGATAATAAGCGTGGTCTATATATGATAATAAGCGTGGTCTATATATGATAATAAGCGTGGTCTATATATGATAATAAGCCTGGTCTATATATAATAAGCGTGGTCTATATCATGATAATAAGCCTGGTCTATATATGATAATAAGCGTGGTCTATATATGATAATAAGCGTGGTCTATATATGATAATAAGCGTGGTCTACATCATGATAATAAGCCTGGTCTATATATGATAAGCCTGGTCTATATATGATAATATGCCTGGTCTATATATGATGATAAGCGTGGTCTATATATGATGATAAGCCTGGTCTATATATATAATAAGCCTGGTCTATATATGATAATAAGCGTGGTCTATATATATAATAAGCCTGGTCTATATATGATGATAAGCGTGGTCTATATATGATAATGAGCGTGGTCTATATATGATTAATAAGCGTGGTCTATATATGATAATAAGCGTGGTCTATATATAATAAGCGTGGTCTATGTATGATAATAAGCGTGGTCTATATATGATAATAAGCGTGGTCTATGTATGATAATAAGCGTGGTCTATATATATACTAAGCGTGGTCTATGTATGATAATAAGCCTGGTCTATATATGATGATAAGCGTGGTCTATATATGATAATAAGCCTGGTCTATATATGATAATAAGCGTGGTCTATATATGATAATAAGCGTGGTCTATATATGATAATAAGCGTGGTCTATATATGATAATAAGCGTGGTCTATATATGATAATAAGCGTGGTCTATATATGATAATAAGCGTGGTCTATATATATATATACTAAGCGTGGTCTATATATGATAATAAGCGTGGTCTATATATGATAATAAGCGTGGTCTATATATATATATATACTAAGCGTGGTCTATATATGATAATAAGCGTGGTCTATATATGATAATAAGCGTGGTCTATATATGATAATAAGCCTGGTCTATATATGATAATAAGCGTGGTCTATATATATAATAAGCGTGGTCTATATATGATTAATAAGCGTGGTCTATATATATAATAAGCCTGGTCTATATATGATAATAAGCCTGGTCTATATATGATAATAAGCGTGGTCTATATATATAATAAGCGTGGTCTATATATGATAATAAGCGTGGTCTATATATGATTAATAAGCGTCGTCTATATATGATTAATAAGCGTGGTCTATATATGATTAATAAGCGTGGTCTATGTATGATAATAAGCGTGGTCTATATATGATAATAAGCGTGGTCTATGTATGATAATAAGCGTGGTCTATATATGATTAATAAGCGTGGTCTATGTATGATAATAAGCGTGGTCTATATATGATTAATAAGCGTGGTCTATATATGATTAATAAGCGTGGTCTATATATGATTAATAAGCGTGGTGTATATATGATGATAAGCGTGGTCTATATATGATAATAAGCGTGGTCTATATATGATTAATAAGCGTGGTCTATATATGATAATAAGCGTGGTCTATATATGATTAATAAGCGTGGTCTATGTATGATAATAAGCGTGGTCTATATATATAATAAGCGTGGTCTATATATATAATAAGCGTGGTCTATATATGATTAATGAGCGTGGTCTATGTATGATAATAAGCGTGGTCTATATATATAATAAGCGTGGTCTATATATATAATAAAACGTGGTCTATATATGATTAATAAGCGTGGTCTATATATGATAATAAGCGTGGTCTATATATGATTAATAAGCGTGGTCCATGTATGATAATAAGCGTGGTCTTATAATTAATAAGCGTGGTCTATTATGTAATAAGCGTGGTCTATATTATATAATAAGCGTGGTCTATATATATAATAAGCGTGGTCTATATATATAATAATTGGTCTATATATAATAAGCGTGGTCTATATATATAATAAGGTGTGGTCTATATATATAATAAGCGTGGTCTATATATATATATATAAGCGTGGTCTATATATATAATAAGCGTGGTCTATATATGATAATAAGTCTATAATATAAGCGTGGTCTATATATATAATAAGCGTGGTCTATATATAATAGCTGGGCATTAATAAGCGTGGTCTATATATGATAATAAGCGTGGTCTATATATGATAATAAGCGTGGTCTATATATTGATAATAAGCCTGGTCTATATATATAAGCGTGGTCTATATCATGATAATAAGCTGGTCTATATATGATAATAAGCGTGGTCTATATATGAAACTGGTCTATTATGATTAAGCGTGGTCTATATATGATAATAAGCGTGGTCTATATCATGATAATAAGCGTGGTCTTATATATGATAAGCCTGGTCTATATATGATAATAAGCGTGGTCTATATATGATATAAGCGTGGTCTATATATGATAATAAGCGTGGTCTATATATGATATAAGCGTGGTCTATATATATAATAAGCTGGTCTATATATGATGATAAGCGTGGTCTATATATGATAATAAGCGTGGTCTATTATGATATAATAAGCGTGGTCTATATATGATAATAAGCGTGGTCTATATTATATATATAAGCTGTGGTCTATTATGATAATAAGCGTGGTCTATATATGATAATAAGCGTGGTCTATTATGATAATAAGCGTGGTCTATATATGATAATAAGCGTGGTCTATGTATATATATATAAGCGTGGTCTATATATGATAATAAGCGTGGTCTATATATGATAATAAGCGTGGTCTATATATGATAATAAGCGTGTCTATATATATAATAAGCGTGGTCTATTATGATAATAAGCGTGGTCTATATATGATAATAAGCGTGGTCTATATATGATAATAAGCGTGGTCTATATATATGTAATATAAGCCTGGTCTATATATGATATATATAAGCGTGGTCTATATATGATAATAAGCGTGGTCTATATATGATAATAAGCGTGGTCTATATATGATAATAAGCGTGGTCTATATATGATAATAAGCGTGGTCTATATATGATAATAAGCGTGGTCTATATATGATAATAAGCGTGGTCTATATATGATAATAAGCGTGGTCTATATATGATAATAAGCGTGGTCTATATATGATAATAAGCGTGGTCTATATATGATAATAAGCGTGGTCTATATATGATAATAAGCGTGGTCTATATATGATAATAAGCGTGGTCTATATATGATAATAAGCTGGTCTATATATGATTAATAAGCGTGGTCTATATATGATAATAAGCGTGGTCTATATATGATAATAAGCTGGTCTATATATGATAATAAGCGTGGTCTATATATGATAATAAGCGTGGTCTATATATGATAATAAGCGTGGTCTATATATGATAATAAGCGTGGTCTATATATGATAATAAGCCTGGTCTATATATGATAATAAGCCTGGTCTATATATATAATAAGCGTGGTCTATATATGATAATAAGCGTGGTCTATATATGATAATAAGCGTGGTCTAATATGATAATAAGCGTGTCTATATATAATAAGCGTGGTCTATTATGATAATAAGCGTGGTCTATATATGATAATAAGCGTGGTCTATTATGATAATAAGCGTGGTCTATATATGATAATAAGCGTGGTCTATATATATTAATATAAGCGTGGTCTATATATGATTAATAAGCGTGGTCTATATATGATAATAAGCGTGGTCTATATATGATAATAAGCGTGGTCTATATATGATAATAAGCGTGGTCTATATATGATAATAAGCGTGGTCTATATATGATAATAAGCGTGGTCTATATATGATAATAAGCGTGGTCTATATATGATAATAAGCGTGGTCTATATATGATAATAAGCGTGGTCTATATATGATAATAAGCGTGGTCTATATATGATAATAAGCGTGGTCTATATATGATAATAAGCGTGGTCTATATATATAATAAGCGTGGTCTATATATGATAATAAGCGTGGTCTATATATGATAATAAGCGTGGTCTATATATGATAATAAGCGTGGTCTATATATGATAATAAGCGTGGTCTATTATGATAATAAGCGTGGTCTATATATGATAATAAGCGTGGTCTATATATGATAATAAGCGTGGTCTATATATGATAATAAGCTGGTCATTAATAAGATATATAATAAGCTGGTCTATTATAAATAAGCGTGGTCATATATATAATAAGCTGGTCTATATAGATAATACGTGTCATAATGATAAAGTGTCTATTATAATAAGCGTGTTTTAAATATGCTATTTAGTGGCTATTAAAGATAGATAATAGCGTGGTCTAATAACTGCTATTAGATTAGCTGGTCTATATTGCATTAATTAAGCGTGTCATATGATAATAAGCGTGGCTAATATAACCCTACAGTGCGTCTATATCCATATAACGGCAATATGTCTAATGAATAGCTGGTCTATATAATAAGTCATAATAACTGTCATATATGAATGCTGTCTATATATGATAAAGCGTGTATATGAATAAGCGTGGTCATGTATGATAATAAGCGTGGTCCTATTATGCTAATAAGCGTGATTGTATACTATGATGATAAGCGTGTCATATATGATAATAAGCTGGTCTATTATTAATAGCGTGTCATATATGATAATAACGTGTCCATATATGATGATAGCGGGCTATAGTGATAGTAAACGTGTCTATTATGATGCGTGGTCTATATATGATATAAGCTGTGTGCTAACTGTCTTAATATATGCCGGTCATATATGATAATAAGCGTGGTCTAAATATAGCTTCATAATGAATAGCGTGGTGCTTTATAAAGCTGTATTATAATAGCGTGGTCTAAAGTATGCTGTAATATGAATAAGCTGGTCTATATGAAATAACGTGGTCTATGTATGTAATAGCTGTCATATATATAATAAGCTGGCCATATAGTAATAAGCTGGTCTACATATTACCAAGTTGCGTGTCTATTATGATAATAAGCGTGGTCTATATATATAATAGCGTGGTCTATATATAAAAGCGTGGTCTATATATGTATAGCGTGTCTATATGAATAACGTGGTCATATATAATACTGTCTATAATATAAGCGTCAATAGATAATACGGTGATAGCGTGTCTTTATGATGTATTTAAAGCGTGTCTTCATATTAGCTGTATGATAAGCGGTCTATATGATAATGCGTAAAACTCACTCCTTCTCTCCAAGAAAGTCGTCTAATCAAACGTGCTCCATCATCATAGTCTCACAGTGTGCTCATCTTGCCATGATGATACAACGTGTCCATCTATGCCTGATCTACAAACGTGTCATTCATGCATGATCAAACACTGGCTATTCTATGATGATGCTACAACACTGTGCTCCATTCTACATGATCACACAGTTGCCATTCTAGCCATAGCTCAACCAGTGCTCCATTATCTATTGTCTCACCTTCTACTACCATTCTTCATTTTAGCTCTATATCATCCCTATGTCTCCATTTTAGACTGTCAACTAACATCCCGTTCTCCTACTTACTGACCTCACCACATCACGTCTTCTGAATTCACTGTTACATACTGTCTACTGATCATATCATCATCGTCTATGACAACATATCATCAACTCTCTGTCCAATCACAATATACTCACACATTCTGAACCAACCATCAAAGGTCACATTCTTGACTGGATCATTTCTCGTGATCACCACAATTCAGCTACTAACAACTGCTTAGTTCTTTCTACCCATCTAACTTCAGCCCTTCATCTGACCACTCTGCATCTCTGTTCTCTTGCATTTCTCTCCTTCCCGTACCACGCGCACAGTGACTCGACGCAATCTCAAATCTATCGACTCTCCACATTTCATCTGATGCCTCCGTCTCCTTTCTGAAAAGTCACATAACCTTGCCGATGAATTCTATACTACTCTCCACCATCTTCTGGACACTCATGCTCCAGCCACAACCCGTCTTTTACCTGACCGCCCCCCTACCCCCTGGCTCACTCATGAGATTGCCTGTGCAAAACGTGCCCGCCGCAGAGCAGAGCGCCGCTGGCGCAAATCCAAACTCACTGTACACAGGCAACTTTTCCAAGCCTCTAAAACAAAAGTATCCACCTTCATTGCATCTGCAAAAACAAGCTATTTCCAAACCAAAATCCTGAATGCCTCTTCTTCAAAAGAACTCTTTACAACCATGAATCATCTCCTTGGCACACGAAAAGACTTACCTCTCCCAACAAAACATACAAATGAAGAACTCCCATCTGTATTCTCTAAGTATTTCACCACCAAAATACAAATTCTTCGTGACAGGCTTGACAGGACACCCTGTCAACCATGCCCACCTGACCCTTCCTTCTCTGGCACACCTCTCACTACTTTTACCCCAGTCTCACAAGAAGAAATTTTCAACACAATCAGATCCATGTCGTTCAAAACCTGCAAACTGGATCCTCTTCCAGGTTCTCTCTACTCCGATTGTCTCCCTACTCTCCTCCCATTCATCACTGACATCATCAACACTTCTTTTCAAACTGGAACTGTCCCAGATTCTTTCAAGTCTGCTATTGTTCACCCTCTCCTCAAGAAACACAATTTAGACCGAAATGAACTGAAAAATTACAGGCCTATCTCTAATCTCTCTTTCTTGTCAAAACTCCTTGAAAAAGTCGTCCTCAACCAGCTGAACTCTCACCTGTCTGCCAACAATCTCCTCAATCCTTTCCAGTCAGCCTACCGCCAGTGCCATAGCACTGAAACTGCCCTACTACACATTCTCAACAATCTCCTCCTTGCAACTGATACTGGCAAAGTCTCTCTCCTCACACTCCTTGATCTGTCTGCAGCTTTCGATACCATTGACCATGGTGTTCTCCTTTCTAGACTTCATCATACTTTTGGCATCTCTGACATTGCTCTCTCCTTTTTCACTTCGTATTTATCAAACAGAAAACAAACTGTTCTCATCAATGGCACTTACTCTCAACCTGCATACCTGACCTGTGGTGTTCCACAAGGATCTGTCCTTGGCCCTGTTCTTTTCACTCTTTATACCTCCCCCCTGTCCACCATCATCAACTCCCACTCTATAAAACACCACTTCTATGCTGATGACACCCAACTTCAAGATAGTGACTCACCTGATAATATACAGCGCCTGTTGACTCGCACCACTGAGTGTTACTCGGACATTAAGAACTGGATGACACACAATAGACTTCAGCTTAATGACGACAAGACAGAAGCTATCCTCATTGGCACCCGTCAGAAACTTTCCCAGCTGCCTCCTCTTTCTCTCCCATTATGTAACACATCAGTCCCAATTTCTGATTCAGCTAAAAACCTTGGTGTCTGCATTGACTCTACCCTCTCCATGAACAACTTTGTTTCTCAAACTGCCAGATCTTGCTACTATCATCTCCATCGTATAAGCCTGATCAGGAAGTATCTCTCTGTCGAAACAACTGCAAAACTCGTTCTCTCCTTCATAATGTCTCGCATTGACTATTGCAATTCACTCCTGTCTGGTCTTCCTGCCTCCACCATTCACATCCTACAGCGCATTCAAAACAATGCTGTACGCCTTGTACTCAAAAAGAAAAAAGCTGACCACATATCTCCTCTCCTGGCACAACTTCACTGGCTCCCTGTATCAAAGCGCATACAGTACAAACTAGACACCATGTGCTACAAAAGCCTCAATAACGCGGCCCCCGATTACCTGTCAAGCCTACTTGAGATCTATGTTCCCTCACGTACCCTCCGCTCTGCCTCCGATCCTCTGACTTTTCGCTTTCCACGCACTAAGCTCAATACCTATGGTCCACGAGCCTTCTCTGTTTCTGGTCCACTCTCCTGGAACAAACTTCCTCTCTCAGTCCGTCAGCAACCTACTTTTG
>JAPXFY010000026.1:59837464-59854964 GCA_030674185.1 Monoplex corrugatus | reverse complement strand
AATGACAGACACACTGACAATAACTGGTGGTAAGTCAAACAATGACAGACACACTTACAATGACTGATGGTAAGTCAAACAATGACAGACACAATGACAATGACTGGTGGTAAGTCAAACAATGACAGACACACTGACAATAACTGGTGGTAAGTCAAACAATGACAGACACACTGACAATGACTGGTGGTAAGTCAAACAATGACAGGCATAACTGGTGGTAAGTCAAACAATGACAACAGACACACTGACAATAAATGGTGGTAAGTCAAACAATGACAGACATAACTGGTGGTAAGTCAAACAATGACAGACAGACACACTGACATAACTGATGGTAAGTCAAACAATGACAGACATAACTGGTGGTAAGTCAAACAATGACAAACACAATGACAATAACTGGTGGTAAGTCAAACAATGACAGACATAACTGGTGGTAAGTCAAATAATGACAGACACACTCACCGTAACTGGTGGTAAGTCAAACAATGACAGACATAACTGGAGGTAAGTCAAACAATGACAAACACACTGACAATGACTGGTGGTAAGTCAAACAATGACAACAGACATACTGACAATAACTGGTGGTAAGTCAAACAATGACAGACACACTGACAATAACTGGTGGTAAGTCAAACAATGACAAACACACTGACAATGACTGGTGGTAAGTCAAACAATGACAACAGACACACTGACAATAACTGGTGGTAAGTCAAACAATGACAGACACACTGACAATGACTGGTGGTAAGTCAAACAATGACAGACATAACTGGTGGTAAGTCAAACAATGACAACAGACACACTGACAATAACTGGTGTAAGTCAAACAATGACAGACAGACACACTGACAATAACTAGTGGTAAGTCAAACAATGACAGACAGACACACTGACAATAACTGGTGGTAAGTCAAACAATGACAGACAGACACACTGACAATAACTGGTGGTAAGTTAAACAATGACAGACACACTGACAATAACTGGTGGTAAGTCAAACAATGACAGACACACTAACAATGACTGGTGGTAAGTAAAACAATGACAAACACACTGACAATGACTGGTGGTAAGTCAAACAATGACAGACACACTGACAATAACTGGTGGTAAGTCAAACAATGACAAACACACTGACAATAACTGGTGGTAAGTAAAACAATGACAGACATAACTGGTGGTAAGTCAAACAATGACAGGCACACTGACAATAACTGGTGGTAAGTCAAACAATGACAGACACACTGACAATAACTGGTGGTAAGTCAAACAATGACAGACACATTCACAATAACTGGTGGTAAGTCAAACAATGACAGACACACTCACAATAACTGGTGGTAAGTCAAACAATGACAGACACTGACAATAACTGGTGGTAAGTCAAACAATGACAGACATAACTGGTGGTAGATCAAACAATGACAGGCACACTGACAATAACTGGTGGTAAGTCAAACAATGACAGACACACTGACAATGACTGGTGGTAAGTCAAACAATGACAGACACACTGACAATAACTGGTGGTAAGTCAAACAATGACAGACATACTGACAATAACTGGTGGTAAGTCAAACAATGACAAACACACTGACAATAACTGGTGGTAAGTCAAACAATGACAGACATACTGACAATGACTGGTGGTAAGTCAAACAATGACAGACATAACTGGTGGTAAGTCAAACAATGACAAACACACTGACAATAACTGGTGGTAAGTCAAACAATGACAAACATACTGACAATAACTGGTGGTAAGTCAAACAATGACAGACACACTGACAATAACTGGTGATAAGTCAAACAATGACAGACACATTCACAATAACTGGTGGTAAGTCAAACAATGACAGACACACTCACAATAACTGGTGGTAAGTCAAACAATGACAGACACTGACAATAACTGGTGGTAAGTCAAACAATGACAGACATAACTGGTGGTAAGTCAAACAATGACAGGCACACTGACAATAACTGGTGGTAAGTCAAACAATGACAGACACACTGACAATGACTGGTGGTAAGTCAAACAATGACAGACACACTGACAATAACTGGTGGTAAGTCAAACAATGACAGACACACTGACAATAACTGGTGGTAAGTCAAACAATGACAAACACACTGACAATAACTGGTGGTAAGTCAAACAATGACAGACACACTGACAATGACTGGTGGTAAGTCAAACAATGACAAACATAACTGGTGGTAAGTCAAACAATGACAAACATACTGACAATAACTGGTGGTAAGTCAAACAATGACAAACATACTGACAATAACTGGTGGTAAGTCAAACAATGACAGACATAACTGGTGGTAAGTCAAACAATGACAAACACACTGACAATAACTGGTGGTAAGTCAAACAATGACAGACAGAACTGGTGGCAAGTCAAACAATGACAGACATAACTGGTGGTAAATCAAACAATGACAAACACACTGACAATAACTGGTGGTAAGTCAAACAATGACAGACATAACTGGTGGTATGTCAAACAATGACAAACACACTGACAATAACTGGTGGTAAGTCAAACAATGACAAACACACTGACAATAACTGGTGGTAAGTCAAACAATGACAGACACACTGACAATGACTGGTGGTAAGTCAAACAATGACAGACACACTAACAATAACTGGTGGTAAGTCAAACAATGACAGACACACTAACAATAACTGGTGGTAAGTCAAACAATGACAGACATAACTGGTGGTAAGTCAAACAATGACAGACATAACTGGTGGTAAGTCAAACAATGACAGACATAACTGGTGGTAAGTCAAACAATGACAGACATAACTGGTGGTAAGTCAAACAATGACAGACATAACTGGTGGTAAGTCAAACAATGACAGACATAACTGGTGGTAAGTCAAACAATGACAGACATAACTGGTGGTAATTCAAACAATGACAAACACACAAACAAAACAACAATCACACATCACCACTGTCTCCTGCTCACTGCCATGTCAAGGAAAGTGTTGGTTTTGTCCTCTAACTTCTGTGCATTTATCTTGTGGTGTGTGTGTGTGTGTGTGTGTGTGTGTGTGTGTGTGTGTGTGTGTGTGTGTGTGTGTGTGTGTGTGTGTGTGTGTCTGTCTGTCTGTCTCTCTGTCTGTCTGTCTGTCTGCGTGCGTGTGTGTGTGTCTCTCTGTGTGTGCGTGCGTGTATGTCTGTCTGTCTGTGTCTGTGTGTGCGTGTGCATGTGTATGTTTGTGTTTGTGTGTGCGTGTGTGTATTTGTGTGTGTGTGTATTTATGTAGTGTCTCTCATATCTTTTCTGTGGGCTTAGGTTAATCCTTGGTGGCGCCAATCCCCTCTCCAAGTCTCCTGCTGTAACAGGTAGTACTGGGCTACAGCTTGCCAGTAGCAGACCTATTTGTCTGACCTGACTACGCTGGTGCGACAGGCGGAGGACAGGACCGGTTGGCGACGGCTGGCTTCAAGAGTGTCTCTCATCTCTCCTCTACGCCCATCATGGGCAGGAGAATGATGATGATGATGATGATGTATTTATGTATATCTGTGTGTGTGTGTGTGTGTGTGTGTGTGTGTGTGTGTGTGTGTGTGTGTGTGTGTGTGTGTGTGTGTGTGTGTGTGTGTGTGTGTGTGTGTGTGTGTGTGTGTGTGTGTGTGTGTGTGCTTTATTGTGTTTTTTTCTGGTTCCTATTTGAAAATGATAAAACTAAAAATGAAAGGGATGAGCAGGGAGAATAAGACTTAAAAATCAGATGATGGGAGTGAGGGTGGTGGGGGTGGATTAGACTACACGTAGTTTACTGATGGTTAGGCCATGGAGACATTGGGTTTGGGACTGGGCTGGTCTATTGATGTATGGGCCATGGAGACATTGGGTTTGGGGACTGGGCTGGTCTATTTGATGTATGGGCCATGAAGACATTGGGTTTGGGGACTGGGGTGGTCTATTGATGTATGGGCCATGAAGACATTGGGTTTGGGGACTGGGCTGGTCTATTGATGTATGGGCCATGAAGACATTGGGTTTGGGACTGGGGTGGTCTATTTGATGTATGGGCCATGGAGAGATTGGGTTTGGGGACTGGGCTGGTCTATTAATGTATGGGCCATGAAGACATTGGGTTTGGGGACTGGGCTGGTCTATTGATGTATGGGCCATGAAGACATTGGGTTTTGGGACTGGGGTGGTCTATTTGATGTATGGGCCATGGAGAGATTGGGTTTGGGACTGGGGGTGGTCTATTGATGTATGGGCCATGGAGAGGTTGGGTTTGGGACTGGGGTGGTCTATTGATGTATGGGCCATGGAGACATTGGGTTTGGGACTGGGATGGTCTATTGATGTATGGGCCATGGAGACATTGGGTTTGGGGCGCTCCATACAAATGTGTCCTGTGTCGCTGCCCAGATATCTGTTACTCTTTCTGTCCCCACCCACTCTGCAAGAACTGTCTGATATTTTCTCCCTGTGTTCCTAATATTTTCTCCCTGGGTTTGTAATATTTTCTCCCTGGGTTTCTAATATTTTGTCCCTGTGTTTCTAATATTTTGTCCCTGTGTTTCTAATATTTTGTCCCTGTGTTTCTAACATTTTCTCCCTGTGTTTCTAATATTTTGTCCCTGTGTTTCTAATATTTTGTCCCTGTGTTTCTAACATTTTGTCCGTGTTTCTAATATTTTGTCCCTGTGTTCCTAATATTTTCTCCCTGTGTTCCTAATATTTTCTCCCTGTGTTCCTAATATTTTCTCCCTGGGTTTCATATATTTTCTCCCTGTGTTCTAATATTTTGTCCCTGTGTTCCTAATATTTTCTCCCTGTGTTCCTAATATTTTCTCCCTGTGTTCCTAATATTTTCTCCCTGGGTTCCTAATATTTTCTCCCTGGGTTTCTAATATTTTCTCCCTGGGTTTCATATATTTTCTCCCTGTGTTCCTAATATTTTCTCCCTGTGTTCCTAATATTTTCTCCCTGTGTTCCTAATATTTTCTCCCTGGGTTTCATATATTTTCTCCCTGTGTTCCTAACTTTTTCTCCCTGGGTTTCATATATTTTCTCCCTGGATTTCTAACGTTTTGTCCCTGGGTCTACCCGGTGCTCTTTTTCACTCCAGCTTTTCTGTTGTGACCATGTGTTTAAATTTGTCTTTCCTCATACGATGTCCCATAAATGTTGCTTGTTTTTTTCCCCCTAATCTTCTTTATCGGTGTTCTTTTTGTGTTAACTTGATTGTCTCGTTTGTTTCCTTTGCTGTCCACAAAATCCTTAACGCTGTTCTCAGAAACCACATTTCAGCTGTCTCGATCCTCTTTTGACTTTGTTTGTTGATTGTCCAAACCTTGCTTCCATACCACAGCACAGATTCTATATAACATTGAAAAGCTCTTTCTGATGTCCATTAACAGCATTTTCTGGAACGTATCATATTACATCACACCACATCACATCACATCACATCATATCATATGATACGATACGATACAATATTATGTTATGTTACATTATAATAATAAAAAGAAGAAGATCAATATTATATTATATTATAATATATTATAATATATTATTATATTATATTATATTATTATATTATATTATATTATATTATATTATATTATATTATATTATATTATATTATATTATATTATATTATATTATATTATATTATATTATATTATATTAATAATATATATATCATATCATATCATATCATATCATATCATATCATATCATATATATATCATATCATATATATATATCATATCATATATATCATATCATATATCATATCATATCATATATCATATCATATCATATCATATCATATCATATCATATCATATATCATATCATATCATATCATATATCATATCATATCATATCATATCATATCATATCATATCATATCATATCATATCATATCATATCATATCATATCATATCATATCATATCATATCATATCATATATCATATCATATCATATCATATCATATCATATCATATCATATCATATCATATCATATCATATCATATCATATCATATCATATCATATCATATCATATATATCATATCATATCATATCATATCATATCATATCATATCATATCATATCATATCATATCATATCATATCATATTATATTATATTATATTACAGGATGCCTCAAGCACCACCGACTTACTGCAGTTAGCAACGACGCCGGACCAGGAGCCATCAGTGCGACACGTTCGAATGGTAGTGCTGCCCGCCAGTACGTACCCTTTGTTACACGTCTGTGTGCACGTGGTACCTGGCAATATTCTGGTCGGGCATCCCGTAAGCGCTCCATTGGGAGGTACTGGTGGCTTGGGGCAGATGACAGCTAGAGTACAAAATGGAATGACAGAAATAAATCGGTAGAATGGCGTTCGAGAAATGGGTAGTAAATGGATACAGGCGGAGACTGATCTGTAGATGAAAATTTCAATCGGCAGAATTCAACAAAAAGGTCGGAATGGTTTGTTCATGGTGCTGTACGTTTCGCCTACGCGCGTTTCGCCTACGTTTGATTTTTTTCTCCAAAACTTGCCGCCTGTTTCCCCGTGATCCGATTGGCATAATTCCTCCCCCTCAACACTCACTCTTCTTTCATCTTAAGGGAAAACGAAGGATAGAGAGAAAGACAAGAAAGACAAGTCAACACAGACAGACAGACTGCTGACAGACAGACAGACAGACAGTTAAACACACAGACGGACAGACAGACACAGACAGACAGACAGACAGACTGACAGACAGACAGACAGGCAGACGGACGGACAGACAGACGGACTGACAGACAGACGGACAGACACACAGACAGACGGACAGACAGACAGACAGACAGACGGACGGACGGACAAACAGACAGACAGACAGACAGACAGACGGACGGAAGGACGGACAGACAGGCAGACAGACAGACAGACAAGCAGACAGGCAAACAAACAGACAGACAGACAGGCAGGATCACCGACAGACTGAAAACTGTCCCAGACGACACATACGGACATGACAGCATGTAGGCAAAATGCGCATACGCGAAAAAGTGGTGCTTCGTACAAACTAGGTTACATTTCTAATAAGCAGAATTCACCATGCACTGGAAATCGTAAACCAAAAGAATTCACAGCAGTTATCAACGACAGGTTGTATCTAAAATTAGCACACATGTAATTAGTCTTTGACTTTATTTATGAGAACTGGTTGGCGCAGAGGTAACACACTCGCCTTCCAATCTGCCTGCACGAGTTTGTACAGGTGTGAATCACGATTATGGAACTTTACATGTACGTGTGTGTGTGACCTGTAGTCTACCCAGCTGTGAATGGCTACCCGACCTTCTTCAAGGTTAGGGAAAGGTCAGTAGGTAAGGAGAGCAGATGGGCACTAACCTCATTTTGCTGACCCCGAGAAAAGTTGAGGTATCTACCACCTCACTCCCCCACTATTTCAGGGTTATGTAACAACTGACAACAGTTGGTAAATGTGTGGTGTTGGTGTTGTATGGTTTGTGCGTTTTTGTTTTCTGTATACATATCTTTGTTCTTGTAAATGTTTAGGGCATTTTTTAAAGATTAAGCGCCATAAAGCTTATTATTACTATCATTATCAGCAGTTTAGTAATAGTAGTAGTAGTAGTAGTAGAAGTAGTAGTAGTAGCAGTAGTAGTAGAAGTAGTAGTTGTAGTAGAAGTAGTAGTCTATAACTGACAAGGATTTGAACCTAGAACCGTCCAGTGGCCAATCTACTTACGGTTACAGGAAGGCAGAGAGCTCCAGCTGGCAGTGGCACCACTGGAGGAACAGGTGACGACAGGGTTGTTGGTGCTGAGGGTGTATCCCGAGTAACATGACACCTGGCACGTGCTGCCCACAGATGTGGGGCACGGGGTGCTGATGATCCTCCCGTTGGCGGGGGGCTGTAGGGTGGGGCATCGTTTGACTGTCAACAACAACACAACACTGTCAACAACAACACAACACTGTCAACAACAACAACACAACACTGTCACAACAACAACACAACACTGTCAATAACAACAAAACAACACTGTCACAACAACAACACAACACTGTCAACAACAACACAACACAACACTGTCAACAACAACACAACACTGTCAAAAACAACAACAACACAACACTGTCAACAACAACACAACACTGTCAACAACAACACAACACTGTCAACAACAACAACAACAACACAACACTGTCAACAACAACACAACACTGTCACAACAACAACACAACACTGTCACAACAACAACAACACAACACTGTCACAACAACAAAAACAACACTGTCACAACAACAACACAACACTGTCAACAACAACAACACAACACTGTCACAACAACAACAACACAACACTGTCAACAACAACACAACACTGTCAACAACAACAACACAACACTGTCACAACAACAACACAACACTGTCACAACAACAACAACACAACACTGTCACAACAACAACACAACACTGTCAACAACAACAACACAACACTGTCAACAACAACACAACACTGTCACAACAACAACACAACACTGTCACAACAACAACACAACACTGTCACAACAACAACAACAACACAACACTGTCACAACAACAACAACACAACACTGTCAACAACAACAACACAACACTGTCACAACAACACAACACTGTCACAACAACAAAACAACACTGTCACAACAACAACACAACACTGTCACAACAACAACACAACACTGTCACAACAACAACACAACACTGTCACAACAACACAACACTGTCACCACAACAACGCAACACATGTAACAACAACAACACAAACCACTGTCACAACAACACAAACACTGTCACAACAACAACACAATACTGTCACAACAACAACACAACACACTGTCACAACAACACAACACTGTCACAAACAACAACACAATACTGTCACAACAACAACACAACACTGTCACAACAACAACACAACACTGTCACAACAACAAACACAACACTGTCACACAACAGCACAAACACTGTCACAACAACAACACAACACTGTCACAAACAACAACACAAACACTGTCACAACAACACAACACTGTCACAACAACAACACAATACTGTCACAACAACAACACACAACACTGTCACAACAACAACACAACACTGTCACAACAACAACACAAACACTGTCACAACAGCACAACTGTCACAACAACAACAACAACACTGTCACAACAAACAAACACAACACTGTCAACAACAACACAACACAACACTGTCACAAAACAACAAACACAACACAACACAACAACAAACACACTGTCACAACAACAACACAACACTGTCACAACAACAACACAACACTGTCACAACACATACAACAACACAACACTGTCACAACAACACAACACACTGTCACAACAACAACACAACACTGTCACAAACAACAAACACACTGTCACAACAACAAACACAACACTGTCACAACAACACAACACTGTCACAACAACAACAACACACACTGTCACAACAACAACAACACACTGTCAACAACAACAACAACACACTGTCACAACAACACAACACTCTCACAACAACAAACAACACACTGTCACAAACAACAACACACTGTCAACAACAACAACACACCACACTGTCACAACAACAACACACTGTCAACAACAACCACGAAACACAACACTGTCACAACAACAACAACACTGTCCACAACACACAACCCACAACAACACACTGTCACAACAACACACACACTGTCACAACAACAACGACAACACTGTCACAAACAACAACACACTGTCACAACAACAACACAACACTGTCACAACAAAACACACACTGTCACACAACAACACACTGTCACCCAACAACAACACACACTGTCAAAACAACACACACACTGTCACAACAACAACACACTGTCAACAACAACACAACACTGTCACAACAACACAACACTGTCACAACAACAACACAACACTGTCCACAACAACAACAACACTGTCACAACAACAACACAACACTGTCACAACAACAAACACACTGTCCACAACAACAACACAACACACTGTCACAACAACAACACAACACTGTCACAACAACAACACACTGTCACAACAACAACACAACACTGTCACAACAACAACACACACACTGTCACAACAACAACACACTGTCACAACAACACAACACAAACTGTCACAACAACAACACAACACTGTCACAACAACAACACACTGTCAACAACAACAACAAAAACACTGTCACAACAACAACACAACACTGTCACAACAACAACAACACACTGTCACAACAACAACACAACACTGTCACAACAACACAACACTGTCACAACAACACAACACAACACTGTCACAACAACAACACAACACTGTCACAACAACACAACACAACACTGTCACAACAACAACACAACACTGTCACAACAACAACACAACACTGTCACAACAACAACAACACAACACTGTCAACAACAACAACACAACACTGTCACAACAACAGCAACACAACACTGTCACAACAACAACACAACACTGTCACAACAACAACAACACAACACTGTCAACAACAACACAACACTGTCAACAACAACAACACAACACTGTCACAACAACAACACAACACTGTCACAACAACAACACAATACTGTCACAACAACAACACAATACTGTCACAACAACAACACAATACTGTCACAACAACAACACAACACTGTCAACAACAACAACACAATACTGTCACAACAACAACACAACACTGTCACAACAACAACACAATACTGTCACAACAACAACACAACACTGTCACAACAACAACACAACACTGTCACAACAACAACGCAACACTGTCAACAACAACAACACAATACTGTCACAACAACAACACAATACTGTCACAACAACAACACAATACTGTCACAACAACAACACAATACTGTCACAACAACAACAACACAACACTGTCATCAACAACAACACAATACTGTCACAACAACACAACACAACACTGTCAACAACAACAACACAACACTGTCAACAACAACAACACAATACTGTCACAACAACAACACAATACTGTCACAACAACAACAACACAACACTGTCAACAACAACAACACAATACTGTCACAACAACAACACAATACTGTCACAACAACAACAACACAACACTGTCAACAACAACAACACAATACTGTCACAACAACAACAACACAACACTGTCAACAACAACAACACAATACTGTCACAACAACAACACAAAACTGTCACAACAACAGCACAACACTGTCACAA
This sequence comes from Monoplex corrugatus, assembly GCA_030674185.1. Lineage (NCBI taxonomy): Eukaryota > Metazoa > Mollusca > Gastropoda > Littorinimorpha > Ranellidae > Monoplex > Monoplex corrugatus. The sequence continues at coordinate 59,843,613 of JAPXFY010000026.1, read as the reverse complement.
CAACAACAACACAACACTGTCACAACAACACAACACAACACAACACAACACTGTCACAACAACAACACGACACTGTCACAACAACAACATATGTATATATATACACACATACCTATATACATAAGATAGATAGATAGATAGATAGATAGATAGATAGATAGATAGATAGATAGATAGATAGATAGATAGATAGATAGATAGATAGATAGATAGATAGATATTCACACAGACAGAGAGACAGGCATGCAGGCACATAGAGAGAGAGAGAGAGAGAGAGAGAGAGAGAGAGAGAGAGAGAGAGAGAGAGATAGACAGAACGAGCGAGCGAGCGAGCGAGCGAACGAACTTCCGAGAGGGACAGAGACAGACACAGACAGACAGACAGAGACAGAGACAGAGAACACGGCAGACAGAGACAGAGACAGAGGGGCAGTGATAAAGTGAGAGAGACAGAGACAGAGAGTCAGAAAGGGAGACAGAGAAAGGGGGACAGAGAGAGACACACACACACAGACAGAAAGACACAGCAACAGAGGGACAGAGGGACAGAGAGAGAGACACACACACACAGACAGAAAGACACGAGACACAGCGACAGAGGGACAGACAGGCTGACAGACACACACACAGACAAACAGAGATAGACTCACAGACAGACTGAGAGACAGAGACAGACAGAGACAGAGAGACAGACAGAGACACTGAGACAGAGAAACTAATCAGTCTCAAACTACCAAGCCACCAGCCAAGCCACCAATCAAGCCACCAGCCAAGCCACCAGCCAAGCCACCAAGCCACCAGCCAAGCCACCAAGCCAACCCACCAAGCCACCAACCAAGCCACCAACCAAGCCACCAGCCAAGCCACCAGCCAAGCTACCAAACAAGCCACCAACCAAGCTACCAAACAAACCACCAAGCCACCAGCCAAGCCACCAACCAAGCAACCAAGCCACCAACCAAGCCACCAACCAAGCCACCAGCCAAGCCACCAACCAAGCCACCAACCAAGCCACCAACCAAGCCACCAGCCAAGCCACCAACCAAGCCACCAACCAAGCCACCAGCCAAGTCACCAAGACACCAACCAAGCCACCAGCCAAGCCACCAACCAAGCCACCAACCAAGCCACCAATCAAATGAACGAACCTTTCACAGTCACTTTGAAGCTGCAGGATGACATGTGACCAGTCCGATCGTAGGCGCGAACCGTCACTACTGTCTGACCTTCAGGGAAGGTGGCGCCGCTCTGAGAGCTGTAGGTCAAGGTCACCTGATTGTTGCCTCCGTTGTCGGTGACCGTGGCCTTGGTCCACGTGACCTGTGCTGATGTGCCGCTGCTGGCCGTTTTCAGCACGTTGTTAGGGCAGGTGAGGACGGGGGCTTGAGTGTCTGTAAGTCACAATAATTATCGTCATACTTATGATAGTTATAATAGTAACAATGTTACCACTACTCCTCTACTACTATTACCACGACTACTACTACTACTAATAGTAATGATGATGATGATGACGATGATGATAAGAATATTTATAAAATACAAATTTCTTCTTCTTCTTGTTCTTCTTGTTCTTCTTCTTGTTCTTCTTCTTCTACTTATTCCATAACTCTGTGAAGAGTTAATGGGGTACCACATTTAAGATCTATTCACTTGATTCCTCTGTTATATCGGCTGTACCGGAGCCTGGGTCTCTGCAAATGGCTTCTGGGTCCATTCTGCAATATACGTTAGCTGAAGGTTGTCCCCTAACCCTGTGGGGTTGTGGGTGAGTGAGGATGGTGGACACTTCCACCTGTTCACAGGGCCGGCTTTGTGAGAACGGCGCCATTCTCCAATCACTGGCTGTCATCATCATCATCAAGTGCCTTGCCACATGGCGTTGGCGATCATGGCCTTCCATCTGTTTCTATCCCTTGTTGCCTCAAGCACCTCTTCCACCCTCTCTGTCTTCAGCCACTCTGCAAGTCTGTCCAATATCTTCTCCCTGGTTCTACCTGGTGCTCTCTTTCCCTCCACCTTTCCTGTTTTGACCACGTGCTCTAATTCCCCTTTTCCTAATCTTCCTTATGAATGATCTTCTTGTGTCTGCCTCCATCAAGACTGCCTCTATTATTTTCTTTGCTGTCCATGGAACTCTCAACATTCTTCTTAGAAACCATATAAGCAAGCAAACGAGTGAGTGAGTGAGTAAGTAAGTGAATAAGAAATAAGTAGGCTTAAGTGAATAAATAAATACAAAATAAAGGAGTATGTATATAAATAAACAGGTAAGAGATGAAAATAACAAATAACAATACATACATGCTTGTATCTACATGCCCGCACACAGACGTATACACATACATTCATACATACACACCCATATCGACACAGCATGATGGCCGACAACAACAGCTACAACAACAGCAACAACAACAACAATAACACCAGCAAAGCGGAGACACCCATATATACATATCATGACAAACTTACAGACGTATCTGGATAACACTCAACAAACAGTCCATAAACACACACACACGGTTTGGCAAACTTGTTTGCTGTTCAGTTGTCCGTTTCTTTTTGTTCATTTTTCCTTTATTTCTGTTCCAGGAAAAGCCCAAACACTTTCCATTCCACACTGTAAGAGTCTGTGCTGTGTTACTTTTGACACTATTGTGCTTTTTTCTTCTTTCTGGTCGAAGTTGGCATGACAGATTTGAGTCTAGGTGAACTGATAGTCAACTGTTCCTTCATCAAAATTTTGATTTCTTGTGTTGGATTGTTTACTCCACGTAATCTTGCTTTCAATTCATTGACCATTGCATGAGTTTCTTCACCACCCTGCTCACCTAGAATTCCTTAGCTTCTTTGGTCTGTTTCCACAGACACGGTACAAAGCATGAAGTCTTTCACAATGCCTTAGTGTGTTACTGTACAGTTTCCATAGTGAATCACAGACACAACCCCACTCAATCAGAAAAAAGTCATCCCAACTGTTTTCTCACAGCATGACAGAGCAACACTTTAACTTTTAAACACACCAGAGACTGTTCCCCAGCTGTCCTAGGCTGAGCTAGAAGGTGCAATTACAGATTGTAAACAAAGCAGCAGTTTTTACAGACTGCAAAGAGGGGCTTTAAGCCTACTGGCCGCTAGCACCAGTGTGGCCCAGCTTGACTGAGGGAAAGAAATGCCAGATAAAAGGGTATCAGGTGTCTGAAAGGGTGGATTCTGCTCTGGCTGTAAGGCAGTGAAACACATGTCTGTCTGGTCAATCATGTTTGGTGCTGTTCCCCCCCCCCCACCTCTCTCTCTCGCTCTCTCTCTCTCTCTCTCTCTCTAACACACACACACACACAACACACACATATACACACATATTTACACACACATACACACACATACACACACATACATGCACACACACATGCACACACACACATACACAACACACACACACACACACACACACACAAACACACACACACACACACACACACACACACACACACACGCACAAAAGGGTGTGGGTGTAACCTACCCGTACAAACGAGAGGAACCCCAGCGTTATCCCACTGGCCGGAAGCAGTACAGGTGACGGTGGGTAACCCCGAGGTCAAGGTGAAACCAGAGTTACAGCTCACTTGACAGGAGTTGCCTTGGCCCGTGCTGCTCGACGTGCAGGACGAAGGCGTCAGTGAACCATGGACAGGGGGAAACAGTACAGGGCATGGTATGGCTACACACACAACAACAACAACAATAAAATAATGACAATCAGTACAGGGCATGGTATGGCTACACACAACAACAACAACAACATAATGACAACCAATACAGGGCATGGTATGGCTACACACAACAACAACATTAACAATAACATAATGACAACCAGTTCAGGGCATGGTATGGCTACACACAACAACAACAACAACAACATAATGACAACCAGTACAGGGCATGGTATGGCTACACACAACAACAACAAACATACATAATGACAACCAGTACAGGCATGGTATGGCTACACACAACAAACAACAACAACAACATAATGACAACCAGTCAGGCATGGTATGGCTACACACAACAACAACAACAAAACATAATGACAACCAGTACAGGCATGGTATGGCTACACACAACACAACAACAACAAACAAACTAAGACAACCAGTAAGGCATGGTATGGCTACACACAACAACAACAACAATAACATAATGACAACCAGTACAGGGCATGGTATGGCTACACACAACAACTAACAACAACAAGACCAACAAAACATAATAATGACAACCAGTAAGGGCATGGTATGGCTACACACAACAACAACAACAACAAAACATAATGACAACCAGTACAGGGCATGGTATGGCTACACACAACAACAACAACAACAATAACATAATGACAACCAGTACAGGCATGGTATGGCTACACACAACAACAACAACAACAACATAAGACAACCAGTACAGGGCATGGTATGGCTACACACAACAACAACACAAAACATAATGACAACCAGTACAGGGCATGTATGGCTACACACAACAACAACAACAACACATAATGACAACCAGTACAGGGCATGGTATGGCTACACACAACAACAACAACTAATGACAACAGTACAGGCATGTATGGTACACACAACAACACAACCATATGAACAGTAAGGGCATGGTATGGCTACACACAACAACAACAACATAATGACAACAGTACAGGCATGGTATGGCTACACACAACAACAACACAATAACATAATGACAACCAGTACAGGGCATGGTATGGCTACACACAACAACAACAACAAAACATAAGACAACCAGTACAGGCATGGTATGGCTACACAACAACAACAATAACATAATGACAACAGTACAGGGCATGTATGGCTACAACAACAACAACAAACATAATGACAACAGTACAGGGCATGGTATGGCTACACACACAACAACAAAAACATAATGACAACCAGTCAGGCATGGTATGGCTAACACAACAACAACAACAAATAATAACAACCAGTACAGGCATGGTATGGCTACACACAACAAGACAACTACACAACAACACAACAACAACAAAAACATAATGACAACCAGTACAGGCATGGTATGGCTACACACAACAACAACAACAAAACATAATGACAACCAGTACAGGGCATGGTATGGCTACACACAACAACAACAACAACATAAGACAACCAGTACAGGCATGGTATGGCTACACACAACAACAACAACAACAAAACATAATGACAACCAGTACAGGGCATGGTATGGCTACCACAACAACAACAACAAAACATAATGACAACCAGTACAGGGCATGGTATGGCTACACACAACAACAACAACAACAACATGACAACCAGTACAGGCATGGTATGGCTACACACAACAACAACAAAAAACATAATGACAACCAGTACAGGGCATGTATGGCTACACACAACAAACAACAAAACATAAGACAACCAGTACAGGGCATGGTATGGTACACACAACAACAACATAATGACAACAGTACAGGCATGGTATGGCTAACACAACAACAACAACAATACTAATGACAACCAGTACAGGGCATGGTATGGCTACACACAACAACAACAACAACAAAACATAATGACAACCAGTACAGGGCATGGTATGGCTACACACACAACAACAAAAACATAATGACAACCAGTAGGGCATGTATGGCTACACAAACAACAACAACAAAACATAATGACAACAGTAAGGGCATGGTATGGCTACACAACAAACAACAAACATATGACAACCAGTACAGGCATGGTATGGCTACACACAACAACAACACAATAACATAATGAAACCAGTACAGGCATGGTATGGCTACACACAACAACAACAACAAAACATAATGACAACCAGTACAGGCATGGTATGGCTACACACAACAACAACAACAATAACATAATGACAACCAGTACAGGCATGTATGGCTACAACACAACAACAACAAAACATAATGACAACCATTACAGGGCATGGTATGGCTACACACAACAACAACAACAACATAATGACAACCGTACAGGGCATGGTATGGCTAACACAACAACAAACAACAAAACTAAAGAACCAACCAGGTATGGTCACACACAACAACAATAACA
>JAPXFY010000026.1:59819964-59832464 GCA_030674185.1 Monoplex corrugatus | reverse complement strand
CACTCAGCACTACATCAATGTACATTCACACTCAGCACTACATCAATGTACATCACACATAACAACATGTCAATGTACATTCACACTCAGCACTACATTAATGTACATTCACACTCAGCACTACATCAATGTACATCACACATAACAACATGTCAATGTACATTCACACCTAGCACCAAATTCATGTACATTCACACGCAGCACCAAATGTATCACATAACAATTCATGTACATTCACACCTAGCACCAAATTCATGTACATTCACACTCAGCACCAAATTCACGTACATTCACACCTAGCACCAAATTCATGTACATTCACACTCAGCACCAAATTCACGTACATTCACACCTAGCACCAAATTCATGTACATTCACACTCTAGCACCAAATTCACGTACATTCACACCTAGCACCAAATTCATGTACATTCACTACACCAATCAGACATTCACACTGCCAAATTCACGTACATTCACACCTAGCACCAAATTCATGTACATTCACACTCAGCACCAAATTCATGTACATTCACACTTAGCACCAAATTCATGTACATTCACACAAACCTCTGGTAGCATCACACTTTCACACCCATTGCTGACAGCACCAAATTACTCTACCTTCACAACACTCACACCCTTTTAGCATCAAATAAAGGTGCCTTCACACTAACTTCTGACAACATCACAACAAACACTCATCGTTTTTAGCATCAAATAAAGGTGCCTTCACACTAATTCGGACAACATCACAACAAACACTCATCGTTTTTAGCATCAAATAAAGGTGCCTTCACACTAATTCGGACAACATCACAACAAACACTCATCGTTTTTAGCATCAAATAAAGGTGCCTTCACACTAATTCGGACAACATCACAACAAACACTCATCGTTTTTAGCATCAAATAAAGGTGCCTTCACACTAATTCGGACAACATCACAACAAACACTCATCGTTTTTAGCATCAAATAAAGGTGCCTTCACACTAATTCGGACAACATCACAACAAACACTCATCGTTTTTAGCATCAAATAAAGGTGCCTTCACACTAATTCGGACAACATCACAACAAACACTCATCGTTTTTAGCATCAAATAAAGGTGCCTTCACAATCACCTCGGACAGCATCAAATTAAGCAACTTTCACTCAGGGCACATGATGATGATGATTCATGATCACCGCTGACATCACGAGATCAAGGTGCATTCACACACACCAGTGTCAGCGTCAAATTAAGCTTTCACACTAACCGCTGACAGCAATTTATCAAACTACTTTCACACATACCGCTGACATCAACTTATCAAGCTACTTTCACACTAACCACTGACAGCAACTTATCAAGCTACTTTCACACTAACGCTGACAGCAACTTATCAAGCTACATTCACACTAACCACTGACAGCAACTTATCAAGCTACTTTCACACTAACCACTGACAGCAACTTATCAAGCTACTTTCACACTAACCGCTGATAGCAACTTATCAAGCTACTTTCACACTAACCACTGACAGCAACTTATCAAGCTACTTCATATTTACCGCTGACAGCAACTTATCAAGCTACTTTCACACTAACCACTGACAGCAACTTATCAAGCTACTTTCACACTAACCACTGACAGCAACTTATCAAGCTACTTTCACACTAACCACTGACAGCAACTTATCAAGCTACTTTCACACTAACCGCTGACAGCAACTTATCAAGCTACTTTCACACTAACCACTGACAGCAACTTATCAAGCTACTTTCACACTAACCACTGACAGCAACTTATCAAGCTACTTTCATATTTCCCGCTGACAGCAACTTATCAAGCTACTTTCACACTAACCGCTGACAGCAACTTATCAAGTTACTTTCATATTTCCCGCTGACAGCAACTTATCAAGCTACTTTCACACTAACCACTGACAGCAACTTATCAAGTTACTTTCATATTTCCCGCTGACAGCAACTTATCAAGCTACTTTCACACTAACCACTGACAGCAACTTATCAAGCTACTTTCACACTAACCACTGACAGCAACTTATCAAGCTACTTTCACACTAACCACTGACAGCAACTTATCAAGCTACTTTCACACTAACCGCTGACAGCAACTTATCAAACTACTTTCACACTAACCACTGACAGCAACTTATCAAGCTACTTTCACACTAACCGCTGACAGCAACTTATCAAGCTACTTTCACAATAACCACTGACAGCAACTTATCAAGCTACTTTCACACTAACCACTGAATCAACTTATCAAGCTACTTTCACATTTACCGCTAACGTGCTTTCACACTCACCTTTAACAGAAATATCAAACTGGCATGTAGCCTGCAAGCCTGTACACTTACCCTTAACAACGATGTTAAACTGGCATGTAACCTGCAAGCCTGTACACTTACCCTTAACAACGATGTTAAACTGGCATGTAGCCTGCAAGCCTGTACACTTACCCTTAACAACGATGTTAAACTGGCATGTAGCCTGCAAGCCCTGGCCGTCAGTGGCGGTGGCAGTGACAGTGTAGCTGGCTGCCTGTAGCCTGATGTTGGAGTTCATGCTGGCCACCACAGTGACACTCTTACTGTTGTCCGTGGCAGAGGGACTTTGCCACGTCACAATGGCCGATGTCTTGCCTGTCTCTGCCGTGGCTGTCACATCAGTAGGGCAGTGGATGACGGGCGGCTGTGTGTCTGAACAAGAGGCACAATTCGGTAACGGTTTACTGACTTCCTCTTTGTCACAACTATATCTTGTGTGAATATAGGACTACCCTCCCATAACACACACAACAACAGATGTACCATAACACACACAATAACAGATGTACCATAACACACACACAACAACAGATGTACCATAACACACACACAATAACAGATGTACCATAACACACACACAATAACAGATGCACCATAACACACACAACAACAGATGTACCATAACACACACACAATAACAGATGTACCATAACACACACAACAACAGATGTACCATAACACACACAATAACAGATGTACCATACACACACACAATAACAGATGTACCATAACACACACAACACAACAGATGTACCATAACACACACAATAACAGATGTACCATAACACACACAACAACAGATGTACCATAAACACACACAACATAACAGATGTACCATAACACACACAAAACAGATGTACCATAACACACACAACAACAGATGTACCATAACACACACACAATAACAGATGTACCATAACACACACAACAACAGATGTACCATAACAACACACACAATAACAGATGTACCATAACACACACAACAACACGATGTACCATAACACACACAATAACAGATGTACCATAACACACACAACAACAAGATGTACCATAACACACACAACAACAGATGTACCATAACACACACAATAACAGATGTACCATAACACACACAACAACAGATGTACCATAACACACACAATAACAGATGTACCATAACACACACAACAACAGATGTACCATAACACACACAATAACAGATGTACCATAACACACACAACAACAGATGTACCATAACACACACAATAACAGATGTACCATAACACACACAACAACAGATGTACCATAACACACACAATAACAGATGTACCATAACACACACAATAACAGATGTACCATAACAACACACACAACAACAGATGTACCATAACACACACAACAACAGATGTACCATAACACACACACAACAACAGATGTACCATAACACACACAACAACAGATGTACCATAACACACACAATAACAGATGTACCATAACACACACAACAACAGATGTACCATAACACACACAATAACATGTACCATAACAACACACAACAACAGATGTACCATAACACACACAATAACAGATGTACCATAACACACACAAAACAGATGTACCATAACACACACACAACAACAGATGTACCATAACACACACAACAACAGATGTACCATAACACACACAACAACAGATGTACCATAACACACACACAATAACAGATGTACCATAACACACACACAACAACAGATGTACCATAAACACACACAATAACAGATGTACCATAACACACACACAATAACAGATGTACCATAACACACACAACAACAGATGTACCATAACACACACAACAACAGATGTACCATAACACACACACAACAACAGATGTACCATAACACACACACAACAACAGATGTACCATAACACACACACAACAGATGTACCATAACACACACACAATAACAGATGTACATAACCACATACACACAATACTAACACACACATAACAGATGTACCATAACACACACACAACAACAACATCGATGTACCATAACACACACACAAACAACAGATGTACCATAACACCAATACATACACCACACAAACAGAGTGTACCATAACACACACACACAACAACAGATGTACCATAACACACACACAAACAATACATAACAACACCAACAGATGTACCATAACACACACAACAAAGATTCACACACACAACACAGATGTACCATAACACACACACAACAACAGATGTACCATACACACCAAACAGTCATACACAATAACAGATGTACCATAACACACACACAACAACAGATGCACCATAACACACACACAATAACAGATGTACCATAACACACACACAAAACAGATGTACCATAACACACACAACAACAGATGTACCATAACACACACAACAACAGATGTACCATAACACACACAATAACAGATGTACCATAACAACACACAACAGATGTACCATACACACACAACAACGATGTACCATAACACACACACACAAACAGATGTACCATAACACACACAACAACAGATGTACCATAACACACACAAACAGATGTACCATACACACACAAACAACAGATATACCATAACACACACAACAAACAGATGTACCATAACACACACACAACAACAGATGTACCATAACACACACAATAACAGATGTACCATAACACACACACAACAACAGATATACCATAACACACACAATAACAGATGTACCATAACACACACACAATAACAGATGTACCATAACACACACACAACAACAGATGTACCATAACACACACACAACAACAGATGTACCATAACACACACAACAACAGATGTACCATAACACACACACAACAACAGATATACCATAACACACACAACAACAGATGTACCATAACACCACACAATAACAGATGTACCATAACACACACACAACAACAAGATGTACCATAACACACACACAACAACAGATGTACCATAACACACACCACAATAACAGATGTACCATAACACACACACAATAACAGATGTACCATAACACACACACAATAACAGATGTACCATAACACACACACAACAACAGATGTACCATAACACACACACAATAACAGATGTACCATAACACACACACAACAACAGATGTACCATAACACACACACAATAACAGATGTACCATAACACACACACAATAACAGATGTACCATAACACACACACAATAACAGATGTACCATACACACACAACAACAGATGTACCATAACACACACACAATAACAGATGTACCATAACACACACACAATAACAGATGTACCATAACACACACAATAACAGATGTACCATAACACACACACAATAACAGATGTACCATAACACACACACAATAACAGATGTACCATAACACACACAACAACAGATGTACCATAACACACACAATAACAGATGTACCATAACACACACACAATAACAGATGTACCATAACACACACACAATAACAGATGTACCATAACACACACACAACAACAGGTGTACCATAACACACACACAAACAACAGATGTACCATAACACACACAATAACAGATGTACCATAACACACACACAATAACAGATGCACTATAATACATACGATGTCAAAGAAGTTAAAAAAGGTGTACGACAAAAGGTTGATTTGTGTAGGTCAGCTGGTCATGGATTGAAAAACTCATGACAAACAAAGGCAAAGTTGCTTCTCAGGGATCAACTGACATCTGCCACATGACCAAAGCTAGACGGCTGCAGAAACAAGAAATTTTCCCCAACATAAAACATCTACGGTGATAAGATGAGATCTGTTTGCCATACATGCCTACTATGTTCACGTAACATTTTACTCTTTAAAGTGCTTCATGCTGTGAGATTATAACCTCTCCTTCCCTTGCAGGGAAAGAGAGAGAGAAAAAAAAAAAACAACCCACATGGATTGATGTATGTGACAGGATCACACTAAACGTACGACTATCTACATGCGTTTCATTGTGATAAACGAGACACGTGATGTGTTTTGGCCATTTACTGAAAACAGAAGATGAACAAACCAATCAAAAACAGAAGATGAACAAACCAATCAAAAACAGGAGATGAACAAACCAATGAAAAACAGGAGATGAACAAACCAATCAAAAACAGAAGATGAACAAACCAATCAAAAACAGGAGATGAACAAACCAATGAAAAACAGAACATGAACAAACCAATCAAAAACAGGAGATGAACAAACCAATCAAAAACAGAAGATGAACAAACCAATCAAAAACAGAAGATGAACAAACCAATCAAAAACAGAAGATGAACAAACCAGTCAAAAACAGAAGATGAACAAACCAGTCAAAAACAGAAGATGAACAAACCAGTCAAAAACAGAAGATGAACAAACCAGTCAAAAACAGAAGATGAACAAACCAATCAAAAACAGAAGATGAACAAACCAATCAAAAACAGAAGATGAACAAACCAATCAAAACAGAAGATGAACAAACCAGTCAAAAACAGAAGATGAACAAACCAGTCAAAAACAGAAGATGAACAAACCAGTCAAAAACAGAAGATGAACAAACCAATGAAAAACAGAAGATGAACAAACCAATGAAAAACAGAAGATGAACAAACCAATGAAAAACAGAAGATGAACAAACCAATGAAAAACAGAAGATGAACAAACCAATGAAAAACAGAAGATGAACAAACCAATGAAAAACAGAAGATGAACAAACCAATGAAAAACAGAAGATGAACAAACCAATGAAAAACAGAAGATGAACAAACCAATGAAAAACAGAAGATGAACAAACCAATGAAAAACAGAAGATGAACAAACCAATGAAAAACAGAAGATGAACAAACCAATGAAAAACAGAAGATGAACAAACCAATCAAAAACAGAAGATGAACAAACCAATGAAAAACAGAAGATGAACAAACCAATGAAAGACAAAATTTCCTCGATGAAAAGCACGATTTCCTCAACATGATAACACTCACTGGCACACACAATGGGGCAGCCCAATACACTCACCGGAACACACAATGGGGCAGCCCAATACACTCACCAGCACACACAATGGGGCAGCCCAATACACTCACCGGCACACACAATGGGGCAGCCCAATACACTCACCGGCACACACAATGGGGCAGCCCAATACACTCACCGGCACACACAATGGGGCAGCCCAATACACTCACCGGCACACACAATGGGGCAGCCCAATACACTCACCGGCACACACAATGGGGCAGCCCAATACACTCATCGGCACACACAATGGGGCAGCCCAATACACTCACCGGCACACATATTGGGGAGCCCAATACACCACCGGCACACACAATGGGGCAGCCCAATACACTCACCGGCACACACAATGGGGCAGCCCAATACACTCACCGGCACACAAATTGGGGAGCCCAATACACTCACCGGCACACACAATGGGGCAGCCCAATACACTCACCGGCACACACAATGGGGCAGCCCAATACACTCACTGGCACACACAATGGGGCAGCCCAATACACTCACTGGCACACACAATGGGGCAGCCCAATACACTCACTGGCACACACAATGGGGCAGCCCAATACACTCACCGGCACACACAATGGGGCAGCCCAATACACACACCGGCACATACAATGGGGCAGCCCAATACACTCACCGGCACACACAATGGGGCAGCCCAATACACACACCGGCACATACAATGGGGCAGCCCAATACACTCACTGGCACACACAATGGGGCAGCCCAATACACTCACCGGCACACACAATGGGGCAGCCCAAAACACTCACTGGCACACACAATGGGGCAGCCCAAACACTCACTGGCACACACAATGGGGCAGCCCAATACACTCACTGGCACACACAATGGGGCAGCCCAATACACTCACTGGCACACACAATGGGGCAGCCCAATACACTCACCGGCACACACAATGGGGCAGCCCAATACACTCACCGGCACACACAATGGGGAAGCTCAATACACTCACCGGCACACACAATGGGGGAGCCCAATACACTCACCGGCACACACAATGGGGGAGCCCAATACACTCACCGGCACACACAATGGGGCAGCCCAATACACTCACCAGCACACACAATGGGGCAGCCCAATACACTCACCGGCACACACAATGGGGCAGCCCAATACACTCACCAGCACACACAATGGGGGAGCCCAATACACTCACCGGCACACACAATGGGGCAGCCCAATACACTCACCAGCACACACAATGGGGGAGCCCAATACACTCACCGGCACACACAATGGGGGAGCCCAATACACTCAACGGCACACACAATGGGGGAGCCCAATACACTCAACGGCACACACAATGGGGGAGCCCAATACACTCACCGGCACACACAATGGGGGAGCCCAATACACTCACCGGCACACACAATGGGGGAGCCCAATACACTCACCGGCACACACAATGGGGGAGCCCAATACACTCACCGGCACACGCAATGGGACAGCCCAATACACTCACCGGCACACACAATGGGGAAGCCCAATACACTCACCGGCACACACAATGGGGCAGCCCAATACACTTACCGGCACACACAATGGGCAGCCCAAGGAACATGTAACACTCACCGGCACACACAAACACACAATGGGGAGCCCAATACACTCACCGGCACATACAATGGTGCAGCCCAATACACTCACCGGCACACACAATGGGGGAGCCCAATACACTCACCAGCACACACAATGGGGCAGCCCAATACACTCACGGCACACACAATGGGGGAGCCCAATACACTCACCGGCACACACAATGGGGCAGCCCAATACACTCACCGGCACACACAATGGGCAGCCCAATACACTCACCGGCACACACAATGGGGCAGCCCAATACACTCACCGGCACACACAATGGGGCAGCCCAATACACTCACCGGCACACACAATGGGGGAGCCCATACTGCTCCACATTCCAGAAGGCAGGCAGGAGAGGACGGGGTCTGACTTGAGGGCAAAGCCGGTAACTGTACAGGTGACCGAACAACTCTGGCCTGTGTTGGAAGCACCGCTCGTGCAGTTGGAAGGCGTGATGGACACACCGGTTGGCGCGGACAACTTAGCGCAGGAGGCACCTGTCCATGGATCAACAAGCAGGAGTGTTTACACAAGTCAACACGGTTTCCCATTCTGAAAAATAAACTGTACTAGTTTTCCCATTCTTCTTTGTCTTCGTACACAGGTCACAGCTCTTACGTCACTGTCACCTGTCAGTGTCACCTGTCAGTGTCACCTGTCAGTGTCACCTGTCAGTGTCACCTGTCACTGTCACTTGTCAGTGTCACCTGTCACCTGTCACTGTCACCTGTCACTGTCATCGATTTCAATGGACAGCTGCAGCAGACGTCACAGCAACTGTGCTCCATTCACTCCGGTCCTGACTTCTGTGTGCTACTTCACAGACCCTCAGATCGCTGATGTCGGTGATGTTGTTGATGTAGGAGGTGGGTGATCTGCCCGGATTTCTTTTGGCCTCAACTTTTCCTGGCACAATTCTGTCATAAGGGTTGTGTTTGTGTTGCCGGTTGCACGGCCCGATGTATTTCAGCTTTCGTCAGTTGATTTGTGACAACAGAAACTCATTGGACTGTGAGTTTAATCAAAATGATTTCATTTGTTCTTTTATCGGTCCATCTGACTGTGAGAGGGCGTCTATCAAACCACATCTCTCTATCGTTGATCTTACGTCTGCTTTCTGCCTGTCCAGGCTTCACATCCACATTGCACTTCCTCGAGCACTCCCTACCTAAGCATATGAATTCATACAAAGCTACTTACCTAACAAACGGAGCAGTTTGTGTGTGTGTGTTGTGTGTTTGTGTGTGTGTGTGTGTGTGTGTGTGTGTGTGTGTTGTGTGTTGTGTGTTGTGTGTGTGTGTGTGTGTGTGTGTGTAAGCTCTATGACTATTCTTGTGTCGCCTTAAGACAGTATTTCGTTTTGTGGAGCTGAGGAGAAAATTTGGAGACTCAAAGTGAATGATCTGGAAGACGAATCATGTAAATAGGTGTTTTGTGAGGACAGCCAGCATGACATGAAAGGTTTTGTGAGGCACAGACAGCTGACAGAAATGGTCTTTGTGAGGTACAGACAGCATGAAGGAAAAGGTTTTGTAGACAGACAGCATGACAGAAAGGAGATTGTGAAGCACAGACAGCATGACAGGAAAGAGGTTTTGTGAGGCACAGACAGCATGACAGGAAAGAGGTTTTGTCAGGCACAGACAGCATGACAGGAAAGAGGTTTTGTCAGGCACAGACAGCATGACAGGAAAGAGGTTTTGTGAGGCACAGCCAGCATGACAGGAAAGAGGTTTTGTGAGGCACAGACAGCATGACAGGAAAGAGGTTTTGTCAGGCACAGACAGCATGACAGGAAAGAGGTTTTGTCAGGCACAGACAGCATGACAGGAAAGAGGTTTTGTGAGGCACAGACAGCATGACAGGAAAGAGGTTTTGTCAGGCACAGACAGCATGACAGGAAAGAGGTTTTGTCAGGCACAGACAGCATGACAGGAAAGAGGTTTTGTGAGGCACACACAGCATGACAGGAAAGAGGTTTTGTCAGGCACAGACAGCATGACAGGAAAGAGGTTTTGTCAGGCACAGACAGCATGACAGGAAAGAGGTTTTGTGAGGCACAACAGCATGACAGGAAAGAGGTTTTGTCAGGCACAGACAGCATGACAGGAAAGAGGTTTTGTCAGGCACAGACAGCATGACAGGAAAGAGGTTTTGTGAGGCACACACAGCATGACAGGAAAGAGGTTTTGTGAGGCACAGACAGCATGACAGGAAAGAGGTTTTGCAGGCACAGACAGCATGACAGGAAAGAGGTTTTGTGAGGCACAGACAGCATGACAGGAAAGAGGTTTTGCCCAGGCACAGACCAGCATGACAGGAAAGAGGTTTTGTGAGGCACACACAGCATGACAGGAAAGAGGTTTTGTGAGGCACAGACAGCATGACAGGAAAGAGGTTTTGTGAGGCACACACAGCATGACAGGAAAGAGGAGCCCCTAACTGTTCAAATGTAAACTAGGTAACTGTTGTGGTTCCCAAAACAGGAAGGGATCTTCATTTCCCACTGCGGAGAGTTTTCTTCCAGCCAGACTGGAACTCCCTACAGTAAGAGTGTGGACAGGTTATACAGTGTCAGTGATAGTACGTCTGGTGCTGTTGATTTTTTCTTCTTGCTGTTGTGGTTGTTGTTGTTGTTGTTGTTGTTGTTGTTGTTGTTGTTGTTGTTGCTGCTGCTGCTCCCGCTGCTGCTGCTGCTGCTTTTTCTTGTTGTTGATTCATTTTTTAATGATATATTGTGTTAAAAGAAATTGTCCAAAAACTGGATGCGGTATTAGGAAGAAGCACCCTGGAACACAAGCTGGCTACTTTTGGAGACATCTCTGCAACATGTAGGGTTGCCTATGAAGTAAATCAATCATAAATGAAAACTCCTTTCCAGATATCCAGACGTCAGCGTCAAATGGAGGAGATCAGAAGGAGGAAAAGGATTCTGAAGAAACAGACGAAGGTTGCTAAAGAATTTGAGAAGCAAGGGCTGGAGAAACTATGAAAAGACCTCAAAGCGAACCATGGCGCCCTTATCAAAGCTTCCTTAAAGACCCCTTCCAATTCACCAAGAACTGTTTGAGCAGTCACAAATCCGGGGCACTCACAGCAGACAAAGAAGCTCTGGAACAGTACCTCAGAAAAACATATTCCGACCCGCAGAGTGAAGCACCGTTTGATATCCAGTATGTGGTTGGCCTGCAATGCCAGAGAAAATGTTTAACAACAAGCCACCAACACTGGATGAAGTAAAGAGAGTGATGGAAAAAACCAGAAGCAAATCATCACCTGGGCCTAACGGAATACCTTATCTATAGTACAAGAAGTGTCCCAGTGTCCTGAGTGGCTCCACAAACTGATAAGATCAGCATGGAGGAACATGAAGATCATCAAACAATGGATGACAGCTGATGGAGTGTACATTCCAAAAGAACAGAACTCAAGTGACATCAACCAGTTCAGGCCAATACCATTTCTGAACGTCGAAGGGAAAATCTTCTCCGTCATGGCAGCA
>JAPXFY010000026.1:59802464-59809964 GCA_030674185.1 Monoplex corrugatus | reverse complement strand
CAGTCAACAAGCAAAGCCAGAACAAGATTGAGGCAGCCGAGATGTGGTTTCTAAGAAGAATGTTGAGAGTTCCATGAACAGCCAAGAAAACAAAGGAGACAGTCCTGATGGAGGCAGACACAAGAAGATCATTTATAAGGAAGATTAGGAAAAGACAGGCAACATTTATATACCGTTTTATGAGGAACGGGGAATTCAGGCACCTAGTCACAACAAGAAAGGTGGAGGGAAAGAGAGCACCAGGCAGACCCAGGGAGAAGATATTGGACGGACTTGCAGAGTGGCTGAAGACAAAGAGGGTGGAGGGTGTGCTTGAGGCAACAAGGGATAGAGACAGATGGAAGTCCATGATCGCCAACGCCATGTGGCAAGGCACTTGATGATGATGATGATGATGATGATGATGATGATTATATATATATATATATATATATATGTGTGTGTGTGTGTGTGTGTGTGTGTGTGTGTGTGTGTGTTGTGTGTGTGTGTGTGTGTGTGTGTGTGTGCATACATACACATATAACGGTAACGGTTGTCCCATAAACCTGACTTCAAAGGGGAGTGAGATGGTAGAGACCTGAACTTTTCTCTCTCAGGGCGCACCACCACTAGATAGGTGGTGCTCAGCCCAGTACCCCGAAAAGGGATGTCACTGTCTTAAACTGATGACGGGCATGTCGCTCTCTTTGTCTGACGCAGTATCCCACCAACAAGCCCGACACAGTAAAAGCTGGCCTGTTGGCTGCCCATCTTAATGTTTCCGTCATTCCATCATATCACCATGAATTATCAAAACAGGAGAACATCACCATGAAGTATCATAACAGAGAATATCACCATGAAGTTCTTAACAATATCACCATGAAGTATCATAACAGAGAACATCACCATGAAGTATCATAACAGAGAATATCACCATTGAGTATCATAACAGAGAATATCATCATGAAGTATCATAACAGAGAATATCACCATGAAGTATCATAACAGGAGAATATCACCATGAAGTATCATAACAGAGAATATCATGAAGTATCATAACAGAGAATATCATCATGAAGTATCATAACAGAGAACATCACCATGAAGTATCATAACAGAGAATATCATGAAGTATCATAACAGAGAATATCACCATGAAGTATCATAACAGAGAATATCACCATGAAGAATCATAACAGAGAATATCATGAAGTATCATAACAGAGAATATCATGAAGTAACATAACAGAGAATATCATCATGAAGTAACATAACAGGAGAATATCACCATGAAGTATCATAACAGAGAATATCATCATGAAGTATCATAACAGGAGAATATCACCATGAAGTAACATAACAGGAGAATATCACCATGAAGTATCTCACCTGTCTCACCTGTCGGCGTCACCGGGAACAGTGTTGGCCGCTGCACATGATGTCCTCACAAGTTGCCTCCAGCACTCTCGATCTTGGCTAAGTCTGACCACCTCCTGGAGTTTCTTGCCACTGATGTTTGTGATGTTTCTAGCAAGTGATGCAGGTGGCCGTCCTCTGTTTCTCTTTCCTTCCACTTTACCTTGGAGGACAGTGGACATCAAGTCTGTTCTCTCATTACGGATTGCGTGTCCAACATATTTCAGTTTTCCTCCGTTGTATGAGTACTAGAAGCTTGCGTGTAGTACCCAACTCATTCAGTATGCTTTCATTTGAGCGCCTATCCGTCCATTTGACCCTCAGCAGTCTTCGGTAAAACCACAGCTCTGCTGCTTCCACTCGTCTTTCATCCTCTTTCTTCATTGTCCATGCCTCGCAGCCGTATAACATCACTGGCCAGACAAGACATTTTAAGAGTTTTATCTTAAGGTCTGCTGTTATGCTGTGGTCTTTCCAAATATTGTTCAATTGAACCATACTGTTCTTGGCCATTCCAATTCTCATCTTTATGTCTTTTGAGCATGTTCCATCGTGTGTCTTGACTGAACCTAAATATCTAAAGTCCTTGACATTTTCTAGAGGGACTTGGTTTAGCATGATCTGGTCCTGTCTAGTGTTATATTTGCCTGCAACATGCATAACCTTTGTCTTCTTTGAATTTAAGTCCAGCCCAGCTGCCTTTCCAACCCGGTCTACCCTGTACAGGATCCTCCAAGAGCCTGTAATGTTGTCTGCCAGTAATCCAGTGTCATCTGCGTAGCGTAAATTTGACAGGTTTCTACCACCAATATTTACTCCCATGTCTTCTATGTCTGCTTCTCTCATGATATGTTCAGTGTATATGCTGAAGAGATGTGGAGACAGGATGCAACCTTGCCTTACCCCTTTAGTGATGTTAAAAAATTTGCAGTTTTGATTATTCCATCTGATTGTTGCTTTTTGATCATTATATAATGAAGCTATGAGGGAAACCAGATGTCTTGGAAGTATCATAACAGAGAATATCACCATGAAGTATCATAACAGGAGAATATCATCATGAAGTATCATAACAGGAGAATATCACCATGAAGTAACATAACAGGAGAATATCACCATGAAGTATCATAACAGAGAATATCACCATGAAGTATCATAACAGAGAATATCACCATGAAGTATCATAACAGAGAATATCATCATGAAGTATCATAACAGAGAATATCACCATGAAATATCATAACAGGAGAATATTATCATGAAGTATCATAACAGGAGAATATCATCATGAAGTATCATAACAGAGAATATCATCATGAAGTATCATAACAGAGAATATCACCATAAAGTAACATAACAGGAGAATATTATCATGAAGTATCATAACAGGAGAATATCATCATGAAGTATCATAACAGAGAATATCACCATGAAGTAACATAACAGCAGAATATTATCATGAAGTATCATAACAGAGAATATCACCATGAAGTATCATAACAGAGAATATCATCATGAAGTATCATAACAGGAGAATATCACCATGAAGTATCATAACAGGAGAATATCACCATGAAGTATCATAACAGAGAATATCATCATGAAGTATCATAACAGGAGAATATCATCATGAAGTAACATAACAGAGAATATCACCATGAAGTATCATAACAGAGAATATCACCATGAAGTATCATAACAGGAGAATATCACCATGAAGTAACATAACAGAGCATATCACCATGAAGTAACATAACAGAGAATATCACCATGAAGTATCATAACAGAGAATATCACCATGAAGTAACATAACAGAGAATATCACCATGAAGTAACATAACAGAGAATATCACCATGAAGTAACATAACAGAGAATATCACCATGAAGTAACATAACAGAGAATATCACCATGAAGTAACATAACAGAGAATATCACCATGAAGTATCATAACAGAGAATATCACCATGAAGTATCATAACAGGAGAATATCACCATGAAGTATCATAACAGAGAATATCACCATGAAGTAACAACAGGAGAATATCATCGAAAGCATGCAGCTATCAGGGTCCAGCAGTAAAAAAGAAGTTGCCAATCTTCGTGACTACTGATATCTATGAGGGACAGATCAGTGGGACAACGTACTGTGAGGTGACGTTCCAGTCGGACAGGTACAGGTAGTTGTTGTGCAAAGCCATGCCGAAATAATGGGCGTTGGCGTCACCGGTGTACAGAGTGGCCCTGCTGTGGCCGTACAGGTCTGACCACTCGATTTTGTCTGGGTAAAGGTTACTGGAGTCGGCCCAGTACAGGCGTTGATCTGTAACAGGCAGCAGGGGTACAAACAGCTGCTGAAGTGTAAATGAAACGAGAGAGAGAGAAAGTGAGAGAGAGAGAGAGTGAGAGACAGAGAGAGAGGAGCGAGAGTGAGAAAGTGAGAGACGAGAGAGAGAGAGAGGAGAGAGACTGAGAGAGAGAGAGACAGAAGAGAGAAGACAGACAGAGACAGACAGAGAGAAGAGAGGAGAGAGGAGAGAGACACAGAGAGAGAGAAGAGAGGAGAGAGACTGAGAGAGAGAGAGAAGAGAGAAGACAGACAGAGAGAGACAGACAGAGAGAGAAGAGAGAGAGAGAAGAGAGAAGAAAGACACAGAGAGAGACACACACACAGAGACACAGAGAGAGACAGAGACAGAGAGAGAGAGTGAGACAGAGTGAGAGACAGAGAGACAGAGATAGAGAGAGATACAGAGAGACACAGAGAGAGAAAGAGACACAGAGAGACAGAGACAGAGATAGAGACAGAGACAGAGAGACAGAGTCAGAGAGAGATACAGAGAGCAGAGTCAGAGAGAGAACAGAGAGACACAGAGAGAGAAAGAGACAGAGAGAGACAGAGACAGAGAGAGAGACAGAGAGAGTGAGAGAAAGTGAGAGACAGAGAGAGACAGAGAGAGAGACAGAGAGAGACAGAGAGAGACAGAGAGAGTGAGAGAAAGTGAGAGACAGAGAGACAGAGAGACAGAGAGACAGAGAGAGACAGGAGAAGACAGAGAGAGACAGAGAGAGAGACAGAGAGACAGAGAGAGAGACAGAGAGAGAGACAGAGAGAGAGGGGTTGTTTAAAAACAAAAGTGATAAAGACACACAGACAAACTAGAGACACAAACTACAGACATACAGACAGACATACAGACAGACTTACAGACATACAGACAGACATACAGACAGACACACAGACAGACATACAGACATACAGACATACAGACATACAGACATACAGACAGACATACAGACATACAGACAGACATACAGACATACAGACAGACATACAGACATACAGACATACAGACAGACATACAGACAGAACACAGACATACAGACAGACAAACAGACAGACTTACAGACAGACATACAGACAGACATACAGACAGACATACAGACAGACTGACAAACAGACAGACATACAGACAGACAGACGGACAGAGTCAGGAAGAAGATTTGTTTATGTTTGTCTAATATTATACACAGAAAAGATAGCTGACATTTTCACTCCGTCAGTGTTGATGTTAACCCCAATAATTTTCCATTGCTTTTATTCTTGCTTTTATTGCTTTTATTCTTTCTCCCCATTTATAGCCATGCGTGTGTGTGTGTGTGTGTGTGTGTGTGTGTGTGTGTGTGTGTGTGTGCGTGCGTGTGTGTGCGTGCGTACGTGCGTGCGTGCGTGCGTGCTTGTGTGTCTGTTTCAGCGCTTAGATTTGATTTTATCAAGATTTTGCGCTATATAAATATTGTAATTATTATTAATTATTAAAGGACATCTTCTGTGCTGATACATCTTTTCCCACGTCATACCATACAGTCAATGCAGAGAACATAACCATGAAACACTGGCCTGCCACAGATTTACGGCCACAAGTTCAAAGAACGTCTAACTTCACCAACAATCATAATCATTAATTAAGTGCCTTGCCACATGGTGTTGGCGATCATGGCCTTTCATCTGTTTTCTATCCCTTGTTGCCTCGAGCGCCTCTTCCACCCTCTTTGTCTTCAGCCACTCTGCAAGTCTGTCCAATATTTTCTCCCTGGGTTTACCTGGTGCTCTCTTTCCTAATCTTCCTTGTGTCTGTCTCCATCAAGACTGTCTCCTTTGTTTTCTTGGCTGTCCATGGAACTCTCAACATTCTTCTTAGAAACCACATCTCGGCTGCCTCAATCTTGTTCTGGCTTTGCATGTTGACTGTCCACGCCTCACAACCGTATAACATTATCGGTTCTATATATCATTCAAGAACTCTCTTCCTGATGTAAATTGAAAAAGCATTTGCTGGTAAGAATGCTTTTCATTTTCTTGAATGCTGTTTTGGCTTGGCCGATTCTGCTGGCTATTTCCGATGTGCATCTGCCGTCTGGTGAAACGATCGTTCCCAGATATTTGAACTTATTAACCTGTCTCAAGGTTGTGCCGTTTGCTGTTATTTTGCATGAGGGGGTTTCATGTTTTTTATTGATCACCATGACTTCAGTCTTCTTGCTGTTTAGTTCCAAACCCTTACCTTTGCTTTCTATTTCTAGTATATTCACAAGGCTTTGCAGGTCCCTTTCATTTTCTGCAATTAGCACGGTGTCATCTGCGTATCGAATATTGTTTATCATTTTTCCTCCAACCTTTCACCAATTTTAAGACAGTGTTACTGTTTCACTAACCACAAATTTCAGATAAGTAACGAACGGAACAAATGTTACTTATTCACTAACCACAAATATCAGATAAGTAACGAACGAAACAAATGTAACTGTTTCACTTACCACAAATTTCAAATAAATAACGAACGGAACAATCATGCTTACAACAAAGCAGACAGACAGACAGATAGACAGACAGACAGACAGACAGACAGACAGACAGACAAGACAAGCAAAGAGCAAAGTACAAACATGAACAGAAAGAGATAGAGACGGAGACAATGACAATGACAATGACGACGATAGTTTATGGGAAGATGTTATTTGTTAACACAATGACAATGACAATGACAATGACAATAATTTATGGGAAGATGTTATTTGTTAACACAATGACAATGACAATGACGATGACGATAATTTATGGGAAGGTGTTATTTGTTAACACAATGACAATGACAATGACAATGACAATGACGATAATTTACGGGAAGTGTTATTTGTTAACACAATGACAATGACAATGACGACGATAATTTATGGGAAGTGTTATTTGTTAACACAATGACAATGACAATGACGACGATAATTTATGGGAAGATGTTATTTGTTAACACAATGACAATGACAATGACGACGATAATTTATGGGTAAGAATGTTATTTGTAACACAATGACAATGACAATGACAATGACATAATTTATAGGAAGATGTTATTTGTTAACACAATGACAATGACAATGACGACGATAATTTATAGGAAGAGTGTTATTTGTTAACACAATGACAATGACAATGACGACGATAATTTATGGGAAGGTGTTATTTGTTAACACAATGACAATGACAATGACGACGATAATTTATGGGAAGTGTTATTTGTTAACACAATGACAATGACAATGACGACGATAATTTATGGGAAGGTGTTATTTGTTAACACAATGACAATGACAATGACGACGATAATTTATGGGAAGGTGTTATTTGTTAACACAATGACAATGACAATGACAATGACGATAATTTACGGGAAGTGTTATTTGTTAACACAATGACAATGACAATGACGACGATAATTTATGGGAAGTGTTATTTGTTAACACAATGACAATGACAATGACGACGATAATTTATGGGAAGATGTTATTTGTTAACACAATGACAATGACAATGACGACGATAATTTATGGGAAGATGTTATTTGTTTAACACAATGACAATGACAATGACGACGATAATTTATGGGAAGGTGTTATTTGTTAACACAATGACAATGACAATGACGACGATAATTTATGGGAAGGTGTTATTTGTTAACACAATGACAATGACAATGACGACGATAATTTATGGGAAGGTGTTATTTGTTAACACAATGACAATGACAATGACGACGATAATTTA